>CM034151.1:252491741-252870729 GCA_019776745.2 Taxus chinensis | reverse complement strand
GAAAGCCATTCTATCTTTATATTTCTACAACTGACCATGCTCTGGGAGCCATGATCTCACATTGAGATGCTAATGGTAAGGAACAAGCTTTCTATTATATCAGTCGCGCTCTTAATGAGTATGAAACCCACTATTCCAAACCAGAAAAGTTGTGTTGTGCTCTCTTATTCGTGACTTCTAAACTTCGTCATTACCTCCTTAATCATAAAACTCACATTGTTATGAGTATCAATCCACTCAAGACAATGCATACAAAACCTTATCACAATGATTGTGTCACTCGTTGGCTAATGCTCATGATAAAGTTTGACCTTGATTTGATCTCGCAGAAATCTATCAAGGGTCAGGTTATCGCTGATCAATTAGCTGATGCCCCTCTTTTCAACACTCAAGTCCCCCTCATTCAATTCCTAGACGAGTACATCCAACAAATTGATTTCAGTCTATCTCCATTCAAATTAAAACTCTTCTTTAATGGATCCAAGTGTTAGCAAGGGGGAGGTGCAGGTTTCGTTATGATTCCTCCTTGGGGTGCGCCTATCCCTGTTGCACACAAGCTTAACTTTGAATGTACCAATAATATGGCCGAATATGAAACCCTCATTTTAGTTCTTCAAAATGCCATTAATCTTGGCACTCACCATATCAACATCTTTGGTGACTCTGAGCTCATCATTAATCAATTCAATGGTGCCTATCAGTGCAAAAATTATATCCTTGAAAAATATCATGATATCGTTCTCTTTCAGCTTCAATCTTTCGATAAATTTACTATCCAAGCTATTCCTTGCATTAAAAACTGATTTACAGATACGATGGCTTCTTTAGCCTCCCTTATTCTCCATTCAGTGAAGACTCAGTACTTTATGTGGTTGTTCAACATCTAGACCAACCATCTCTTCTCAGGCAGTTGACTTCAATCAATGTCGTCACAACTGACACTCAAGATGAGTGGTATCAGCACATTTTCGATTATCTATATTACTCAGTGCTTCCTCCAGATTTGACTTCCAATGGCAGAAGATCTTTTATCCAACGCACAAACCACTATGCTATTCTGGGGGAAATATTTTACAAATGTGGTTTTGAGGGTATTTTGCTTTCGTGCCTCAAAACCCCTGAATCATCTAAGGCCATTCAGGAGGTCCATGACGGTATCTGTGGTGGACACTTTGGTGGTTTGGCCATGGCTAAGTGCATCCTACATTTAGGTTATTATTGGCCTTCTCTTAATCAAGACTGTTGTGAATATGTCAAAAAATGTGTTAAGTGTCAACAACATGCTAATCTTACACATATCCCTAGTCAAGCTTTGTAACCTAAAATGGATTTGTGGTCTTTTTCACAATGGGGTCTTGAACTCATTGGTCTCATCAATCTGTGCTCTTCGCAGCGACATCAATCTATCATTACTACCACAGAATACTTCACTAAATGGGTGGAGGCTAGTCCTCTTTCATCAACCAAAGCTAAACCTATTGTTGATTTTGTCTATCAACACATCATTTGTTGCTTTGGTGTTCCTCACAAACTCATTATAGACAATGGAAAGTATTTCAAAAATAAATATTTGTAGAAAATTTGTGACACCTTCAATATTAAACTCAAATTTTCTTCTCCATACTATCCACAAGCTAACGGCCAAGCTGAGGCTTCTAATAAAACTTTGCATAATATCCTCGCAAAGGTAACTAGTCGAGCTGGTAGGGATTTGCATTTACACATCCCTTTTGCTCTCTAGGCTTATGGGAATAGCATTCGTACCCCTAATGGTGCTACTCCCTTCTCTCTCATCTATGGGTCTGAGGCTGTCCTTCCTTTGGAAGTCTAGATTCCCTCTCTTCGCGTCTCTCTTAGAGAGTTGGTCTCTGATGAAAACTATCGTCAAAACCATCTAGCACAACTTGAGTTATTAGATGAACGTTGTCTCAATGCTCTTGAACATCATAAAGTCTATCTTGAGCATGTCAAGCATGCTTATAACAAGCATTTACAACAGTGGGATTTTCAAGTTGGTGATCTTGTTCATAAAGAAAACCAGAATGTCATTACTCTGAAATGGAGTCAATGTGTTAAGTTTGCTCCTAACTGGATGGGACCGTACGTTATCACTAATAAGTACGGTTTTGAGGCTTATCACTTATCTTCCATGGATGGTTACCTGAAATGGAACCTATTAATGCTTTGCATCTAAGGCCCTTCTACTAATAAAATCTATCTTAAACGATCTTAGTCACGAGACAATTCTTTCATCCATCTGTAACCAGTCATGCATTTCGCAGTGATTTGGAACTATGTGGTTCTCTGTGTTATTTCCTTTTATACCTTAAATATGAGTACCTCGGCTCTACTCACGGCATTTTCCTTACGGATTTGTTCCTCCTCATGGTAGGAATACCTTAATCAATACTTCATCTTTCCTAGGTGTTCATCTTGATCAAATTCACTTGGGGCATGAGTACGTGCTTGTATACATTTTCTTTCCCTCTATCTGATCTATCTGGTCTAAACTCAACTTTCCTATTCCCAAAAGATAGACTGATCCCTTAAAGGACAGCTATCCATGCCTTACCAAATAAATAAAAAATGTAGACCATTCCTTGAAGGATGGCTACCATCAAATTAAAAATACAGACCACTCCCTTGAAGGAAAGCTGTTTGTTTTATGGAATTTTGAGCCTTTGCAGTAACAAAATTCCTCTCTCGGCTAGTTTGTTCACTGGTTAGCATCTCTGAAAGACTTCCCGTATCAATTAGTCTTTTCATATCTAGAAAACTACCCGCATTGATCAGTTTAATTTTCTATCAAAAGAAAAATCATGAAGCTATGATATGAGACCTTTTCGATCATATGGAGACCCTGTTTTCCCCATATGGGCGCGTATTTAAATCCTTCACGTGTTCTGAAAAAATGCATACTTATCTCTCGTCCTTATCTACCTCCTAAATCTGGTTTGCGACTAACTAGCGTCAGGTTTATTTTATCCGTGTCTATTGCCTTATGTGCATCGTCTTTCAATTTACCATCAAGGTCTCTATTTATGGTTGGTTAGGGGACTAAATTATCATTCTTTTCCTATCCATGTGTAGTGATTCTTTATTTCTAAGGGATAAGATCATTACATCACTTTATTTTCATCAAATCAAATGGACATTGCCCATGTTCATTTGTTATTTATCCAGTTAAATTGACATTTAACATGTTAATTTAATCAATCAAATCTATCATTCTATCTATACTCATCTCATGTACTTCATCTAAAATCATCAAAGCAACACATATTATGGGGATCCATCTATCCATATCATTTAAATTAATTAACATCTTAACATGTTAATTTAGTCAATTATTCATCCATGACAACTCAAAATTAAATCACATCTATCTATCTGTATCCATCAAAGTTAAAAGCATGAGTCCAATCACATAACACAAATATATATATATATATGAATGGCCTCAAATCAAGCCGTATACATTGTATCAAAAATTCCTTCAAATCGAGGCTACATCGGTATGTCTCTATAAATATCATCTCTATATAGTAAAATCAGATAAATGGAAAATGATTTCTCCTCCTCCCTCCTCAGGCACGGGCTCTCTCTGCTAACCATCACCTATAGAACTGGAGGTGCCCGCAGTCATGACCCTACAACCTCCTCGCTCTATAACGAGGCACATCTGGGGCATGTTGTGTCAAGGCATCCTCGTAGTATCTCACCACGGCAAGGAGATCCTGATAGGTACTCAGACTCACCATGCTGGGTGCTCTCATCAATGTTACTACTGGTGGTCCTCCTGCTACAGTACCCTGTGCCCCGAACTCTGATGTGGTTCTTGTATCACCATATTTTACCTTGAGGGCCTCTCTCTGTCTATGATATCTATCCCTATGCAGGATAGTTGTATCCCGCTCCTGACGAGTGGTGGCTCTCTCCTGTATCACTGTGTCCCTCTCCTCCCTTAGAGTCCTAATCTCCTCCAGAGAAATCTGGTGTGTCTGTACCAAGGCAGCATGATCTCCCTATAGTATCTCTAGCTCCACCGTTGTATCCTCCTTGTCTAACTCTGCAGACACTATGAGATGCTGTGGTAGCTCCTTGTGATACCACACGTCGTAGCCCTTAATCACTCCTACATCATCATCATCATCTGTGGGAGGTAGGGTCTCCCTAACTGGATCTACTAGAACAAGTATCGATGGATCTATCTCCTTGCTATCCTATCTGTATGGCACATATACAATCAGAATAATCTGTATCAATCTAAACTATCTCATCACCTGTATAAATGAGACCTGCTCTAAAATCTCTGGCCTGTGACCCCTGACCACTCTGCTGTGTCTCAGCTCCACTAAGTGGGCGTCCTATCCGGACCATGTAGGATAGACCCTGTATGGCCTCCATATAACCTGTGATGGTGTTAGTGTCCTGAATCTCTGGGAATACCACTCTGATGATCTCCCTGTATCTCCGAGGGCCATGTCTGCCTGCCATCATCGAAACCCATACTCAAGGGCTCCCTCTGTTGCTAGCATGCATGGAAGTTTGGACGGTCTAATCATTGATATGTGCTCATAATCCCAACAATGGAGCACAAAACTAACATCTATCCCAGTCTGTCTTCCTATGGAATACATCCACAGCTCATGATATATCTGTGCTAATAATGCATCGGTGAATTCAAATGCCTGCACGAACTCCAGGATATCACAGATGCAGTCAAGCAGGAGTAGTGGGAACCATCCACCTTCAGAGTCTGGTAGTGCATAGTATGAGATAGCCATTTGGATCAATGCTATCAGTCTGCTCCTAGGATCATCCTTCCGGTACTGTGAGGCAATCCTCACAGCCCCAGACACTATCTCTGAATCATCTACCCTGTCCCCATCTAATTGTACCAGGGCCCTCCTCTTCTATTCCCGTGGAGTAATCTCTATCAGGTCCTCGGTGATCGACAACCTGAGGATCCTATAGATGTCCTCATGGGTGATAGTCATCTCACCCATCCGAAACCAAAAAGTGCATGTCTAGCTATCCCACCGCTGCATCAACACTCGCATCAGCTCCATGTCTCGGGGTACCCGTCGATAATAATGGAAACCCCCTAGTCTGGCTAACTCCAGATGGCGGCACTCATCATCTGTCACATCTAGCAGTATAGTCTCCAGTAGCTTAGGAATAGCATCTCGCATGCGTAGGACCTCTCGTGCCTGCATCCACAACATAAAAAATTGTCATTAGGTTCATATTTATCAAAATCAACATCATTAAAATTTCATCAAAAATTTTCTCAATGCTTCCAAATGTTTCATCTTTCCAATCGGGGCTGACTCATTCCATCAACGCCGTTTACTTTATAGTCGACGCCGATTGTATTCCAATCGACGTCGATCGCATACTAGTCGGCACCGATTTTGTCAATCGACGCCGACTATGACGCAGAGCGCTAAAAACACTCTCTTGCCTCCTACTACAAAACAACACAAACATACAAGGCTAAGGAAGGACCACTTACCCCTGGCCATGTCTTCTTCCTCTTCTGACCGCTCTCAGAAGCTTCCATTTCACTCAAATTCAATTTTTGACTTTTTCTATATCAATCGTCACAATGCAAATGAATCGTTACCGTTCACCACATTAATGATTAGGAAATAAGTATTAGCAATGATCATGAGTTTTCCCAAAAAAGGTATGAATTTCCCTTCCTCTTGCTTTAAAATTTCACAGTTTATTGTTTCCTGTCTGGGTATTAATTACTTTGTAGCAATAGAGGATGCAACTAGAATTAAAAATAAAATTCTTACATACTCGAAATCTTCAAAAAAAAGAAAAGAGTCTCGATCCCATACACCGCATGCATGGTACACCAAAGAAAATCATTTGACAAACCTAGATTACTAGTATGATTCCTAATGGTACAGGACACCATGAAGGCCATAAATATAACTAATGAACTCAATTTGATGTCTTGGAGAGACAATTTTTTATTCCCATTTTACATTTTAGTCACTTGGAGTGACACTCCCGTTTTAAAGAAAATGCGATTGGTTTTGGCTTGCGGTTGTCATATTGATTTGGTGAAATTAAAAACTAACCCTATGTACCTTTAGACCTCCATTAGGAAAATTGAAACCAACTCTCGGTTTTAAGAAAATGATTTCCTAAGGAAAACATAATCACAAGGATGGTGATAATAACGAGGTTATTATCCAACCAAAACGAATACATTATAAGGTGTTAGAGAAAATACATTAACTATGATTTGGTTGTCACAATCAGTTCCAATATTAGCCTCGCTTATGACGATACATACATCTTTGTTATCTTGGATGGCTAGCTTGTTCCACAATCGAGAGCCTCTTCAGCTATTAGTCTTAGCTTTAAAAAAATCATTCAAATTTATACATTTCAAATTATTTGGGTGTTATTCTCAATGAATTTCATCTTGTCATGTACAATAATTTCTTGTAGTGATCTGGGAAATTGAAGACTTTTTTTTTTTAAAGCTTAACCATTCCATTTTCCTGTTTGCTCAACCCAACGATAAAAACAGAGTCTCTTCTACACCGCTGCAAACTGTCTTGTATATTAATCTACTGGATTGAATAGGATATATATACACTATGTGAGAATTAGGAGAACCAGGATATATCAATGCGCTGCTGCAACCAAAAATACATACTCTCTCCCACAATATCATTATTGACGCCATCGCTGTTTAAGTTTAGTCCTTAATTTTGTTGTCACAATATAATAGGTAATTTTCTTTTTCTATTGTTTTTAATTCTAATTCTCTAAATTTCCTATTGCAATTAAAATGTATGGCAACAAATTAACATATTAATTAAATAGTTGGTTAGCTACGAGTATTTCATTCAAATATTCTTTAAAATAATTAAATATTTAAAAGACTTCATTAATTTAATAAATGAAAGAAGTGATTGATTATATTAAAAATATCTCCAAATTGGTGGATCTGAATTAAATTGGAAATGTAGAAATTTTTGTCCTTGGCTCACAAATCCAAAAACAAAATAAAAATCAATGAAGTGCTTAATGTGATTTAAAAGATGTTATTTTCTATTAATACATTTGTATTGTTATTTTTCAATAATTTGATGGTTACGATTTTCTTTTTTCTTTTTACTCCGACACTTATATTTATAGGCATATTTGAATGGCCATCCACATTTCGTAAAGAAACATACAACTTTTTCCTCATGATCTTGACCTCCTTAATATTTCTTTTCTTTTATCTCCAAGTATGATATGATTTTTGCAACCTATAAACACATTTCTTCTCTATTTAATCTTTAAAACGGAAACAATATTTAAATGTGTGATAACTAATGAATTGTCAGATGTCCTTATTATTTATTAACAAAACTTTTAAGTAACTTCCATCTAAATATAAAAACCATAAGACGTAAAACAAAGTCCTTCTACCATTACATAATTGAAAAATTATGAACACGGTTGTTTTTCATGTCATTGAAGATCTTGGAAAAAGAATGGCATAATTTTATTATAATATAGAACATCCTTCAATGTATTTGCGAAATTCCAATGCCTAGTGAAATAAAACAAAAATCATATTAAATAAACTAGCCTAAAAGAAATGCAGATATCAAGAAACACCATACCCTATTTATGCAGTAACAATTTCCCTTTCTTCAAAAGGCGAGCAAGTAAATTAACAACATTACAAAAATATATGTATGGGAAATGGAAGAAATGGGAAGCTATTATTAGCTTAAATTTTCTAATCAAATGTAAGACTATGTAGAAAAAGGTTTGCGCCTCCCTTGACATTCAACACAATTGTTACCAAGTGTTCAACAATGTAGAAGAGATTTTGTTTACTACGCCCATGATTCAAAACAATTGGATACCTTTTCTATTTAAAAGATTAAATAAAATGAAATGTTTGAAATGAAAGTTTTCAAAGTATGCATGTGTTTGAAAAAAGAAAAGTAATATATTTATGAAGATACTAATATTAAAACAAGTGGTTATTCATAGATTCAACATCCCTCATATAGCTATGCATCTGATGATTTGTATCATATAATTGTTCATATAAGATTCTTGATTCACGATCAAGAGATATGCCTTCAAATGTAATTAAGGAAGAAATGTATTATCTTAACTAACTATTGGGTTGAAGATATTTAAAAAACTAATATTTAATGACGGGTTTGATTGGACACATGACAAAAATATTATTCACCTTACCATGCCTATCACAAAACCATCTAGTCTACAAATCTTATGATATTATGTGTACGATCGAAACTACATAACCTCTTGGTGGAAAATTTATATTATTTTAGTATCCCGGAAATTTCTTATTGTCCTCTTGATGAGTTTGGACTATTTTCTCTCAAATAATTTTCTATTTTTATACCGGTGAAATACATCACGCGAAACAATAAAAATAATCAAGGATCACGTAATCATCGTATTGTTAGTATAGTTCAACAATATAATGTGACAATAATATAATAATCCAAAGAATAGTGGTTGCATGGTATCTCTCATTGGAAAATAAATTTCATGTTACAAGTATTGTAACTCTGTAAACCAAAATATTACAAGAAGATGAGCTATACTAATAGAAAGTAATATCTGTTATATTATTCAAAAATAAGAGTTGAAATTTTTTTTTTTATCAATAGTGAATTCAAGAATTAAAGTAATAGATAAAATCACTCGATTAAAAACTAGTCCATAGAATTTTAAATTTATTTTCATTAACATTATATAAGACGTGTAACTAAACAAAGTGCTAAATATGGACACTTACTTTTTATTTTTATTCCATTTTGAGTTTATTTAGATTAGGAAATAAGGAGGTTTTGAAATTCATCCTCAAACCTTTTATACAAACAACAGAAGATATAGCAATTTGGACCAACGTACAACAAAATGAAGAACGTCATCAACCCAAGGGCTAGATCAAACAAACTTGATCCTATAGAAAGATCAAAGTGGTTTTTGAAAGGCACCCCTGACCTTATACAAAGAAAACAAAGGAGCATCAAAAACTCTTCCAATGTGTAACATAAAATAATAAAAAATGAAACTAGACTTACCCCTTATTTTAAGATGGTAGCTGCATATTTAAAGGTTCAAGAAACCTCTTAAGGAGGCCTCTCTTCTTCTTACCCACAACCTTTCATTCTAAATCTTCATTAGGGTTAATTTGGATAACAATGTCCAAATTCTTAATTAGTATGGAGTCATATGATTAGAAATCTCCTCAATCTGTAGCCCTTATGATGCTCTTAATCAATTGATTCCAAATCCTGTTGTGGGATTCTTGCCCCGATAAGATAACTATAATATATTTCAGGTGAGGGGTTAGAGTTACAATTACCATGATGAATAGGCTCTTCGATTCAGTAGATATTGTACATGTCAATCAGACTCGAGAAACCTTGCTAGATATTGATCTTCCTCTTCTAAAAATAAAACCGATTAAAGTTAAAAACATCAGTATCCATCACCAACAGTGTTACACAAAACAATCAACTTGATCATATAAAAACAAAGGAGTCAACCATTCAAGATCATCATTACACATATAGACAGTTACAACATTTAAAGGGATGTAAACCATTCTATATGATACCACTAAAAAAAATTGGTTTAAATAATGGTAATTTCCTATTGACCAATTATTAATTATACAAGAGGGAGTTTTTTATTCAAAATATCCATCAAATTTATCACCTATATGTATCTATATAACCAAATAGTTCAACCTTTTCATATACTTAAAGAAACATGTGAAATTTAATGTAAGATCGACAAGGTCAACAATGTACCCTATAAAATCAAGAAATAATCACCCATTACAAGGGATATAGGTCTCTAATCTCTTCATAAGATGAGTTATATCAGTGGCATAGGCTTAACAACCTATAAAAATCACAAAGAAAAGTTCAATCAATGGCATAGCATGCTAATAAAGAGTTAACTTTGAAAGCTATGATGACTAAGTTTTTGTCAATCAACGATTGTTAATTTTAACACAGTCAAACTGTAGATCAAAAACTAAATTTTCCAAGTTTCAATTGAAGTTTTCCACAGTAGAGGCTTAACCAAGTCTTTGATTTCCTTTAAATATGTGTTTAGATTGGGTGTAGAAAAAAACAACAACATCAGATATTTGTTTGTACGCAACAAGCCATTTGTGTATGTTTTAAAATAAAATAAAAAATAGAGTCTCTATTCTAAGTATATCTTAATATTTTTGTATAGAATGCTATTTTTCTTGTAGCTATTCTACCTGAACATATAATATAAATTCTATTTTTTTTCATTTTGGAACTGTCCTTTTTGGGTTGTGAATTCATTTCATATAAGTCCCTGTTCAATTTTTCAATTGGTATCAGAGCTGCATATATAAGTTGTTTATTTGACTGCTGCAAGCTAGTATAAGGGCCCAGACTAACATACTGTGGAGTATCAGATTCCTCTTATTAGTGGGGAGAACTATGAGTATTGGAGTGTGAAGATGAGAAATATGCTAATCTCACAAGAACTGTGGATGCTTATTTCTTCAGGCTATTCAAAGCCAGCTGATGAAGCCACCTATAATCTTCTATCTGCTGATCAAAAGACAGCGTTGAAGGAGAACAAAAAAAAATATCCCAAAGCTCTATTCATTCTTCAAACAGGAGTTGATATCTCAATATTTCCAAATATTGCAGAATGTTTGATGTCACGTGATGCTTGGGAATCCTTGGAAAAATCCTAAAAAGGTTCCGTTAAGGTAATAATTGTCAAACTCCAAATGTTAAGAAGATATTTTGAGTCTCTTTCTATGAAATAAAGTGACAGTGTTGAATATTTTATTACCAGAGTTCAAAATATTTTGAATGCTATTCATGCCCATGGCGAATCTCTTGAAGATAGGAGGGTTGTTGAAAAAGTGTTAAGAAGTCTTCCTAAATTTTTTGATCCCATTACCATTGCTATAGAAGAGTCAAGGGATTTATCACAACTAACTCTTAGTGATTTAATTATAGAAGCCTTCAAGTACATGAAAACAGGTTGAAAAGGAATGAGGAACCCCCGAAACAAGCCCTCCAAACCAAGTTGAAGGTTGATGACAAGAAAACCAATCTTCCATGAATGAGGCTTCTATTTTTTCCTCATCTATAGAGAGGAGAGGCCCTGGAAGCTTCAGAAAAGGAGGTCGTGGTAGAGGAAGCAGCAAAACCCTAGGAGAGGCCACCTTCAATTGTGCTATTGATGGTAACGATGGCATATTGCACATATTGTTTCAAAAAGGAAAAGTAAACACCTCTCAAGAAATTTTTAGTAAAGTACAAAGTGAGAAATCTGAATTTTTTTTTTCACTCCAATAGCTTTGAAGCCGAAGATTATTTTGTTTGGGTATTTTAGTATAGTGGATGTTCAAATCACATGACTGGAAATAAAAATTTTGTTTGGCAAAGTTAGATGAGAATGTGAAGGGGAAAGTCAATTTTGGTAAGATCCATCAGCAGAAGTAATGGGAAAGGTGTTCTGCTTTAAAATGAAGATGGGAGTACTATGTATGTACATGACACTTTATTTGTTCAATTAAAGCATCACTTTGATTAGCTGGGCACTAAATACTAAAAATTACAAGACATGTTTGAAGGAAGTCTTGTAATATTTTAACAACAATGGACTTAGTTGCTGAAGCTCCTATGACACATAATAGGAATGTTTTTTTTCCTAAAACTGAATCGAATGTAGCTTTTTTTTGAAGGTTTCTGTTGATGATCCTTGGATTTGGTAGAATAGTGTTTGGGCATCTTAATTTTTGGTCTCCTCGTTCATGCAAATAAGAACTTGGTGAGAGTTTTTTTCCATATTTCATAAAGCCAGAAAAAGGTATGTGAAGGTTTTTCTAATAGGGAAAAACATAAGAAAAGTTTTCCTAACATCATTTTAGAGCACAGGAGCCTTTGGCTTTAGTACAGCAGATCTTTGTGGTCCCTGCAAACTTTTTGTCTCTTGGAAAGAACAAATATTTCTTCTCTTTTGTAGAAGAATTTTCAAGAATTTCTTGGGTCTATTTCTTAAGTGAGAAGTCTCAAGATTTTAGTTTCTTTCAAAGTTTTAAAGAACTTGTTGAAGGAATCAGGGTTCTATTTGAAAGTTCTAATAACTGACCGAGGTAGAAGAATTCACCTTAATGATTCAAAGAATTTTGCATTTTCCCAATGCAATTAAAAAGACTTAACTACAGCTTATACTCCTCACAAAATGGAGTAGCGGAGATGAAAACAAAACCATTGTAAATATGACTATATGTATTTGAAATAGAATGTGTTTGGCCAAACATGTATTGGGCAAAAGGATGCATCCAGCTATTTATATATTCTCAATGATTACGAAAAGATGGTAAAAGTTCTCCTCCTATGAGACTTGGTTTTTGTGAAAGCCAAATTTTTCTCATCTAAAAAATTTTGGGTCTACATGTTTTGTTCATATTCCTCAACACAACGAAAGAAGTTAGATGAAAAATTTGTGAATTGCATTTTTGAATTGGATATTCAGAAGAAAGGTAAAGCTTATAAGATGTCTGACCCTCGTACTAAATAATTTTCAGATTAGTAGAGATGGTATATTTGATGAAGGGGGTGTTATTTTAAAAATGAAGAGAGATAAGATAATTACTCATCATATTGGAAAATTTAATTATTGATAATCGTAGTCAATCATTGTATCCCTCTACGGAACAAATATGGGATCACCTTCAAGAATTCGCCCTCAAAGGAATCCTCTCTACTTCATCAACCAGTTCGCATGTTGACACCCAGTAAGGACTCCATGTAGCCTCATAGAAAAATAAGAGTTTGAGGAAATATATGAGTAGGTTAGGTCTGCTGATGATAATTTTTTTCTTTGCTTTCTTCACCCCTGTTGAGCCTTATAATTTCAACCCCATACTCTTTACTCCTTCCTATTTATTCATCCATTTATGCTTAAATGTCTCAAATTAATCCATAATGATTACCTTTGTATTTATCCTATGTCTTCCGATGTAAATATGTTTTGATTAAGTTGGATTTTCCAGGATAAAATTTTCAACAAGAAGGCATTGAATTGAGGGACCTTTCTCCGGTAGCAAGAATGGAACTGTAAGACTTTCTTTCCCATTGCGTCTCAGTTATCGTTAACAGTTTATGAAATGGATGTAAATTTGCATTCTTCAATGGATATTTTTTTTGAAAGGAAGAATTTTTATGTGACCAGCCAAAGGTCCTTTCTCGGGGAAATGAAGATAGTTTTATAGGCTTAAAAGGGATCTTTCTGGTCGTAACAAGCCCGAGAGGTTTGGTAACTCTAGAAGAGATAACTATTTTCTTGGTCATGGATTTGTTTAAATGTTCTTGCAGGAGTACTGTCTCAAAACAAGGTAGGATCGACAAAATTTCATCACGGCTTCCCAGGGTCTTTCTCGTCTTCCCCCCGCCCCCGCGAGGTTGGTCTCTGAAGCGCTCCCTTTTCCTTGGTCCGGCTTTGTTACTGTTCTTCAAGCGTCTGTCGCCACCCACCTTGTGTTCGGCTCCCCCTTTCCGCCTTATGTGCTTCTGTGGATGACCTTCCCTTATTAGCTTGGGCACCTCCGTTCACTGTGCGACGTTCCCGCGGTCCTGCATGACTTTGGATTTTCTGATGCCGCCTGCACTCTTTTTGGGTTTGAGCCTTCCCCCGCCGTGTTGGTTCTCTTCTCTTCTCGACCCCCACCCCCCCCCCCCCCCCCCCCCCCTCGCGTTGTTATACACCCTCGTCGCAACGGTTTCCTCTGCCCCCGTTGTACATCAGGGCCCTCCTCTGTTGTTGGGCGTCCGTGCTGAGGACGCTGCCCCTCTTCCTTCTCCTGCCCCCCCGCTTTCCGATCTGCGGGTTGGCCCCGGCTTCTGTCTCTCCCCTCTCCTAGCCCGCTATTTGGTTTGTGCAGTCTCGATTGCACACCGCACACATGCCACCTCCTCACGCGTCTATTGAACCTGGTAGCTCCCAGCCTTTCCCCTCTGTCCGTGGCACTAACTCTTTTGGCTGTTCTCCCGTACTACTCCTTTCAATGTTGTGCTCACCGAGAAGCGAGAGGATTCTGCGGTATTTGGATGATCAAACGAGTAGACCTATGGATAGTTTCTTTCTGAGACCCTTTCCTTTTAGCGAGCGCCCGAATCACTATCGCTTTCTAAGGTGGAGCCGAATCTCTAGTGGCTCTCACAAGCCCCAAGCTTTGGATGGCAAGACTATTTGAATATTTGGACTGGCATTATGACAGCCCGTATACAACTCTGTGTGTTAATAATGTAAACCTCATGCATAAGACTCTTTTCCTATTGTTGTTCGTTGAAGCCTACCCATTTCCACCACTCGTCTGTGCATCCTGACTGTGACACCCTGCCTCCCTGATACCTGTTTGTCCACCGAGCCACCCCCCTACACCCAAAACCTGTGTGGGTAGTGCCCGCGCAGGAGAGTGACCAGGAGTGCGTGGGAGCACGCCGCGTTGGGGGGACGGTTCAAGGGCCCACTCCCCTCGATCGGGTTTCATGGAGTCTCCCTTTGTATTGGCAGCCGACAGCTACGTGGTCGTACATTACAGTCATTGTGGTTCTTACGGTATTCACATGGTAGGGCACTTTCCCCCCCGCGCGCATATGGAACCCGCCACTTATTACGCAGACCATGCGGGGTCGCTTCTTCCATGTTGTACTGTAGTCGCATAGCCCTTTTGGTCTGCCCCCTGGTGCCGACTATCTTTCGTGCATAGTTTTTCACGGTTCAAGGAGTTTATTCCCCCCCTTCTTCCTTTTCTCGGCTGATCTGGCTGGCTGTGTATGTGTCTTAGAGGTAAGGCGAGTACATTTACACACCAGGTGGGTATGTATTAGTTGTGTTGTCATCTGCGGGACACTATCCTGGGATGCCTGCTCGTCCTGTGACGTTCCCGACAATAACTAGCATCATATTGTCTTGACCCCCATGTTTCGGGAGTCCATGGTGTGGGCAGAGCATTCGTACAACTGAGAATTTCGTCTCGGTATTGCCTTGGCTATCATATGGTGTCACGATGCTTACACCACCTTCATGTATACAGGACCGTGTAGTACAAATCCAGTCACCTCGCCTCGCCCAGCCCGCACCACAACTACACCGGTTGCCTGTGTTTGTTCTCACACTTTTTAGTTGCACAATGTTTGAACGTGTTAGTATAGCGGAGTTTGCTTGCAACCCTACTCTTGTTTGGTTTTTCTCTTAAGTCATATACTTTCCTTTTTAAATGTGTGGTTTAGATTGGGTTGTAGAAAAACATTCCGCACACCCCCCCCCCATATTTTTATCATAGCCTTATATCTTGTGTTTGTTTTAGCTTCCAGCAGTGTCCACTCTTTGTTCCTTGTATGTATGTTGCGAACAATAAAATATTAACCATGGAGAGTGTCTCCTCGTTCCTGAAATATTTATCTCACAATCTTTGTACCCTCCACGTATCGAGTTTGTCTATTATTTCAATCTGTAGCTATTTCCTCCTACCACTTGGAAACATAGCATACGATCCAGTATATTTTTTTTCATTCTGGAACTGTTCTTTGTGGGTTGTGGATTCATTTCATATAAGTCATAAGTCCCTAATTCAGTTTTTCCAAACTCTCTCTAACAAAAACCAAGAACAAATTTCACCTCTCATATTCAATCCTAAGGTACCATGCCACTCTCCCCTCATTTCTTATTTGTTAAACTTTTCACCATCTTCCAAATATCATTTCTTTCACGCGTCCACCAATACTTCCAGGAGATAGAAACATGATATATCAATCTGTTGTTGTCTCTCTCATAATGAAAATTCATGAGCTTGCAACCCAAAAATATTGAAGCCATCACTGTTTAAGTTTAGTCCTTAATTTACTGTCACTATAACTTGTTTAACTTCGATGATTAATTTTTCTTGTTAAAAATATTTTTTATTTTTTCTTCTATGAATTACTTCAACAATCGTACTTCAAATATTATGTTTTAAAATCTTTAAAAGCTTGCTTTCTAATTTAAATTAACTAAATTTCAGATTTGAATTAAAAACTGTATGGGAAGAAATTAAAAAAAGAATTTTTATACGACTGGTTGAATATTTTAAATATTTCACTAAAATATTCATGAATAACTAAATATTTAAAAAATATTTTAAAGACTTCATTAATAGTTATGATTTATTGGGGCACTTATATTTATAGGCATATTAGATATCGGGATATCATGATATTAGATATTGGAATATGATTTAATATGTATCTTTTATATGTTGTTTGGTATTGGGATTGAAAATGGGTGCCTCTTTTTATTCTATCTAAATTTTCTTTTCTTGTAGTCTTGTATCAGTATAACAGTATCTCAAGATGGGGTTGTTATGAATTGATTCAAACAACAAATGCATTCTCATTTCTTTTACAATTTCCTGAATATAATAAAATCCATTTTCAAATGATGGGTATAAATATTACATCTGGGAGTTGTGTCTGAAAGAATAATGACACATCCTTTCCATACTAATTGAGTAGTACTTATTGAGTAGAATTCAAAATAACATTACCCTTCCATTTGATTTTGTAGATACCATCAATTTAAACCTTATTGGTTTTGGTAAGAGTGGTTTGGTTCTCACACTTAGTTCTAATTCTTCTTGGCATTGCTTTGTGTTTGTTAGGAAACTATAGACTTTGCAACAATGAATAAATAGAAAGTTGAATAATAAAACAAAATTTTACAGAGATAGTGATAAACAAAACATATAAAATACCAAACATTCAAGAGATGAACACCAGATTAATGTGGTAAAACCCTAGCTATGTGCCTAGGGAAACGTCCCATGGTGCAAGATATAAAGATTTTATCAACTCAAGATGAACAGATTACTTTCGAACTAATTATAAGTAACTTTGGATCAACACAAAATTAATTACACCTATTTGGAAAAGTACAGTTTGGATTCCTCATTAGTATTTTCCTTCCTAAAAATAGAATTTGGTTGAATTCATCTTTCTAGAAGTGAGCTACAAATGGCACTATAAAGGGATACACAAATTTACTTTTTCGTCACATATCCAATAGTGTTCTCTTTCCTAAACCTATTCATCTTGTTGGTTGGCCTATTATTGACTTATATTTTCCTTTATTTTTATTATTAGGGTTGAGGATGGACATAATTGTATCCCTAATAGAATACATGCCGCGCTCACTTTTGGTTTTGTTCATTTCATTCGTAGTTGCAACATTCATATGTATATTAGCTTGACTTGTGACCATATATACATCTTGGTTATCTTCAATGGCTATCTTGTTCCACAATAGAGAGCTCATTTAGCTATTAGTCTTTGGTTTTAAAATAAATCATTCAAATTTATACATATCAAATTAGTGGGGTGCTATTTTGATTGAATTTCATCTTTTTATGTTCAATAAACTATTGTAGTGGCTTGGGAGATTGAAGACATTTTTTGCAAGTATTGGAAAAAATAACATTTATCTTTGTTTGGAATTTATGTATGGATAAATGAAGAGATATTATTGGCGTGATATATAGATAAAAGAAAATAGTATTTAAAAAAATGTAAATAAAACTTAATTTAGACTAGAATAAACAACAAACATGTAAGCATAATATTGGCCATGTATAGTTAATAAAGAAACATACAACTTTTTTTATATTAAGGGTAAAAAAAATTTTACGGGGGCTCTCCCTAGAAACAAAAAGGCCTGAAGCCAAGATACAACGATGAAGACTAAAAGAAACACGAAATAAACAAGTTGTTAGGACACAATAAAAGAACATCACCTATGCAACACAAAAATCGAAGGACTGCAGTCAACCCAACACCGAATGTGATACGATAGTCATATGAGATGGGATTGAGTGAAACTTAGAAGAGAACCATTTCTTATCATGTACTATTGTCCGCTCCTCCTTCTTAAGCTTGAAAACAATGTCAGGATCGCACACAAGTAGAATGACTATAGAGGAGATAGTTCAAAAAAGAGACCTAGCAGGAGAAGAGGTGTTTCCCTCTCTTTGAACGCCCCAGAAGAGGCTTAGGTAATACAAGTCAATGATTCATTAAGTGGCACCTTTGGGGGAATCAAAAAAGGGGAAGAGACCACCTGAGAGAGGCTCGTTTCAGAAGTGGAGGTAGAAATGAGATCAAATAAGGTATTAATCGTAAAGTGAGAAGGGAGAAAATCCTTCCACCAGGTTGGATTAGCCCCTTTCTTCTTAGAACGACCACAATCCTCCATCACATGTCCAATTTCCTATAATGCCCCTTCATTTCAATATTTGAGCCACCTTTTTTAGGGCACCTGTCAGTTGATAGAGCATAGAAGAAACACATCCTAAACACCTTTTCAAACGTACCAATTTCCTGGCATAATAATACAAGTACTTTATTTTGATATCTCGAGGTGTTAACCATTGCAAAACATGGGTTAAAGTTGTAGATTTTACAGTAATTGGATAGTTGCAGTGAGTGCAAAAGTGAAGCATTGTTTTACTAACAATGATAAAATTAGGGTTTTTTTCAACGATAATTAAATAAAAATAAATTTACAAGATACACGGAGCTCCTGCTAATATCCATCCTAAAATTGTTCCATTGTGGGTTGAACCAACCCTACACTCAGATAAATTTGTAACCTGATTATCTCCTCATTTTCCTATATAAAAATTGATTGAGTGAGATCTCTACCTATATCTTAGGTGCGCTCGAAGTCTTTGTGAATATCTACTACTTTTCATTGGCTTTTTTGACATATACAAAATAAGAAAAAGATGATTAAGTAATAGGAGGTGTTGTATTCAGGATATTTTTCTAGTTGTAATTATTTTGCTTCTTCTTTTGTTGATGGTCTGTCCTAGGTGCAGTGTAACCTAACAGCACCATCCTCCAATGAAAAATCCCTTTCCTACTATTCCATGTAGGTCTCTGTAGTTTTTTCTCTTCCACTCTTCCTCCACGTGAGACCCTCACAGTTTCCTTCCTCTACCGTACATAACCCACCATCATCTTTCTTCTCCACGGAAGCCAAAACAAGAGCTATGAACAGGGTGTGCATATCTATCACAACATAATGGAAAGGGGTTTTTGCCAGATGTTGTAATTGTAAGTTCCCTAGTTGACATGTATGAAAAATGTGGGAGCAGGCACATGACACATGATCTATTTGACAGAATGCCCTAAATAATTTGGTTTCATGGAGTACATCAGCTTCATGTATGCACAAAAGGGGCTCGTTAAACAAAAACCCTTGAACTATAACTCCACAACCTCTTTTCACATCTCCTTAGCAGCTTTTAGAATGGGGAATGTTAAGTGTTAAGCAGACGTCATAAAATTTTTAGATCCTCCCAAATATGGTAAAATAATATTTTTGAACAATCTACAATTACTCTTCAAACCATAGTTATAAGGTTGGATCTGTAGATGACTTGGTGTTGGTAGAGAAATGTGTAAAAGTGTGGATTTATGCTCAGCACATGAACTATTTGACAAAACGTCTTAAAGGAAGACAATTTTATTAAATGTCATAGTTGTTGGAAGTGCTCACAATGGTGGTCATGATGAGACTTAAAGGATGCTCAAGAAATTTCCCAGCCAGATGTTATCCCTTGGAGTGCCATGATTGTGCATATGTGAAAATGGGTTCATTAGAAAATCTTTAGAAAATTTCAAGCAAATGCAAAATGGTGGAAATGTGGATGAGCGCAAACCGGTTGGCCAACTTCCTATATGAGATGTTGAACCAAATCCCACAATTTCAACTGGCTTCTTTACTCTAGGCATGATAGGCTCTATCACTTCCTTGATATGTTTCTCCATTTATTATTTTCATGTACAAAATTTTGTATTGAGCTTGTTTATGCTAGGTGTTTTTGGGTGTTATTTATTTTGTATAAATCTAGAAATCATATCATTTTATCTTTGTATATGAACTATCTAGTTAAATGAAATGCTATTTCATTGATTCAGTATAGTATTTATTCAGATTTTTTTCTTGTAATGTGCTTCTATGGCATTATACTTGAAGCCGTTGAGCTGAACATAAATGTTTTGTGTTGGTATGAACTTAAACTCGATGTTTGTTTTGTTGGGACTTATATCTATGTGGGTATATCGAATCCCTTCTTCTTTCAGGGATCTCTGTATGTATAGTCGATATGGGTTTTAATATCCTGAGTTGTATTAAAAATCTGCAAGCTTCACTTAGGTATTCGATACAGTGGTTAAATCTTATTACTCCTCAATGTTATCATGGTTTGATATATAATGTATTTGGGTATATCTTCAATTTCCTTAGCTTTGAAATTCAGTTAGAGGGTTATATAGCCATACATAGATCTACTTGTAAATCTGACAGCCATATATTGGTTCGAAAATCGAACTCTTGAAGATTTAAATACCCAGACCATGGTATCCAACCTAGACCTTGTCATAAACCTTGTGACCTATTGGATTATTGGGGAACTCTTTAATAGCTGTTTTTTATGGACCTCCGTCATCTCAGTCTTTTACTTCCTTGGGGGAATCATATGCTTCTATCTTAGACAAAATTTTAGAAGTTCACATGATCAAAATTCCTCCTATTAGAAATTTTGATGAGAACCGAGAACAGCCATTCTGGTATGGTGAAAATGACTTCTTTCATTATCATAGAAACAAAGGCCATGACATTCAATGATGTCAAACCTTCAAAAATCTCATCCAAAAATTCATTAATAGAGGCGTCCTCATTCTAGATAACCCAAATGCCCCCCCAAATCAGGCGCGTGATGTTTTTAAACAACCTTTTCCAAATCATTTCCCAAACAATGATGCTTTGGGGTCTCAAAAACCAAACACGTATACTATCAGTTCCATTTCTACTTATAGTTCTTCTTATAATTCTGAGCCATCTGCAAACGTGTCAACTGAATCAAAACTTCCTTCCACTCCTTAAAATTGTGAGATTCCACCATCCTCGGATGGTCCATCTTCGAGTCTTCCTTTATTGTTAGAAAAATAGTCATCTCCCTCTGCCTCTCTATCATATCTTCCACCTATACCTGAGACAGTGTCATCTTCATTTGTCTCATCATTAGATATTATTTCGGTGTTTGAGTCATTTACATCCCTTCAAATTTCCTCTACAGGTACTTCTACCTCCGTCGCTCCCATTTTTTCCACAACCATGCCTTTGGTCAACCTACCCATAATTGTACCAACTTCTATGCCTTTGGAAGTGTCTTCAATCTTGACACTTCCTGTCTCTTTTCCTACAGTAATTACACCCACAATTACTGCATCTGAAGTACCCTCCTCACAAGAGGATGCTTCTTCATTACCTGCCTTTTTCACCATCAGTGCTTCCTTGCCTATTAAGGAAACATCTAAAGAGATAACATCGACACCCATACTTTTGACTTTTGGACTCAGACATAAACACTTGGAGTTTAATTTTAAGGTCACATCATCGGTATCATCTCCTTTACTTCCTCTGAAATGGTTACAATCACCTTATGCAGTCGAAGTTGTCACTATCCCTGAAAAGGAAAAACTAATATTTCAAACCATCAAAACTCTTGGTGCTCTCCCTCAAAAATCCCTCTCTACGCCTCATAAAAAAGTAGATTTATTCACTGAAAAGGCATCTTCTTCTATAACACCATCTTCTTCACCGGTGCCTCATAAAATGGATTTACCTACTGGAAAGGCGTCACCTCTTTTATCAAAACCATCATCTTCGTCACCAAAAACCAAGGCACCCTTTGTGCCTCCTATCAAATCTATTTTGGGAGCTCCTTCCCCATTTAAATTAGTCTTATCTAAATCATAGTCTGTTTTTTTCAAGTAGCCTTCTTCATCTCTGAAGACTAAGACACTTGTCATGTCTTTTTCATCTTCAAAATCTATCTTAGGAGCTCCTCCTCTGCTAAAATCAATCTTGTCTCACTTACTTCCATCTCAAACACCTAAGGTTGCTTCTCCTAGTGTTCAGAAGAGAAAAACAGTCCCTAAAAAAATATCAAAACAGATATGGAGGCTCTTTTACCTCAGCATTCTGCTAAGATTAAAGAGGTGCCTCCTTCACCTCTGTCCACATCTTTGTCTACTGGATTTTATACTGAAATCCTTTTCCAACTTATCCAATCTTCATCTATATCACTTCCTCTAATCAAACCCTATAATCCCAAAGGATTAAAACTTGCATGGTTCAACTCTGATGTGATTTGTGCTTACCATAGGTCATGACACCAAGGGATGTAAAGCCCTTCAAACTCTCGTTAACAACCTCTTGGAAGAAAATGATCTCCTGTTGGAGGAGGAAGAAGAATAAGTGTCTCCTGTCATCCTAACTACATCTGAGCCTGAATGGTCTATTCATGCCCCCAATTCCATTGATATCACTGTGTTTGATCTTCCACCCTCTCAAATTGACACAATTTTTATCACCACTAGAATACAATAGTATGATAATCCATCATCTTCTACACCTCCTCGACCACGAGTCATTATTTATACTACCCCCAAAGGAGATCCTCCTTCGTCATCGGCCCCGAGACCTCAGGTCTCTATTCATGCTTCACCTTAGGCTCAGATTCCCATATCAGTTGAGGAGAGTGTTATGAAACAACTCACCCATGCTCCGGTCGAAATGTCTCTTTTTGACCTCATTCAGTAATCTCCCCAACATCGTCAGGATCTAATTGATAATTTGCACAGTATCAAGGTGAATTCAAATGAGCCCCAACCTTTCAAGATGGTTGTTGGGTTGAAAAGATCATCAACCACCATCTCCTTTGAGGGTTCTGAAATTCCTCCCCTTTCTTCTGAGGATTTAGAGGCTCCTCTCTTTATCACAGTTCAAATCAATAACACTACGTTAAAACAGACTATGATCAACAGTTCGGTGCTGCACTCAACATCATTTCCTCCCACACATTTGAGCAACTTAAGTTACTAAAGAGCATAGTGTCACCACCACCTTTTTCCCTTCGATCATTTAACGATCAGCTGGTGGTTACCTTAGGAACTGTGGTCCTGCCCATTCGGGTAGGCAAGAAACTTCTTCACAAGATTTTTTTAATTTGTTGAAGGGAAATTCCACTACAATATGATCCTTGCATGCTCCTGGATCCATACAATGCACTGTGTCCCATCAACCCTCCATTGATGTATAAAATATTAGTATGAGGGAAAAATCTATACTCATCCAGGAGACCCTTTTCCGTCCGCACAATGTGACATGACCACATGGTCTGTCCCTCCAAAGGAGAATGTTGATTCTCCTGATGAGGCTTGTTCGTCCTCTTCCATACTTGCAATAAAACTACAAGATCTATAAAATTTGGAAGATACATTACAACATTTTTTTGTTAGCAGAGCTTCCCCTTCTATCTTTTGATGCCCATCTCAAATCTAACGAGTATGGTAGGCCATACAAACAACCTAAATATCAACAAGGTCTTGGCCACATCATCACCATTCTTCTGCCCAATCGACAAACTGAATTCATCTACGGTGGTCTTGATGCACCTCGCTATCATCCAGATTCTCCTCCTAGGGCCAAACACTATTCGGTAGGGTTTGATTATCTACAGAATCCCGCATTCGCAAAAAGTTATCTATATCGATGTGTGTGGACGGGATTTGGAATGGGAAAGTATGAACAGGGTGTGCATGACCTCGTTTCCATTCCAACTCTTAAATCACATCAAAAATTTTGTTTAGCGTTCAAACCTCCCTCGAAAGCCACCATCACCATTCTCACTGAGCCTCTTTCCATTAAGGAACCATCTTCTCCCGTTAGGTCTGAAGCATCTCTTGATGTGGATGACACCATTTCCATCCCGTCTACCTTTATTTTTTAGTCATTTTCATTTCCTTAGGTCCACTGACCTATAAGAATAATGGAAAATCCACTTCCATACCATTTTTCTTTCCCGAAATAGTCGGCGAAGACTCTCCTACTATCAATACTATATCAATACTATCCACTGCTCAGATGATGATTTTGTCTTACTTATCTGGGGGCAGAGGATTCTTATCTTCCTAAAACCATTCCTTCTGACACATATACACTTCTTAACGAAGCCACTGTTGACCTTAATCTAGGGACTTTTAAAGACCCTCGCATCATTAAGGTTGGCCAGTCTCTTAACCCACAAGAGTTAGGAGACTTCACCGCCTTTCATTCCAACCATCAAAAAGTGTTTGCTTGGTCATATGAAGATATGTTGGAGCTCGATCCTAACATTGTGGTCCACAATATCGTTACTCTTCTAGTCATCAAACCGGTTAAAGATTCATCCTTGTGTAGCCCTCCTCGTTAAAGAAGAGTTGCAATGCTTGCTTTCAACCAACTTCATTCAACCTATTAACTATCCACAATGGGTTTCAAATGTATTACTAGTAACCAAAGCTACTAGGAAAATTTGAATTTTCACTGACTTTCAGGATCTTAATCTCGCTTGCCCGAAAGACGATTTCCCTCTACCTAATATCGACCAACTCGTGGGCTTAACTGCAGGTCATGAGATGCTTTCTCTTATGGATGGTTTCTCTGGGTATAATCAAATTCTCATTGAACCAAATGATCAGCACAAGACTTCCGTCATAACTCCTTGGGGGACTTTTTGTTATCGCCTGATGCCCTTCGGTCTTAAGAATGTAGGGGCGACTTATCAACACGCAATGACCTACATCTTCCATGACCTATTACACAAAACTATAGAATATTACGTCAAAAACATCCTCGGTAAATCCAAACACTGTCAGGATCATCTTCTCATCCTTACGCCTCTCTTTGAGAGACTCATTCACTTTTGTCTTCACCTAAATCCATCTAAATGCATGTTTGGCATTCTCACTAGTAAACTCTTAGGCTTTATCATTTCTATCAGGGGTATTGAGGTCAATCCCACAAAAAAAAAGGCTATCATCGAGATGCCTCCTACTTCCAACTTAAATCAGCTCTATGGTATTCAAGGATGCCTTCAATCAGTGCATCATTTTATCTTGCAGCTTTCAGACTGTTGTCAACCTTTTCATCATCTCCTCCGTAAAAATGTTCATTTTGAATGCGATGAGCATTGCCAAAAAGTGCTTTGATGATCTCAAAATTATTTTTTCTCCATGATCTCAAAGGGGGAGCCATCTATCTTTATTCCACCTATGACCATCTCACCTCCATGTGAGGGGATGCCACTGGTAAGGAACAGGCTTGTATTATATCAGTCGCACTCTTAATGAGTATGAAACTCGCTATTCCGAAGCTGAAAAGTTGTGTTGTGCTCTCTTATTCACGACTTCTAAACTTCTTCATTACCTCCTTAATCATAAAACTCACATTGTTATGAGTATCAATCCACTCAAGACAATGCATGCAAAACCTTATCACAATGATTGTATCACTCGTTGGCTCATGCTCATGATAGAGTTTGACCTTGAGTTGATCTCGCAGAAATCTATCAAGGGTCAGGTTATCATTGATCATTTAGTTGATGCCCATCTTTTCGACAATCAAGTCCCCCTCGCTCAATTCCCAGACGAGTACATCCAACAAATTGATTTCATTATATCTCAATTCAAAGTAAAACACTTCTTTGATGGGTCCAAGTGTTAGCAAGGGGGAGGCGCATGTTTTGTTATGATTCCTCCTTGGGGTGCACCTATCCATGTCGCACACAAGCTTAACTTAGAATGTACCAATAATATGGCCAAATATGAAGCCCTCATTTTAGGTCTTCAAAATTCCATTAATCTCGACGCTCACCATATCGACATCTTCGGTGACTCTGAGCTCATTGTTAATCAAATCAATGGTGCCTATCATTGCAGAAATGATATCCTTGAAAAATATCACGATATCGTTCTCTTTCAGCTTCAATCTTTTGATAAATTTACTATCCAAGCTATTCCTTGCATTACAAACCAATTTGCAGATACGATGGCTTCTTTAGCATCCCTTATTCTCCATTCAGTGAAGACTCACGACTTTATGTGGTTATTCAGCGTCTAGACCAACCATCTCTTCTCAGGCAGTTGACTTCAATCAACACCATCACGAATGAAACTCAAGATGAGTGGTATTAGTACATTTTCGATTATCTATCTTACTCAGTGCTTCCTCCATATTTTCCTTGTAATGGCAGAAGATATTTTATCCAACGCGCAAACCGCTATGC
Source organism: Taxus chinensis (assembly GCA_019776745.2). Classification (NCBI taxonomy): domain Eukaryota; kingdom Viridiplantae; phylum Streptophyta; class Pinopsida; order Cupressales; family Taxaceae; genus Taxus; species Taxus chinensis. The sequence continues at coordinate 252,844,490 of CM034151.1, read as the reverse complement.
TATTATAGGTGAAATATTTTACAAATGTGGTTTTGAGGGTATTTTTCTTCGGTGCCTCAAAACCTCTGAATCATATAAGGCCATTCAGGAGGTCCATGACGGTATCTTTGGTGGACACTTTGGTGGTTTGACTGTGGCTAAGCACATTTTATGTTTAGGTTATTATTGGCCTTCTCTTAATCAAGACTGCTGTGAATATGTCAAGAAATGTGTTAAGTGTCAACAACACGCTAATCTTACACATATCCCTAGTTAGGCTTTGCAACCTACAACGAATTTGTGGTCTTTTTCACAACGGGGTCTTGATCTCGTTGGTCTCATCAACCCGTGCTCTTTGCAGTGACATCAATATATCACTACTGCCACAGAATACTTCATTAAATGGGTGGAGGCTAGTCCTCTTTCATCAACCAAAGCTAAACCTATTGTTGATTTTGTCTATCAACACATCATTTGTTGCTTTGGTGTTCCTCACAAACTCATTATAGACAATGGCAAGTCTTTCAAAAATAAATATTTTTAGAAACTTTGTGACACCTTCAATATTAAACTCAACTTTTCTTCTCCATACTATCCACAAGCTAACGGCCAAGCTGAGGCTTCTAATAAAACTTTGCATAATATCCTCGCAAAGGTAACTAGTCGAGCTGGTAAGGATTTGCATTTACACATCCCTTTTTCTCTCTAGGCTTATGGGACTAGCATTCGTACCCCTACTAGTGCTACTCCCTTCTCTCTCATCTATGGGTCTGAAGCTGTCCTTCCTTTAGAAGTCTAGATTCCCTCTCTTCGCGTCTCTCTTAGAGAGTTGGTCTCTGATGAAGACTATCGTTAAAACCATCTAGCACAGCTTGAGTTATTAGATGAACGTCTTCTCAACACTCTTGAACATCATAAAGTATATCTTAAGCATGTCAAGTGTGCTTATAACAAGCATTTGCAATAGTGGGATTTTCAAGTCGGTGATCTTGTTCATAAAGAAAACAAAAATGTCACTACTCTGAAATGGAGTCAATGTGGTAAGTTTGCTCCTAACTGGATGGGACCGTACGTTATCACTCATAAGTATGGGTCCGAAGCTTATCGCTTATCTTCAATGGATGGTATACCTGAAATGGAACCTATTGATGCTTTGCATCTAAGGCCCTTCTACTATTAAAATCTATCTTACACGATCTTATTCACAAAGCAATTCTTTCATCCATCTGCAACCAGTAATGCATTTCGCAGTGATTTGGAACTATGTGGTTCTCTACATTATTTATTTTTATACCTTAAATATGAGTACCTCGGCTCTACTCATGGCATTTTCCTTACGGATTTTTTCCTCCTCATGGTAGGAATACCTTAATCACTACTTCATCTGTCCTAGGTGTTCATCTTGATCAAATTCACTTGGGGCATGAGTACATGCTTGTCTACATTTTCTTTCCCTCTATCTTATCTATCTGGTCTAAACTCAGCTTCTTCTAAAGCTCAAAAAAAAAAGATGCTTTCTTAGTCCCAAAAGATAGACTAATCCCTTAAAGGAAAACTATCCATGCCTTATCAAATAAATAAAAAATGTAGACCATTCCTTGAAGGATGGCTACCATCAAATTCAAAATACAGACTGCTCCCTTGAAGGAAAGTTGTTTGTTTTATGGAATTTTGAGCCTTTGCAGTAACAAACTTCCTCTCTTGGCCAGTTTGTTCACTTGTTAGCATCTCTGAAAGACTTCCCGTATCAATTAGTCTTTCCATATCTAGAAAACTACCCGCATTGATCAGTTTACTTTTCTATCAAAAGAAAAATCAGCAAGCTGTGATATGAGACCTTTTCAATCATATGGATACCATGTTTTTCCCATATGGGCACGTATTTAAATCCTTCACGTGTTCTAATGAGATCCATACTTTTCTCTTGTCCGTATCTACCTCTTAAATCTTTTTTGCGACTAACTAGCATCAGGTTTATTTTATCCGTGTCTATGGCCTTATGTGCATCGTCTTTCAATTTACCATCAAGGTCTCTATTTATGGTTGGTTAGGGGACTAAATTATTATTATTTTCCTATCCATGTGTAGTGGTTCTTTATTTCTAAGGGATAAGATCATTACATCACTTTATTTTCATCAAATCAAATGGACATTGCCCATGTTCATTTGTTATTTATCCAGTTAAATTGACATTTAACATGTTAATTTAATCAATCAAATCTATCATCTATCTATGCTCACCTCATGTACTTATTCTAAAATCATAAAAGCAACACATATTATGGGGATCCATCTATCCATATCATTTAAATTAATTAACATCTTAACATGTTAATTTAGTCAACTATTCATCCATGACAACTTAAAATTAAATCACGTCTATCTATCTGTATCCATCAAAGTTAAAAGCATGAGTCCAATCACATAACACAAAGATATATATATATATATATATATATATATATATATGAATGGCCTCAAATCGAGTCGTATACATTGTATCAAAAATGCCTTCAAATCGAGGCTACATCGGTATGTCTCTACAAATATCATCTCTATGTAGTAAAATCGGATAAATGGAAAATGATGTCTCATCCTCCCTCCTCAGGCATGGGATCTCTCTCCTAACCATCACCTACAGAACTGGAGGTTCTCACAGTCATGACCCAATAACCTCCTCGCTTCGTAACGTGGCACATCTGGGGCATGTTGTGTCAAGGCATCCTCGTAGTATCTCACCTCAGAAAGGAGATCCTGATAGGTACTCAGACACACCATGTTGGGTGCTCTCATCGATGTTGCTGCTGCTGGTCCTCCTGCTATGGTACCCTGTGCCCCTAACTCTGATGTGGTGCCTGTATCACCATATTTTACCTTGAGGGCCTCTCTGTGTCTATGATATCTATCCCTCTGCAGGATAGTTGTATCCCGCTCCTGAAGAGTGGTGGCTCTCTCCTGTATCGTTGTGTCCCTCTCCTCCCTTAGAGTCCTAATCTCCTCCAGAGCAGTATGGTGTGTCTGTACCAAGGCAACATGATCTCCCTACAGTATCTCTAGCTCCGACGTTGTATCCTCCTTGTCTGACTTTGCAAACACTGTGAGATGCCGTGGTAGCTCCTCATGATACCACACCTCATATCCCTCAATCACTCCTACATCATCATCATTATCTGTGGGAGGTAGGGTCTCCTTGAGTGGATCTACTAAAACAAGTATTGACGGATCTATCTCCTTGTTATCCTGTCTGTATGGCACATATACAGTCGGAATAATCTGTATCAATCCAAACTGTCTCATCACCTGTATAAATGAGACCTGCTCTAAAATCTCTTGCCTGCGACCCCTGACCACTCTGTTGTGTCTCAGCTCCACTAAGTGGGCGTCCTATCCAGACCATGTAGGATAGACCCTGTATGGCCTCCATATAACCTGTGATGGTGTCAATGTCCTGAATCTCTGGGCATACCACTCTGACGATCTCCCTGTATCTCCTAGGGCCATGTCTGCCTACCATCATCGAAACCCATACTCAAGGGCTCCCTTTGCTGCTAGCATCAATGGAAGTTTGGACGCTCTAATCACTGATATGTGCTCATAAGCCCAAAAATGGAGCACAAAACTGACATCTATCCCGGTCCTTCTTCCTATGGATTACATCCACAGCTCATGATATATTTGTGCTAATAATGCATCAGTGAATTCAAATACCTGCATGAACTCCAGGATATCACAGATGCAGTCAAGCAGGAGAAGTGGGAACCATCCACCTCCAGAATCTAGTAGTTCATAGTATGAGATAGCCATTTGGATCAATGCTATCAGTCTGCTCCTGGGATCATCCTTCTGGTACTGTGAGGCTATCCTCACAGCCCCAGACACTATCTCTGAATCATCTACCCTGTCCCCATATAATTGTACCAGGGCCCTCCTCTGTTGTTCCCATGGAGTAATCTCTATCAGGTCCCCGGTGATCGACAACCTGAGGATCCTATATATGTCCTCATGGGTGATAGTCATCTCACCCATCCGAAACCAAAAAGTGCATGTCTAGTTATCCCACCGCTGCATCAATGCTCGCATCAGCTCCACATCTCGGGGTACCCGTCGATAATAATGGAAACCCCCTAGTCTGGCTAACTCCAGATGGCGCCACTCATCATCTGTCACATCTAGCAGTATAGTCTCCAGTAGCTTAGGAATAGCATCCCGCGTGTGTAGGACCTCTCTTACCTACATCCACAACATCAAAAATTTTCATTAGGTTCATATTTATCAAAATCAACATCATAAAAATTTCATTAAAAAAATTCTCAATGCTTCCAAATGTTTCATCTTTCCAATCAGGGCCGACTCATTCCATCAACGTCGTTTACTTTACAGTTGACGCCGATTGTATTCCAATCGACGCCGATCGCATACTAGTTGGCACCGATTTTGTCAATCAACGCCGACTGTGAGGCAAAGTGCTAAAAACACTCTCTTTCCTCCTACGATAGTCATATGAGATGGGATTGAGTGAAACTTAGAAGAGAACCATTTCTTGTTATGTACTATTGTCTGCTCCTCCTTCTTAAGCTCGAAAACAATGCCAGGATCGCACACAAGTAGAATGAATATAGAGGAGATAGTTCAAAAAAGAGACCTAGTAGGAGAAGAGGTGTTTCCCTCTCTTTGACCGCCCCAGAAGAGACTTTGGTAATACAAGTCAACGATTCATTAAGTGGCACCTATGGGGGAATCAAAAAAGGGGAAGAGACCACCTGAGAGAAGCTCATTTCAGAAGTGGAGGTAGGAATGAGATCAAATAAGGTATTAATGGTAAAGTGAGAAGGGAGAAAATCCTTCCACTAGGTTGGATTAGCCCCTTTCTTCTTAGAATGCCCACAATCCTCAATCACATGTCCAGTTTCCTGTAATGCCTCTTCATTTCAATCTTTGAGCCACCTTTTTCAAGGCACCTGTCAGTTGACAGAGCATGGAAGCGACACATCCTAAACACCTTTTCAAACGTACCAATTTCCTATCATAATAATACAAGTACTTTATTTTGATATCTCGAGGTGTTAACCATTGCAAAACATGGGTTAAAGTTGTAGATTTTACAGTAATTGGATAGTTGCAGTGAGTGCAAAAGTGAAGCATTATTTTACTAACAATGATAAAATTAGGGTTTTTTTCAACGATAATTAAATAAAAATAACTTTACAAGATACACGGAGCTCCTGCTAATATCCATCCTAAAATTTTTCCATTGTGGGTTGAACCAGCCCTACACTCAGAGATAAATTTTTCACCTGATTATCTCCTCATTTTCCTATATAAAAATTGATTGAGTGAGATCTCTACCTATATCTTAGGTGGGCTCGAAGTCTCTGTGAATATCTACTACTTGTCATTGGCTTTTTTGACATATACAAAATAAGAAAAAGATGATTAAGTAATAGGAGGTGTTGTATTCGGGATATTTTTCTAGTTGTATTGATTTTGCTTCTTCTTTTATTGATTGTCTGTCCTAAGTGTAGTGTAACCTAACAGCACCGTCCTCCAATGAAAAATCCCTTTCCTACTATTCCATGTAGGTCTCTATAGTTTTTTCTCTTCAACTCTTCCTCCACGTGAGACCCTCACAGTTTTCTTCCTCAGCCCTACATAACCCACCATCATCTTTCTTCTCCACGCAAACCAAAACAAGAGCTATGAACAGGGTGTGCATATCCATCACAACATAATGGAAAGGGGTTTTTGTCAGATGTTGTAATTGTAATAGTTGACATGTATGCAAAATGTGGGAGCATGCACGTGACACGTGATCTATTTGACAGAATGCCCCAAATAATTTGGTTTCATGGAGTACGTCAGCTTCATGTATGCACAAAAGGGGATCGTTAAACAAAATCCCTTGAACTGTAACTCCACAACCTCTTTTAGCATCTCCTTAGCAGCTTTTAGAATGGGGAATGTTGGGTGTTAAGTAGACGTCATAAAATTTTTAGATCCTCCCAAATATCGTAAAATAATATTTTTGAACAATCTACAATTACTCTTCAAACCATAGTTATAAGGTTTGATCTGTAGATGACTTGGTGTTGGTAGAGAAATGTGTAAAAGTGTGGATTTATGTTCAGCACATGAACTATTTGACAAAACGTCTTGAAGGAAGACAATTTTATTAAATGTCATAGTTGTTGGAAGTGCTCACAATGGTGGTCATGATGAGACTTAAAGGATGCTCACGAAATTTCCTAGCCAGATGTTATCCCTTGGAGTGCCATGATTGTGCATATGTGAAAATGGGTTCATTAGAAAATCTTTAGAAACTTTCAAGCAAATGCAAAATGGTGGAATTTTGGATGCACGCAAACCGGTTGGCAAAATTCTTATATGAGATGTTGAACCAAATCCCACAATTTCAACTGGCTTCTTTACTCTAGGCATGATAGGCTCTATCACTTCCTTGATATGTTTCTCCATTTATTATTTTCATGTACAAAATTTTGTATTGATCTTGTTTATGCTAGGTGTTTTTGGGTGTTATTTATTTTGTATAAATCTAGAAATCGTATCATTTTATCTTTGTATATGAACGATCTGGTTAAATGAAATACTATTTCATTGATTCAGTATGGTATTTATTTAGAGGTTTTTCTTGTAATGTGCTTCTATGGCATTATGCTTGAAGCCGTTGAGCTAAACATAAATGTTTTGTGTTGGTATGAACTTAAACTCGATGTTTGTTTTGTTGGGCCTTATATCTATGTGGGTATATTGAATCCCTTCTTCTTTGAGGAATCTTTTTATGTATAGTCGATATGGGTTTTAATATCCTGAGTTGTATTAAAATTATGTGAGCTTCACTTAGGTATTCGATACAATGATTAAATCTTATTACTCCTCAATGTTATCATGGTTTGATATATAATGTATTTGGGTATATCTTCAATTTCCTTAGCTTTGAAAGTCAGTTAGAGGGTTATATAGTCATACCTAGATCTACTTGTAAATCTGACAGCTATAGACTGGTTCGAAAATTGAACTCTTGAAGATTTAAATACCCAGACCATGGTATCCAACCTAGATTTTTTCATAAACCTTATCACCTATTGGATTATTGGGGGACTCTTTAACATTTTTTTTTATGGACCTTCGTCATCTCAGTCTTTTACTTCCTTGAGGGAATCATATGCTTCTATCTTAGACAAAATGTTAGAAGTTCACATGATCGAACTTCCTCCTATTAGAAATTTTGATGAGAACCGAGAACAACCATTCTGGTATCGTGAAAGTGACTTCTGTCGTTATCATAGAAACAAAGGCCATGACATTGAATGATGTCAGACCTTCAAAAATTTTGTCCAAAAATTCATTGATAGAGGCGATCTCATTCTAGATAACCCAAATGCCCCTCAAATCAGGCGCGTGATGTTTTTAAACAACCTTTTCCAAATCATTTCCCAAACAATGACGCTTCAGGGTTTCAAAAACCAAACACGTATACTATCAATTCCATTTCTACTGATAGTTCTTCTTATAATTCTGAGCCATCTGCAAACGTGTCAACTGAATCGGAACTTCCTTCCACTCCTTCAAATTGTGAGATTCCACCATCCTCGGATGGTCCATCTTCGAGTCTTCCTTTATTGTTAGAAACACAGTCATCTCCCTCTTCCTCTCTATATGATCTTCCACCTATACCTGAGACAGTGTCATCTTCATCTGTCTCGTCATTAGATATTATTTCGGTGTTCGAGTCATTTACATCCCTTCGAATTTCCACTACAGATACTTCTACCTCTGTCACTCCTATTTTTTCCACAACCATGCCTTTGGTCAACCTACCCATAATTGTACCAACTTCTATGCCTTTGGAAGTGTCTTCAATCTTGACACTTCCTGTCTCTTTTCCTACAGTAATTACACCCACAATTACTGCATCTGAAGTACCCTCCTCACAAGAGGATGATTCTTCATTACCTGCCTCTTTCACCATCAGTGCTTCCTTACCTATTAAGGAAACATCTAAAGAGATAACATCGACACCCAGACTTCTGACTTATGGACTGAGACATAAACACTTGCAGTTTAAGTTTAAGGTCACATCATCAGTATCGTCTCCTTTACTTCCTCCGAAATGGTTACAATCACCTTATGTGGTCAAAGTTGTCACTATCCCTAAAATGGGAAAACCAATATTTCAGACCATCAAAACTCTTGGTGCTCTCCCTCAAAAATCCCTCTCTACGCCTCATAAAAAAGTAGATTTATTCACTGAAAAGGAATCTTTTTCTATAACACCATCTTCTTCATTGGTGCCTTGTAAAATGGATTTACCTACTAGAAAGGCGTCACCTCTTTTATCAAAACCATCATCTTCGTCGCCAAAAACTAAGGCACCCTTTGTGCCTCCTATCAAAACTATTTTGGGAGCTCCTTCCCCATCTAAATCAGTCTTATCTAAATCATAGTCTGTTTGTGTCAAGTAGCCTTCTTCATCTCTAAAGACTAAGACACTTGTCACGTCTTTGTCATCTTCAAAATCTATCTTAGGAGCTCCTCCTCTGCTAAAATCAATCTTGCCTCACTTACTTCCATCTCAAACACCTAAGGCTACTTCTCCTAGTGTTCAGAAGAGAAAAAAAGTCCCTAAAAAAATATCAAAACAGATATGTAGGCTCTTTTACCTCAGCATTCTGCTAAGATTAAAGAGGTGCCTCCTTCACCTCTGTCCACATCTTTGTCTACCGGATTTTATACTGAAATCCTTTTCCAACTTATCCAATCTTCATCTATATCACTTCCTCCAATCAAACCCTATAATCCCAAAGGAGTAAAACCTGCATGGTTCAACTCTGATGTGATTTGTGCTTACCATGGGTCATGACACCGAGGGATGTAAAGCCCTTAAAACTCTCGTTAACAACCTCTTGGAAGAAAATGATCTCCTGTTGGAGGAGGAAGAAGAATAAGTGTCTCCTGTCATCCTAACTACGTCTGAGCCTGAATGGTCTATTCATGCCCCCAATTCCATTGATATCACTCTGGATGATCTTCCACCCTCTCAAATTGATGTAATTTTTATCGCCACTACAACACAACAGTATGATAATCTATTGTCTTCTACAGCTCCTCGACCACGAGTCGTTATTTCTACTACCCCCGAAGGAGATCCTCCTTCCTCATCGGCCACGAGACCTCGGGTCTCTATTCATGCTTCACCTTAGGATAAGATTCCCATATTAGTTGAGGAGAGTGTTATGAAACAAATCACCCATGCTCCGGTAAAAATGGCTCTTTTTGACCTCATTCAGTCATCTCCCCAACATCGTTAAGCTCTGATTGATAATTTGCACCGCATTGCGGTGAATTCAAATGAGCCCCAGCATTTTGAGATGGTTCTTGGGTTGAATAGATCGTCAACCACCATCTCCTTTGAGGATTTAGAAATTCCTCCCCTTTGTTCTGAGGATTTAGAGGCTCCTCTCTTTATCACTGTTCAAATCAATAACACTATGTTAAAACACACTATGATCGATAGTGGTGCTGCACTCAACATCATTTCCTCCCACACATTTGAGCAACTTAAGTTACTAAAGAACATAGTGTCACCACCACCTTTTTCCTTTCGATCATTTAACGATTAGCTGGTGGTTACCTTAGGAACTGTGGTCCTGCCCATTCGGGTAGGCAAGAAACTTCTTCACGAGATTTTTTACATTGTTGAAGGGAAATTTCACTACAATATGATCCTTGGATGCTCCTGGATCCATACAATGCACTGTGTCCCATCAACCCTCCATTGATGTATAAAATATCAGTATGAGGGAAAAATCTATACTCATCCAAGAGACCCTTTTCCATCCGTACAATGTGACATGACCACATGGTCTGTCCCTCCAAAGGAGAATGCTTATTCTTCTGATGGGGCTTGTTCATCCTCTTCCATACTTGCAATGAAACTACCAGATCTACAAAATTTGGAAGATACGTTACAACATTTTTTGTTAGGAGAGCTTCCCCTTCTCTCTTTTGATGCCCATCTCAAACCTAACGAGATGGTAGGCCAGACAAACAACCTAAATATCAACCAGGTCTTGGCTGCATCGTCACCATTGGTCTACCCAATCGACAGACTGACTTCATCTACGGTGGTCTTGATGAACCTCACTATCATCTAGATTCTCCTCCTAGGGCCAAACCCTATTCGGTAGGGTTTGATTATCTACAGAATCCCACCTTTGCAAAAATTTATCTATATCGATGCGTGTGGAATGGATTTCGAATGGCAAAGTTTGACTAGGGTGTGCATGACCTTGTGTCCATTCCAACTCTTAAACCACATAAAAAAATTTGTTTAGGGTTCAAACCTCCCTCGAAAGCCACCATCACCATTCTCGCTGAGCCTCTTTCCATTAAGGAACCATCTTCTCCTGTCAGGTCTAAAGCATCTCTTGATGTGGATGACACCATTTCCATCCCGTCTACGTTTTTTTTTTAGTCAATTTCATTTCCTTAGGTCCACTGACCTATAAGAATAATGGAAAATCCACTTCCATACCATTTGTCTTCCCTGAAATAGTCGGAGAAGACTCTCCTACTATCAATACTATATCAATACTATCCACTGCTCAGATGATGATTTTGTCCTTACTTATCTGGGGGCAGAGGATTCTATCTTCCTAAAACCATTCCTTCTGACACATATATGCTTCTTAACGAAGCCACTGTTGACCTTAGTATAGGGACTTCTGAAGACCCTCGCATCATTAAGGTCATATATCCCTCTACCTAATATCGACCAACTCATGGGCTTAACTGCAGGTCATGAGATGCTTTCTCTTATGGATGGTTTCTCTGGGTATAATCAAATTCTCATTGCACTAGAGGATCATAACTCCTTGGGGGACTTTTTGTTATCACCTCATGCCCTTTGGTCTTAAGAATATAGGGGCGACTTATCAACACGCAATGACCTACATCTTCCATGACCTCTTACACAAAACTGTAGAAGATTATGTCAACAACATCCTCGGTAAATCCAATAACAGTCAGGATCATCTTCTCATCCTTGCACCTCTCTTTGAGAGACTCATTCATTTTTGTCTTCGCCTAAATCCATCTAATTTCATGTTTGGCATTCTCACTGGTAAACTCTTAGGCTTTATCATTTCTATCAGGGGTATTGTGGTCAATCCCGCAAAAATAAAGGCTATCATCAAGATGCCTCCTACTTCCAACTTAAAGCAGCTCTGTGGTATACAAGGATGCCTTCAATCAGTTCATCTTTTTATCTTGCAACTTTCAGACCTTTTTCAACCTTTTCATCATCTCCTCCATAAAAATGTTCATTTTGAATGGGATGAGCATTGCCAAAAAGTCTTTTATGATCTCAAAGCTTATCTTCTTTCTCCACCTGTGCTCACACCTCCATGTGAGGGGGAACCATTCTATCTTTATATTTCCATGACTGATCATGCTCTGGGAGCCATGATCTCACATTTAGATGCTAATGGTAAGGAACAAGCTTTCTATTATATCAGTCATACTCTTAATGAGTATGAAACTCGTTATTCCGAAGCTGAAAAGTTCTGTTGTGCTCTCTTATTCGTGACTTATAAACTTCGAAATTACCTCCTTAATCATAAAACTCACATTGTTATGAGTATAAATCCACTCAAGATAATGCATGCAAAACCTTACCACAATGATTGTATCACTCGTTGGCTCATGCTCATGATAGAGTTTGACCTTGAGTTGATCTCGCAGAAATCTATCAAGGATCAGGTTATCGCTGATCAATTAGTTGATGCCCCTCTTTTCGAAACTCAATTCCCAGATGAGTACATCCAACAAATTGATTTCATTCTAACTCCATTCAAAGTAAAACTCTTCTTTGATGGGTCCAAGTGTCACCAAGGGGGAGGCGCAGGTTTTGTTATGATTCCTCCTTGGGGTGCACCTCTCCCTGTCACACACAAGCTTAACTTTGAATGTACCAATAATATGGCCGAATATGAAGCCCTCGTTTTAGGTCTTCAAAATGCCATTAATCTTGGTGCTCACCATATCGACATCTTCGGTGACTCTGAGCTCATCGTTAATCAAGTCACTGGCGCCTATCAATGTAAAAATGATATCCTTGAAAAATATCACGATATCGTTCTCTTTCAGCTTCAATATTTCGATAAATTTACTATCCAGGATATTCTTTGCATTACAAAATGATTTGCAGATATGATGGCTTCTTTAGCCTCCCTTATTCTCCATTCACTGAAGACTCATGACTTTATGTGGTTGTAAAGCGTCTAGACCAACCATCTCTTCTTAGGTAGTTGACTTCAATCAACACTGTCACGACTAACACTCAAGATGAGTGGTATCAGCACATTTTCGATTATCTATCTTACTCAGTGCTTCCTCTAGATTTGACTCCCAATGGCAGAATATATTTTATCCAACGTGCAAACCGTTATGCTATTCTAGGCGAAATATTTTACAAATGTGATTTTGAGGGTATTTAGCTTTGGTGCCTCAAAACCCCTGAATCATCTAAGACCATTCAGGAGGTCCATGACGGTATCTGTGGGGGACACTTTGGTGGTTTGGCTGTGGCTATGCGCATCCTATGTTTAGGTTATTATTGGCCTTCTCTTAATCAAGACTTTTGTGAATATGTCAAGAAATGTGTTAAGTGTCAACAACACGCTAATCTTACACATATCCCTAGTTAGGCTTTGTAACCTACAATGGATTTGTGGTCTTTTTCACAATGGAGTCTTGATCTCGTTGGTCTCATCAATCTATGCTCTTCACAGCGATATCAATCTATCATTACTGCCACAGAATACTTCACTAAATGGATGGAGGCTAGTCCTCTTTCATCGACCAAAGCTAAACCTATTGTTGATTTTGTCTATCAACACATCATTTGTTGCTTTGGTGTTCCTCAAAAAATCATTACATACAATGGAAAGTCTTTTATAAATAAATATTTGTAGAAAACTTTGTGACACCTTCAATATTAAACTCAACTTTTCTTCTCCATACTATCCACAAGCTAACGGCCAAGCTGAGGCTTCTAATAAAACTTTGCGTAATATCCTCGCAAAGGTAACCAGTTGAGCTGGTAGGGATTTACACTTACACATCCCTTTTTCTCTCTAGGCTTATGTGACTAGCATTCATACCCCTACTGGTGCTACTCCCTTCTCTCTCGTCTATGGGTTGGAGGTTGTCCTTCCTTTGGAAGTCTAGATTCCCTCTCTTCACGTCTCTCTTAGAGAGTTGGTCTCTAATGAAGACTATCATGAAAACCATCTAGCACAACTTGAGTTGTTAGATGAACATCGTCTCAACACTCTTGAACATCATAAATTCTATCTTGAGCATGTCAAGCGTTCTTATAAAAAGCATTTGCAACAGTGGTATTTTCAAGTTGGTGATCTTGTTCATAAAGAAAACCAAAATCTCACTACTCTGGAATGGAGTCAACGTGGTAAGTTTGCTCCTAACTGGATGGGACCATACGTTATTACTCATAAGTACGGGTCCAAGGCTTATCGCTTATCTTCCATGGATGGTATACCTGAAATGGAACCTATTAATGCTTTGCATCTAAGGCCCTTATACTGTTAAAATCTATCTTACACGATCTTAGTCGCAAAACAAGTCTTTCATCCATCTGCAACCAATCATGCATTTCGCAGTCATTTGGACCTATGTGGTTCTCTGCGTTATTTCTTTTTATACTTAAATATGAGTACCGCGGCTCTATTCATGGCATTTTCCTTACGGATTTGTTCCTCCTCATGGTAGGAATACCTTAACCACTACTTCATCTATCCTAGGTGTTCATCTTGATCAAATTCACTTAGGGCATGAGTACGTGCTTGTATACATTTTCTTTCCCTCTATCTGATCTATCTGGTCTAAACTTAGCTTCTTCTAAAGCTCAAAAAAAAATATGCTTTCCTATTCCCAAAAGATAGACTGATCCCTTGAAGGACAGCTATCTATGCCTTATCAAATAAATAAAAAATGTAGACCATTCCTTGAAGGATGGCTACCATCAAATTCAAAATACAGACCCCTGCCTTAAAGGAAAGTTGTTTGTTTTATGGAATTTCGAGCCTTTACAGTAACAAACTTCCTCTCTCGGCCAGTTTGTTCACTTGTTAGCATCTCTGAAAGACTTCCCGTGTCGATTAGTCTTTCCATATCTAGAAAACTACCTGCATTGATCAGTTTACTTTTCTATCAAAAGAAAAATCATGAAGCTGTGATATGAGACCTTTTCAATCATATGGAGACCCTGTTTTCCCCATATGGGTGCATATTTAAATCCTTCACGTGTTCTGACGAGATGCATACTTATCTCTCGTCCTTATCTACCTCCTAAATCTTGTTTGCAACTAACTAGCGTTAGGTTTATTTTATCCGTGTCTATGGCCTTATGTGCATCGTCTTTCAATTTACCATCAAGGTCTCTATTTATGGTTGGTTATGGGACTAAATTATTATTCTTTTCCTATCCATGTGTAGTGAATCTTTATTTCTAAGGGATAAGATCATTACATCACTTTATTTTCATCAAATCAAATGGACATTGCCCATGTTCATTTGTTATTTATCCAGTTAAATTGACATTTAAAATGTTAATTTAATCAATCAAATCTATCATCTATCTATGCTCATCTCATGTACTTCATCTAAAATCATAAAAGCAACACATATTATGGGGATCCATCTATCCATATCATTTAAATTAATTAACGTCTTAACATGTTAATTTATTCAATTATTCATCCATGACAACTCAAAAGTAAATCACATCTATCTATCTGTATCCATCAAAGTTAAAAGCATGATTCCAATCACAAAACACAAAGATATATATATATATATATATATATATATATATATATATATATATGGCCTCAAATCGAGCCATATACATTGTATCAAAAATGCCTTCAAATCGAGGCTACATCGGTATGTCTCTACAAATATCATCTCTATATAGTAAAATCAGATAAATGGAAAATGATGTCTCCTCCTCCCTCCTCAAACACGGGATCTCTCTCCTAACGATTACCTACAGAACTGGAGGTGCCCGCAGTAATGACCCTACAACCTCCTCACTCCGTAACGAGGCACATCTGGGGCATGCTGTGTCATGGCATCCTCGTAGTATCTCACCTTGGCAAGGAGATCCTGATAGGTACTCAGACTCAGCATGTTGGGTTCTCTCATCGATGTTTTTGTTGGTGGTCCTCCTGCCATGGAACCCTATGCCCCTAACTCTGATGTGGTGCCTGTATCACCAAATTTTACCTTGAGGGCCTCTCTGTGTCTAGGATATCTATCCCTCTGCAGGATAGTTGTATCCCGCTCCTGATGAGTGGTGGCTCTCTCCTGTATCACTTTGTCCCTCTCCTCCCTTAGAGTCCTAATCTCCTCCAGAGCAGTCTGGTGTCTGTACCAAGGTAGCATGATCTCCCTACAGTATCTCTAGCTCTATTGTTGTATCCTCCTTGTCTGACTCCGTAGACACTATGAGATGCCATGGTAGCTCCTCGTGATACCACACCTCATAGCCCTCAATCACTCCTACATCATCATCATCATCTGTGGGAGGTACGGCTTCCCTGAGTGGATCTACTGGAACAAGTATCGACGGATCTATCCCCCTGCTATCCTCTCCGTATGGTACATATACATTCGGAATAATCTGTATCAATCCAAATGGTCTCATCACCTGTATAAATGAGACCTGATCTAAAATCTCTGGCCTGCAACCCCTGACCACTCTGCTATGTCTCAGCTCCACTAAGTGGGCGTCCTATCCGGCCCATGTAGGATAGACCCTGTATGGCCTCCATATAACCTGTGATGGTGTCAGAGTCCTGAATCTCTGGGAATACCACTCTGATGATCTCCCTGTATCTCTGAGGGCCATGTCTACCTATCATCATCGAAACCCATACTCAAGGGCTCCCTCTACTGCTAGCATCCATGGAATTTTGGATGGTCTAATCACTGATATGTTCTCATAAGCCCAACAATGGAGCACAAAAATGACATCTATCCCGGTCCGTCTTCATATGGAATACATCCACAACTCATGATATAGCTGTGCTAATAATGCATCGGTGAATTTGAATACCTACATGAACTCCAAGTTATCACAGACGCAGTCAAGCAGGAGCAGTGGTAACCATCCACCTCCAGAATTTGGTAGTGCATAGTATGAGATAGCCATTTGGATCAATGTTATTAGTCTGCTCATGGGATCATCCTTCCAGTACTTTGAGGCTATCCTCACAACCCCAGATACTATCTCTGAATCATCTTCCCTGTCCCCATATAATTGTATCAAGGCCCTCCTCTTCTTTTCGTGTGGAGTAATCTCTATCAGGTCCCCGATGATTGAGAACCTGAGGATCCTATAGATGCCCTCAATTGTGATAGTCATCTCACCCATCTGAAACCAAAAAGTGCATGTCTAGCTATCCCACCACTGTATAAATGCTCACATCAACTCCACATCTCGGGGTACACGTCGATAATAATGGAAACACCCTAGTCTGGCTAACTCCATATGGTGCCACTCATCATCTAACACATTTGGAAGTATAGTCTCCAGTAGCTCAGGAATAGCATCCCGCATGTGTAGGACCTCTCGTGCCTGCATCGACAACATCAAAAATTATCATTAGGTTCATATTTATCAAAATCAACATCATTAAAATTTCATCAAAATTTTTCTCATTGCTTCCAATTGTTTCATCTTTCCAATCGGGGCCAACTCATTCCATCAACGCCATTTACTTTATAGTCGACGCCGATTGTATTCCAATCGATGCCAATCACATACTAGTCGGTACCGATTTTGTCAATCGATGCCAACTATGAGGCAGAGTGCTAAAAACACTCTCTTTCCTCCTACTACAAAACAACACAAACATACAAGGCTAAGGAAGGACCACTTACCCCTGGCCACATCCTATTCCTCTTCTGACCGCTCTCAGAAGCTTCCATTTCACTCAAATTCAATTTTTGGCTTTTTCTAAATCAATCATCACAATGCAAATGAATCGTTACTGTTCACCACATTAATGATTAGGAAATAAGTATTAGCGATGATCATGAGTTTTCCCAAAAAAAGGTATGAATTTCCCTTCCTCTTGCTTTAAAATTTCAAAGTTTATTGTTTCCTATCTGGGTATTAATTACTTTGTAGCAATAGAGGATGCAACTAGAATTAAAAATAAAATTCTTACATGCTCGAAATATTCAAAAAAAAGAAAACAATCTCGATCCCATACACCGCGTGCATGGTACACAAAAGAAAATCATTTGACAAACCTAGATTGCTAGTATGATTCCTAATGGTACAGGACACCATGAAGGCCATAAATATAACTAATGAACTCAATTTGATGTCTTGGAGAGACAATTTTTTATTCCCATTTTACATTTTAGTCACTTGGAGTGACACTCCCATTTTAAAGAAAATGCGATGGGTTTTGGCTTGCGATTGTCATATTGATTTGGTGAAATTAAAAACTAACCCTATGTACCTTTAGACCTCCATTAGGAAAATTGAAACCAACTCTCGGTTTTACAAAAATGATTTCCTATGGAAAACATAATCACAAGGATGGTGATAATAACGAGGTTATTATCCAACCATAACGAATAAGAGGAATAAATAATCATAAGTTGAGGATGACATTCATTTCTCAGAGAGGTAATAGTGACCTTGTGTAGGCTATACCAAAAACCGAGAAGCTAATTTGTGCCCAAATAGGAGTTTGAATCTTCTCATATGACTTATGCAAAACAGGCATGGGATCCAATACCTCCCAACTTGTTCAAGAAAAAGGTGAAATATGCTCTCGTATATATCAACGGGATAGGTGTGGAAGGGAACCCACTCCTCTCCTAGTGGGTGCAACGAAGCAGGGCAATACAAAATGTTTACAATAGGGAATGACTAAAATGGATATCTCAAAATGAGTTTTGTTTTCATGTAGGTGTTATTCCTTGAACAATCATGTTCCATTAGCTAGTAATAAATAATGATCCGAGTTTTTAATGGTCTAAAATCAATTACATTATATTTTCAAATTTAAAGATGATTTGTATTAGACCATTGGGAATTTATGCAAAAAAGTGGTTGTTGATACAATATGGGGTTTACAGTTTTCCTCGAAGTCCCTTTCATACTTTTTCCTACAAATATTAATGCATATAATAGAATTGTCTCTACGCTCCAAGTTTCATAACTTAGATTGCGGGGTTTGATCTTTCTCTTGTGATTGTTTGTTCAAATCTTCATCCCCATTTGTATATATAATTTGGATCTTTTCTTTTTTGGTTGGTGTTAGGCTTCAAAATTGGTACCTCATTTATTCTATGGAAACATTATATTGTAGCGCAAGTAGTATATAAAGATGGGGTATTATTTATGAATTGATTCAAACAAAAAATGCATTCTCATTTCTCTTAGCAAGTTCCCAAATATAGTAAAGTCCATTTGCTAATGATGGGTGTAAATATCGCATCTAGGAGTTGTGTCTAATAGAATAATGACACATCCTTTCCATACTGATTGAGTAGAATTCAAAAATACACTAGCCTTCCATTTGATTTTGAAGCTACCAAAAATTCAAACCTTTTTGTTTTTTGTAAGAGTGGTTTGAGATAAGATTAGCTTGTTGTATTTATAAGGTGTCAGAGAAAATACATTAACTATGATTTGGTTGTCACAATCAATTAGAATATTAGCCTCACTTATGACGATACATACATCTTTGTTATCTTGGATGGCTAGCTTGTTCTGCAATTGAGAGCCTCTTAAGCTATTAGTCTTAGCTTTAAAATAAATCATTCAAATTTATACGTTTCAAATTATTTGGGTGTTATTCTCAATGAATTTCATCTTATCATGTACAATAATTTCTTGTAGTGATCTGGGAAATTGAAGACTTTTCTTTTTGCAAGTATTGAAACATATAACATTTATGTTTGTTTGGAATCCTAGATATGGATTAATGAAGACATATTATTGGCGTGTAAATGCACTAGGAAATTTATTTTGTATTTTCCCAACACCCATCTCCATCATTAGCATATCGAAATTGCTAGTTATTCAATTGTTATATATAAGTGAAAAGATAAGAAATCAGAACAATGGTGTTGGTGTGCCATTTGTAACATTGTGTGTGAAATGGTTGGTAAAAGATAAAAGGAGAAACATACACGTAAAGTTAAATACATTAACTTAGGAAAGAAGAAGAAGATTACATGACATTGACACACAAGGTGAAGGTGAAGGTGAAAGTGAGGGACAAGGAGAAGTTAAAGAGAATCGCATTTAGTGGGCTTGAAAGAGAGTGTGTTCTGGGCATCATTGTAAAGGATGTGGAATTTTTGCTGTTGTATGTTGCCAAAGATTGAAGGAATATTCCCTGAAGGTTCACCCAACATGGCGAGGCACAAGTGATCAGAAGATACCTGAATGAAAAATTTGTCTGCAGGGAGCTCGTAATCCACACCACCTTTGAATTTGAAGGTGAGGGAAGGAAAGGACACCTTACCTAAGGTTTGGTAGCACAGATCCAACCCCACTGAAGAGTCGTCTACAGGAGTGAGATCAATGGCTGCTTGAATGGTGTCTTTAAGAGGATAGTAAGCGGCCTCATCCAAAATTGTAACTGTTGTTCCAGATTCAATGATCATGCCTCCGCTGCCATCCGATTACAGGTCAAAAGTTCTAGCAAGAATATCTACAGGCTTGCCATCGAGGGTGATTCCTGTAATGGGAATGTACCAAAAAGTGGTAATGACACTACTCTTAATGAGCGTTATAGACTTGGCTCCTCCACTCAAGGAAGTGCCTTGCCTGAAAAAGAGAGGGTTGGTTTGTGAAGAAGAATCCATGATGGAAAAGAGGCAGTAAGAGAATTTTTTGTCTACCTTGGAGCCCAACTGTGAGATGAGTGAGAGAGCACCTCTTCCCAATCCCACAAGACCTCCACCTTGAGAGAATCCTTGTCCTTCGTTGTCATGTCCACACCAAAAACCAATGCCCGTAACCTTGTTGCCACTCCCTATAGATAATGTCTCCGAAGACAACACACCGCAGGTAAAGGAACCATCCCCGTACTGATACAAAAAGCTACAACCTGGATTGCATCTAGTTTGTGTATCCCCCAAAGCATCACAAAGAGAATCAGTGCAGGGAATCATGGAATATGTGGAGGATTTGGAAGGTTCAAACATTGGCGTGGCTTGGTTGAAGCATTCTTCGCAAGGCTTGTATTGAGTCCATATCAGGTCACTCCCCATTGATAGGAAATTAAGAGTAGCGGAACAACTTCCTACGGTAATCTTTGAGGAGAGATATTATGCAAAAATTTTCAACATAGTAAAACAGTTACAGAATTATCAACAACATATTCATAACAAAAACACAAATACCATATATACGTGGGGAAAATCCTTTCGGATAAAAAACCCCACACTCCAAAAGCTCACTCAATGTATTTCAAATCTAATAACAAGATTGCATACACTTGCAGAGCAAGTTTCTTTCAGGAGTATCACCAGAAACAATTCTAGGAGGATTAAAACTCACTACTACAATTGCTTCTCCAAGCCTTCAATTTATAGACCTCCGGTTATACAAGAAACCACTTATGGTTTACAAAACCATGTGCCAAACCTCTCATGAGGTGGATAACATTAAAGAGCAAGATTTCAGTCTAAAATAGGCTCCCACGTCCACAATATTCTCCCCTATTTTTGACCCTCATAAATGTCATAAAATATGTTATAATATCACTAAAAATAGCCCTTCCATGATATGCTATCATATGGGAATCTTTTGACAACTCTTATTTCTATTTTTAGAGCCTAGAAAATGTGAAACGGTTGTAAGAAAATATTAAATTCAAATAAACCAAACAAGGTTGAGACACCTTATTTCCAACAATCTCCCACTTGTCGAATACCTTGCAAGGGCCAAGGGAAAGATATCATCATGGATCAACTTCTAGGGGCCGAGAGGCCCATTGAATCAGAACACCACCTGAATTTCGCTGTGCTCACGGGATTAGTTAATGCATCTGCAACATTCGCAACTGTTTCTACCTTTTCCAGCTTCACCCTTCCATCCTCGACCATATCTCTCACGAAGTGATACTGAACATCAATGTGTTTGGTCCTGGCATGAAAATTCAGGTTCTTCGCAAGGCAGATTGCACTCTGACTGTCACAGTATATTGTAACTGCACCCTGTTTTAATCCAATATCTGAGCACAAATGCTTCAACCAAATGGCTTCTTTACAGGCATGAGTAGTTGCCATGTACTCTGCCTTAGTAGTGGACAAAGCGACCATAGCTTGTCGCTTGCTCATCCAACTAATTGCACCACCATTAAGAGTAAACACATATGCATTGGTGGATCTTCTGCTATCGACATCACCGGCCCAATCTGAATCCACAAAACCATGAATACGTAGGGAATGTTGATCTCCTCTTCCATGAAAACATATAGAGTACTCTGATGTACCCCGTAAATATCTGAAGACCCTCTTAACTGCATCCCAATGCACTCTTCCAGGATTAGACATAAAAGGAGAAAGAACTCCCACTGCATGGGCAATGTCTGGTCTTGTACAGACCATAGCATACATTAAGCTTCCAACTGCACTCTGGTAAGGCACTCTGCTCATTTCTTCCATCTCCGATGGGGATGAAGGAAATTTTGAAATGGAGAGCTTCGTTCCCAAAGTAACAGGAACACAAAGTGGTTTACAATCCTACATGTTGAACCTTTGCAAAACAAAACAAACATACTTACTCTGGCCAAGCCATAGCTTTCTGTTCTCACGATCTCTTCTAATCTCCATCCCAAGTATGTGTTTTTCTGCACCAAGATCTTTCATTTCAAATTTCGCAGAGAGCTGAGATTTCAATTCTGCAATCAAACCTTTTCCTTTCCCAATAAACAACATTTCATCAACATATAAAGTAATTACCAAGAAACAATCACCATCAGATTTAAAATATAAACAGTGATCAGATTTAGACCGCACAAACCCCAAACTCAACACATATGAATCAAACTTCTGGTACCACATCCTAGGACTTTGTTTAAGGCCATACAAGGATTTCTTTAACTTACAAACCATATTTCTTTTACCTTTCACCATGTAGTGCTCTGGCTGTGTCATATAGATTTCTTCCTCCAAATCACCATGAAGGAAAGCAGTTTTCACATCCATTTGTTCAACCTCTAGGTCATAAGCTGCTGCAATAGATAATAAAAATTGAATGGATGTCATTTTAGCAATAGGAGAGAATATATCACCATAATCAATACCCTCAACTTGAGAGTAACCCTTCGCAACCAACCATGCCTTATACTTTTCAACATTTCCATCTGAACCAATCTTTTTCTTAAACACCCATTTACATCCAACAAGTTTCCAATCTTCAGGCAATGGTACAAGGTCCCATGTATCATTCTTTTTAAGGGCTGCCATTTCTTCATCCATGGCTATTTTCCAGGACTTTGCATCATTCATACCCAAAGCCTCTTGTACAGATCTCGGTTCATCAATGTTAGTACTCAAAGCAAATATGCACTTCCAATCATCAGGAGAATAACCATACCTTTCAGGTGGTTTCCTTTGCCTTGTAGACTTTCGAACAAGCTGAGGTGGAGATTCTTCCACTTCTTCCTCTTCTTCTTCCTCTTCTGAAGATTCAGAGCTTGGTGAGCTCTCCTCAACTTCTTGTCTATTTTGGGGTCTCGATTCAACTTTCTCAGGTGTAGAAGGAAGTTGAACCACATCCTTTTTTTGTTCATTTTCTTTATGTTGTTCTGGCTGAAAATTAACAGGGAGATAGTCATCTCACCCATCCGAAACCAAAAAGTGCATGTCTAGCTATCCCACCACTGCATCAACACTCGCATTAGCTCCACGTCTCAGGGTACCCATCGATAATAATGGAAACCCCCTAGTCTGGCTAACTCCAGATGGTGTCACTCATCATCTGTCACATCTGGCAGTATAGTCTCCAGTAGCTCAGGAATAGCATCCCGCATGTGTAGGACCTCTCGTGCCTGCATCCACAACATCAAAAATTGTCATTAGGTTCATATTTATCAAAATCAACATCATTAAAATTTCATCAAAAATTTTCTCAATGCTTCCAAATGTTTCATCTTTCCAATCAGGGCCGACTCATTCCATCAACGCCATTTACTTTACAGTCGACGCTGATCGCATACTAGTTAGCACCGATTTTGTCAATCGACGCCGACTGTGAGGCAGAGCACTAAAAACACTCTCTTGCCTCCTACTAAAAAACAACACAAACACACAAGGCTAAGGAAGGACCACTTACCCCTAGCCACGTCCACTTCCTCTTCTGACCGCTCTCAGAAGCTTCCATTTCACTCAAATTCAATTTTTGACTTTTTCTAAATCAATCGTCACAATGCAAATGAATCATTACCATTGACCACATTAATGATTAGGAAATAAGTATTAGCGATGATCATGAGTTTTCCCAAAAAAGGTATTAATTTTCCTTCCTCTTGCTTTAAAATTTCACAGTTTATTGTTTTCTGTCTAGGTATTAATTACTTTGTAGCAATAGAGGATGCAACTAAAATTAAAAATAAAATTCTTACATGCTCAAAATCTTCAAAAAAAAGAAAACAATCTCGATCCCATACACCGCGTTAATGGTACACCAAAGAAAATCATTTGACAAACCTAGATTGCTAGTATGATTCCTAATGGTACAGGACACCATGAAGGCCATAAATATAACTAATGAACTCAATTTGATGTCTTGGAGAGACAATTTTTTATTCCCATTTTACATTTTAGTCACTTGGAGTGACACTCCCGTTTTAAAGAAAATGCGATGGGTTTTGGCTTACGGTTGTCATATTGATTTGGTGAAATTAAAAACTAACCCTATGTACCTTTAGACCTCCATTAGGAAAATTGAAACCAACTCTCGGTTTTATGAAAATGATTTCCTAAGGAAAACATAATCACAAGGATGGTGATAATAACGAGGTTATTATCCAACCAAAACGAATAAGAGGAATAAATAATCATAAGTTGAGGACGACATTCATTTCTCAGAGAGGTAATAGTGACATTGTGTAGGCTATGCCAACAACCGAGAAGCTAATTTGTGCCCAGATAGGAGTTTGAATCTTCTCATATGACTTATGCAAAACACGCATGGGATCCAATACCTCCCAACTTGTTCGAGAAAAAGGTGAAATGCGCTCTCGTATATATCAACGCGATAGGTGTGGAAGGGAACCCACTCCTCACCTAGTGGGTGCAACGAAGTAGGGCATTAAAAAATGTTTACGATAGGGAATGACTAAAATGGATATCTCACAATGAATTTTGTTTTCATGTAGGTGTTATTCCTTGAAAAATTGTTTTCCATTGGCTAGTAATAAATAAAGATCCGAGTTTTTAATGGTCTAAAATCAATTACATTATATTTTAAAAATTAAAAATGATTTGTATTAGACCATTGGGAATATATGCAAAAAAGTGGTTATTGATACAATATGGGGTTTACAGTTTTCCTCGAAGTCCCTTTCATACTTTTTGCTACAAATATCAATGCATATAATGGAATTGTCTCTACGCTCCAAGTTTCATAACTTAGATTGTGGGGTTTGATCTTTCTCTTGTGATTGTTTGTTCAAATCTTCATCCCCATTTGTATATATAATTTGGATCTTTTCTTTTTTGGTTGGTGTTAGGCTTCAAAATTGGTACCTCATTTATTCTATGGAAACATTATATTGTAGCGCAAGTAGTATATGAAGATGGGGTATTATTTATGAATTGATTCAAACAAAAAATGCATTCTCATTTCTCTTAGCAAGTTCCCAAATATAGTAAAATCCATTTGCTAATGATGGGTGTAAATATCACATCTGGGAGTTGTGTCTAAAAGAATAATGACACATCCTTTCCATACTGATTGAGTAGAATTCAAAAATACATTAGCCTTCCATTTGATTTTGAAGCTACCAAAAATCCAAACCTTTTTGGTTTTTGTAAGAGTGGTTTGAGATAAGATTAGCTTGTTGTCTTTATAAGGTGTCAGAGAAAATACATTAACTATGATTTGGTTGTCACAATCAGTTCCAATATTAGCCTCGCTTATGACGATACATACATCTTATTTATCTTGGATGGCTAGCTTGTTCCGCAATCGAGAGCCTCTTCAGCTATTAGTCTTAGCTTTAAAAAAAATCATTCAAATTTATACATTTCAAATTATTTGGGTGTTATTCTCAATGAATTTCATCTTGTCATGTACAATAATTTCTTGTAGTGATCTGGGAAATTGAATACTTTTTTTTTTCACGTATTGAAACATATAACATTTATGTTTGCTTGGAATCCTAGATACGGATTAATGAAGACATATTATTGGCGTGTAAATGCACTAGAAAATTTCTTTTGTATTTTCCCAACACCCATCTCCATCATTAGCGTATCGAAATTGCTAGTTATTCAATTGTTATATATAAGTGAAAAGATAAGAAATCAGAACAATGATGTTGGTGTGCCGTTTGTAACATTGTGTGTGAAATGGTTGGTAAAAGATAAAAGGAGAAACATACATGTAAAGTTAAATACATTAACTTAGGAAAGAAGAAGAAGATTACATGACATTGACACACAAGGTGAAGGTGAAGGTGAAGGTGAGGGACAAGGAGAAGTTAAAGAGAATCGCATTTAGTGGGCTTGAAAGAGAGTGTGTTCTGGGCATCATTGTAAAGGATGTGGAAGTTTTGCTATTGTATGTTGCCAAATATTGAATGAATATTCCCTGAAGGTTCACCCAGCATGGCGAGGCACAAGAGATCGGAAGATACCTGAATGAAAAAGTTGTCTGCAGGGATCTCGTAATCCACACCGCCTTTGAAGTTGAAGGTGAGGGAAGGTAAGGACACCTTACCTGAGGTTTGGTAGCACAGATCCAACCCCACTGAAGAGCCGTCTGCAGGAGTGAGATCAATGGCTGATTGAATGGCGTCTTTAAGAGGAGAGTAAGCGGCCTCATCCAAAATTGTAATTGTGGTTCCAGAGTCAATGATCATGCCTCCACTGCCATCCGATTGTAGGTCAAAAGTTCCAGCAGGAATATCTACAGGCTTGCCATCGAGGGTGATTCCTGTAATGGGAATGTACCAGAAAGTGGGAATTGTTGGAAATATGCATGTGATGCATATTTAATTCCAACTATAGCTTTTTTAGGAAAGATAATTTTAGCTTTAGTCTTGTTTTAGTTTGCTTTAGTTAAGTTAGCTTTATCTTATTTTTATCATTAGATTTAATTCAAATAAATCTGTTTTAAATCATGCATAGCATGCAACTGTTTTAAAGCGTGAGTTTAGATTTAGAATGCTCAGTTGAAGAGCTGTTAGTGGGTGAGTTATTCTATTTAAATAACAGCAATTGTAATTGCTTTGTATGCACACACAAAGGTGTGAAATCTACACAAGCAAAGAAGGATGTGCATTGAAAGCACACAGCTGCACGCACAGCTTGATTGTAAAGAGCTGAAGCTCTGAGTATGATGAAGCTTTTATTAATGGAGATTATGCACAGCAGTGTTGGTTTGAATATTCATCTGTTTATGCAAGTTATTTAAGCATTCTGTTTATTTCTTTTATGTTGTTTGTTGTATAAGACTGCAGATTTTCTACAAATTGGTATCAGAGCAAGGTTATTCCAGCAGCTTATTAAATTGGTAGCAAGCTATGGCTTCTACATCCGGCATGCAGACACCGCAATTTAATGGAAAGAATTACGAATATTGGTCATTGACCATGAAGGCGCTATTCAGATCTCAAGACGTGTGGGAGATCGTTGAAGATGGGTACACAGAGCCTACAAATGCAGTAGCGTATACTGCACTTTCTCAAGCAGAGAAAGATACTTTGAAGGAGTTACGAAAGAAGGATGGCAAAGCTCTTTTCTATATTCATCAGGCAATGCATGAAAGCATTCTTCCAAGAGTGGCAGCAGCCAGTCAAGCAAAGACTGCATGGGATACTTTACAAGTTGCATATCAAGGTAAGGAGAAAGTAAAAACTGCCAAACTACAGTTACTTCGTAGATATTTTGAGAATTTAGCAATGAAAGATTCAGATTCTGTAGAATCATTTTTTACTTATGTAGTTGGCTTAGTCAATCAAATCAAATCCCATGGTGAGACACTTGAGGACAGAAGGATTATTGAAAAATTGCTTAGAAGTTTGCCTACGAAATTTGATCCTTTAGTTGTTGCTATTGAAGAAACTAAGGATCTGAGTCAATTTTCTATTGATGAGTTGCATGCATCACTAATCAATCATGAACAGAGGATGAATAGATCACATGCAAGTGTAGATCAGGCTTTTGCATCTCAGACAGTAGGTAGTCGTGGCAAAAGAAGAGGAAGTTTCAGCCCAAGAGGCAGAGGAAGAAGTCCATCTAGAGGACGTGGCAGCAGTTCATCAAACTCAAGTGGAAGAGGACAGAATCAAGAACAGAGTTATGGTCAGAGACAAGATAAGTCTCATGTTCAGTGTCATTATTGCAAGAAGTATGGGCACTATGCTTATGATTGCAAGAAAAAGCAATATGATCAGGAGAGACAAAATCAAAATTAGGTTGGAAGTTCTATTTCTAAACCTATGTTTATTGCATGCACAAGGATTGCCGAAGCAATACCTTCTTTATCCCCTATTGAATGTAATTTGTCAAAAGAGAGTCCATGTGATGTATGGTATTTGGATTCAGGTTGCAGTAATCACATGACAGGTAATCTAGATTTGTTTTCTAGTTTGGATGATTCAGTTAAGAGTGATGTAACTCTTGGAAATAACAATATTGTGTCTGTGAAAGGAAAAGGCACGGTTAGTATTCTAACAAGACAGGGGGAGCAAACAAGTATGCAAGATGTTTACTATGTTGCAGGTTTGAAACATAACCTTATGAGTATTGGACAACTGGTACAGAAAGGATACCGAGTCTATATGGAAGACAATGAGTGCGTGATTGTGGACAAAGCTCCTAGCACTCAGTTGATTGCAAAAGTGAAGATGAGCAGCAAATAGGATGTTTCCATTGATTTTAAAACCTGGAAAGAAGAAGAAATCAGATCTGTTTGCAGCAAAGTCATGCATTCAAGCCAAATCAGCTAAGTGAAATCAACCTTTTTTGAGTCCTGCACTCAAACAGATGAGTCCTGCGCCAATGAAAATCAAGTTTGCGCTACAGTAAGTGAGTCCTACATTGATTCCTACATAAATATAGTTGAGTCCTACGCTGAAGGAACACAATCAGCTTTTCATTCAGTCATGAAGGATGAAACATGGCTTTGGCATCTAAGGTATGGACATTTGAATTTTGGAGGTTTGAATTTATTATATAGAAAAAATATGGTTAAAGGTTTTCCATTGATTCAGAAACTGGAAAGGGTATGTGAAGGTTGTATTTTGGGAAGCAACACAGAGATTCATTCCCAGTTGGCAAAATAGCAAGAGCAAGTGCACCACTTGAGATTGTACATTCAGATTTATGTGGACCTATGCAAACAACTTCTATTGGAGGTTGTATTTATTTTATGACATTCATTGATGATTACACAAGGAAGACATGGGTTTATTTTCTGAGAAATAAATCAAATGCCTTTGATACATTTCAGCAGTTCAAGGCATTAGTGGAGAAGCAAAGTGGATACTACATCAAAGTTCTCATAACGGACAGAGGAGGTGAGTATGTTTCTAATGAGTTTATGAATTTTTGCAAATATCATGGTATACACAAGCAGTTTACTACTAGGTATACACCACAACAGAATGGTGTGGCAGAGAGGAAAAATAGAACCATCATGGAGATGGCGAGAAGCATGTTGAAGGACAAAACATCTTCCAAATGAGTATTGGGCAGAAGAAGTAGCAACTTCTGTTTATATTTTGAACAGGTGTCCAACGAAACTTGTTAGGAACATGGTTCCTCAACACATGGAAAAATGTTTCACATGTTTCAGAGTTTTTGGTTGTGTAGCGTATGCACATGTACCTGATGAGCTAAGGAAGAAGTTAGACAACAAAGGAGAAAAGTGTATTTTTGTTGGGTATTCAGAGAATACAAAAGCATACAAGTTGTACAATCCAGTCACTGGAAAGGTTCTGATCAGCAGGGATGTACAATTTATTGAGAATGAAGCATGGGATGGAAGTATAGAGAAAACAGTGAGTATAACAACATCTATTCCACATGATGATATGACAGATGAAACTTTAGAGCAACAAGGTACTGTATCTACAAATCTTGGACATGCACCACAAGTTGTAGCACAAGCTACACCTCCATCTACAGTCAGGAGGTCACCAAGATTTCAGCCATCTTCAGCCATGCAAGAGACACCACAGGGAACACCAGAAGCTACTCCATCACCAAAAAGTAGTCCTACATTGAATACTCCTATGTAGCGGAAAACAAGAAGTCTAAGTGAGATTTATAATGTTGATACAACTAATTCATTTTCAGTTTTTGCATTATTTTCTCAAGCTACAGATCCAGTATATTACGAAGAGGCTATAAAGAATGAAATTTGGGAAAGAGCCATGGATGATGAGATTGATGCTATAGAGAAGAATCAGACATGGGAGCTAATGGATCTTTCAAAAGGAAAGGACGTGATAGGAGTCAAGTGGGTCTACAAGACAAAATACAATGCTGATGGAAAAGTATAGAAGCACAAAGCAAGGCTAGTTGCAAGAGGTTTTACGCAGCAATATGGAGTTGACTATAATGAAACATTTGCACCAGTAGCACATTTGGATATGGTAAGAATGGTTTTAGCAATTGCAGCTCAAAACAAATGGCCTTTTTATCAGATGGATGTTAAATCATCATTCTTAAATGGATTCCTTGAAGAGGAAGTTTATGTAAATCAGCCAGAAGGTTATGAGATTGAAGGTCATGAAGGAAAAGTATACAGATTGAAGAAAGCACTCTATGGTCTCAAGCAAGCACCTAGAGCTTGGTACAGCAGAATAAATTCTTATTTGATTGAGAATGGTTTCAGTAGGAGCAGCAGTGAGCCTACCTTATACACCAAGATAAATGAGCAAGGTAAAATTTTAATTGTTTGTTTATATGTAGATGATTTGATCATTACTGGAAATCTATCTACAGAGTCATTCAAATCAGCCATGAAGAAGGAGTTTGAGATGACAGATCTTGGTCTTATGCATTACTTTTTGGGTATTGAAGTTCAACAATCATGAAGGTGAAGTTTTTATCTCACAAGCAAAGTATGCAAGTGACATTTTGAAAAGGTTTAACATGTTGAATTGTAAGCCAGCACCAACACCAATTGCATGTAGGTTTGAAGTTGAGCAAAGAGGATGAAGGATCCATTTGTGGATCCAACATTGTTTAAAAAGTTGGTTGGAAGTCTTATGTATTTGACGGCCACAAGGCTTGATATCATGTATGGTGTGAGCCTCATATCAAGGTTCATGGAATCTCCAAAAGATTCACATTGGCAAGCTGGAAAAAGAATTTTGAGGTATGTACGTGGAACAAGAAATCATCGAATTCTTTATTCAAGTTTAGATGAGTGCAAACTCATTGGTTATACAGATAGTGACAGTGCTGGAAGTATAGATGATCGGAAAAGCACATCCGGCTATACTTTTCACTTTGGAATAGGAGTGGTTTCATGGGCATCAAAGAAGCAGCCCATTGTCACGTTATCTTCAGCAGAAGCAGAGTATGTAGCAACAATAGGAGCAGCATGTCAAGCTGTTTGGATGAGAAGAGTGTTGACAGATTTACAACAGAAACAAGAGGAAGCTACACAATTTTTTTGTGACAACTCAGCCATAGCATTGTCCAAAAATCATGTTTTTCATAAGAGGAGAAAGCATATTGATACGAGGTATCATTTCATCAGGGAGCTGGTAAACAACAAGGAAATTCATCTTGATTTTTGTAGATCCGAAGATCAGTTTGTAGAAATTTTTACAAAGGCTTTAGCAAAAGAAGTTTTCGAATATTTGAGAGATTGTTTGGGAGTATGTTATCCTGCACATGGTAGATCTGAAAAAGCAAATACAACTCTAGAAGAGTGAAAGCTACAGTTTGAGATGACAGATCTTGGTCTTATGCATTACTTTTTGGGTATTGAAGTTCAACAATCAGAAGGTGAAGTTTTTATCTCACAAGAAAAGTATGCAAGTTACGTTTTGAAAAGGTTTAACATGTTGAATTGAAAGCCAGCACCAACACTAGTTGCAGTAGGTTTGAAGTTGAGCAAAGAGGATGAAGGATCGTTTGTGGATCCAACATTGTTTAAAAAGTTGGTTGGAAGTCTTATGTATTTGACGACCACAAGGCCTGATATAATGTATGGTGTGAGCCTCATATCAAGGTTCATGGAATCTCCAAAAGATTCACATTGGCAAGCTAGAAAAAGAATTTTGAGGTATGTACGTGGAACAAGAAATCATGGAATCCTTTATTCAAGTTCAGATGAGTTCAAACTCATTGGTTATACAGATAGTGACAATGCTGGAAGTATAGATGATCGGAAAAGCACATCCGGCTATACTTTTCACTTTGGAATAGGAGTGGTTTCATGGGCATCAAAGAAGCAGCCCATTGTCACATTATCTTCAGCAGAAGCAGAGTATGTAGCAGCAACAGGAGTAGCATGTCAAGCTGTTTGGATGAGAAGAGTGTTGACAGATTTACAACAGAAACAAGAGGAAGCTACACAGATTTGTTGTGACAACAACTCAGCCATAGCGTTGTCCAAAAATCATGTTTTTCATAAGAGGAGCAAGCATATTGATACGAGGTATCATTTCATCAGGGAGCTGGTAAACAACAAGGAAATTCATCTTGAATTTTGTAGACCCGAAGATCAGTTTGCAGAAATTTTTACAAAGGCTTTAGCAAAAGAAGTTTTTGAATATTTGAGAGATTGTTTGGGAGTATGTGATCCTACACATGGCAGATCTGAAAAAGCAAACACAACTCTAGAAGAGTGAAAGCTACAGTTTGAAATTAAGGGGGAGTGTTGGAAATATGCATGTGATGCATATTTAATTCCAACTATAGCTTTTTTAGGAATAGCTAATTTTAGCTTTAGTCTTGTTTTAGTTTGCTTTAGTTAAGTTAGCTTTATCTTATTTTTATCATTAGATTTAATTCAAATAAATCTGTTTTAAATCATGCATAGCATGCAACTGTTTTAAAGCATGAGTTTAGATTTAGAATACTCAGTTGAAGAGCTGTTAGTGGGTGAGTTATTCTATTTAAATAACAGCAATTGTAATTGCTTTGTATGCACACACAAAGGTGTGAAATCTGCACAAGCAAGGAAGGATGTGCATTGAAAGCACACAGTTGTACGCACAGCTTGATTGTAAAGAGCTGAAGCTCTGAGTATGATGAAGCTTTTATTAATGGAGATTATGCACAGCAGTTCTGGTTCGAATATTCATCTGTTTATGCAAGTTATATAAGTATTCTGTTTATTTCTTTTATGTTGTTTGTTGTATAAGACTACAGATTTTCTACAAATTGGTATCAGAGCAAGGTTATTCTAGCAGCTTATTAAATTGGTAGCAAGCTATGGCTTCTACATCCGGCATGCAGACGCCGCAATTTAATGGAAACAATTACGAATACTGGTCATTGACCATGAAGGCGCTATTCCGATCTCAAGACGTGTGGGAGATCGTTGAAGATGGGTACACAGAGCCCACAAATGCAGTAGCGTATACTGCACTTTCTCAAGCAGAGAAAGATACTTTGAAGGAGTTACGAAAGAAGGATGGCAAAGCTCTTTTCTATATTCATCAGGAAATGCATGAAAGCATTCTTCTAAGAGTGGCAGAAGCTAGTCAAGCAAAGACTGCATGGGATACTTTACAAGTTGCATATCAAGGTAAGGAGAAAGTAAAAACTGCCAAACTACAGTTACTTCGTAGATATTTTGAGAATTTAGCAATGAAAGATTCAGATTCTCACTCTTCTGGAATAACTTTAATGGAGATTATGCACAGCAGTGCTGGTTCGAATATTCATCTGTTTATGTAAGTTGTATAAGTATTCTGTTTATTTCTACATAATTGCCATCGAGGGTGATTACTGTAATGGGAATGTACCAGAAAGTGGGAATGACACTGCTCTTAATGAGCAGGATAGACTTGGCTCCTCCACTCAAGGAAGCGCCCTGCCCGAAAAAGAGAGGGCTGGTTTGTGAAGAAGAATCCGTGATGGACAAGAGGCAGTAAGAGAATTTGTTGTCTACCTTGGAGCCCAACTGTGAGATGAGTGAGAGAGCACCTCTTCCCAATCCCACAAGACCTCCACCCTGAGAGAATCCTTGTCCTTTGTTGTCATGTCCACACCCAAAACTAATGCCCGCAACCTTGCTGCCACTACCTATAGATAATGTCTCCGAAGACAGCACACCGCTGGTAAAGGAACCATCGCCGTACTGATACAAAAAGCTACAACCTGGATTGCATCCAGTTTGTGTATCCCCCAAAGCATCACAAAGATAATCAGTGCAGGGAATCGTGGAATATGTGGAGGATTTGGAAGGGTCGAACATTGGCGTGGTCTATTGCAGCAGCTATGACCTAGAGGTTGAAACAAATGGATGTGAAAACTGCTTTCCTTCATGGTGATTTGGAGGAAGAAATCTATATGACACAGCCAGAGCACTACATGGTGAAAGGTAAAAAAGCAATATGGTTTGTAAGTTAAAGAAATCCCTATGGCCTTAAACAAAGTCCTAGGATGTGGTACCAGAAGTTTGATTCATATGTGTTGAGTTTGGGGTTTGTGTGCGGTCTAAATCTGATCACTGTGTATATTTTAAATCTGATGGTGATTGTTTCCTGGTAATTACTTTATATGTTGATGACATGTTGTTTATTGGGAAAGGAAAAGGTTTGATTGCAGAATTGAAATCTCAGCTCTCTGTGAAATTTGAAATGAAAGATCTTGGTGCAGCAAAAAACACATACTTGGGATGGAGATTAGAAGAGATCGTGAGAAGAACAGAAAGCTATGGCTTGGCCAGAGTAAGTATGTTTGTTCTGTTTTGCAAAGGTTCAACATGCAGGATTGTAAACCACTTTGTGTTCCTGTTACTTTGGGAACGAAGCTCTCCATTTCACAATCCTTCATCCCCCATCGGAGATGGAAGAAATGAGAGAGAGTGCCTTACCAGAGTGCAGTTGGCTTAATTATGTATGGGTCTATACAAGACCAGACATTGCCCAAGCAGTGGGAGTTCTTTCTCGTTTTATGTCTAATCCTGGAAGAGTTCATTGGGATGCAGTAAGAGGGTCTTCAGATATTTGCGGGGTACATCAGAGTACTCTATATGTTTTCATGGAAGAGGAGATCAACATTACCTACGTATTCATGGTTTTGTGGATTCAGATTGGGCGGTGGTGATGTCGATAGCAGAAGATCCACCAGTGCATATGTGTTTACTCTTAATGGTGGTGCAATTAGTTGGATGAGCAAGCGACAGGCTGTGGTCGCTTTGTCCACTACTGAGGCAGAGTACATGGCAGCTACTCATGCCTGTAAAGAAGCCATTTGGCTGAAGCGTTTGTGTTCAGATATTGGATTAAAACAGGGTGCAGTTACAATATATTGTGACAGTCAGAGCGCAATCTGCCTTGCGAAGAACCCGAACCTGAATTTTCATGCCAGGACCAAACACATTGATGTTCAGTATCACTTCATGAGAGATATGGTCGAGGATGGAAGGGTGAAGCTGGAAAAGGTAGAGACATGCGAAATGTTGCAGATGCATTAACTAAGCCCGTGAGCACAACGAAATTTAGGTGGTGTTTTCCGAGTCTATGGGCCTCTCGGCCCCTAGAAGTTGATCCATGATGGTATCTTTCCCTTGGCCTTTGCAAAGGTATTCGACAAGTGGGAGATTGTTGGAAATAAGGGTCTCAACCTTGTTTGGTTTTCATTCATTTAAGATTTTCCTACAACCGTTTCACATTGTCTAGGCTCTAAAAATAGAAATAGGAGGAGTTGTCAAAAGATTCCCATATGATAGTATATCATGGAAGGGCTATTTTTAGAGAGATATTATGACAGATTTTATGACATCTATAAGGGTCAAAAATAGGGGAGAATATTGTGGACGTGGGAGCCTAATTTTAGACCGAAATCTTGCTCTTTAATGCTATCCACCTCATGAGAGGTTTGGCACATGGTTTTGTAAACATAGATGGTTTCTTGTATAACCGGAGGTCTATAAATTGAAGGCTTGGAGAAGCAATTGGTGTAGTGAGTTTTAAAAGTTGGAATCCTCCGAGAATTGTTTCTGGTGATACTCCTGTAAGAAACTTGCTCTGCAAGTGTATGTAATCTTGTTATGAAATACATTGAGTGGGCTTTTGGAGTGTGGGGTTTTTTATCCGAAAGGATTTTCCCCACGTATATGGTGTTTGTGTTGTTTTTGATGAATATGTTGCTGATATTTCTGGACATGACAACGAAGGACAAGGATTCTCTCAAGGTGGAGGTCTTGTGGGATTGGGAAGAGGTGCTCTCTCACTCATCTCACAGTTGGGCTCCAAGGTAGACAAAAAATTCTCTTACTGCCTCTTCCATCATGGATTCTTCTTCACAAACCAACCCTCTCTTTTTCAGGCAAGGCACTTCCTTGAGTGGAGGAGCCAAGTCTATAACGCTCATTAAGAGTAGTGTCATTACCACTTTTTGGTACATTCCCATTACAGGAATCACCCTCGATGGCAAGCCTGTAGATATTCTTGCTGGAACTTTTGACCTGTAATCGGATGGCAGCGGAGGCATGATCATTGAATCATCCGGAACCACAGTTACAATTTTGGATGAGGCCGCTTACTATCCTCTTAAAGACACCATTCAAGCAGCCATTGATCTCACTCCTGTAGACGACTCTTCAGTGGGGTTGGATCTGTGCTACCAAACCTTAGGTAAGGTGTCCTTGCCTTCCCTCACCTTCAAATTCAAAGGCGGTGTGGATTACGAGCTCCCTGCAGACAAATTTTTTCATTCAGGTATCTTCCGATCACTTGTGCCTCGCCATGCTGGGTGAACCTTCAGGGAATATTCCTTCAATCTTTGGCAACATACAACAAAAAATTCCACATCCTTTACAATGATGCCCAGAACACACTCTCTTTCAAGCCCACTAAATGCGATTCTCTTTAACTTCTCCTTGTCCCTCACTTTTCACCTTCACCTTCACCTTGTGTGTCAATGTCATGTAATCTTCTTCTTCTTTCCTAAGTTAATGTATTTAACTTTACGTGTATGTTTCTCCTTTTATCTTTTACCAACCATTTCACACACAATGTTACAAACGGCACACCAACACCATTGTTCTGATTTCTTATCTTTTCACTTATATATAACAATTGAATAACTAGCAATTTCGATACGCTAATGATGGAGATGGGTGTTGGGAAAATACAAAAAAAATTCCTAGTGCATTTACACGCCAATAATATGTCTTCATTAATCCATATCTAGGATTCCAAACAAACATAAATGTTATATGTTTCAATACTTGCAAAAAAAAAAAAGTCTTCAATTTCCCAGATCACTACAAGAAATTATTGTACATGACAAGATGAAATTCATTGAGAATAACACCCAAATAATTTGAAATGTATAAATTTGAATGATTTTTTTAAAGCTAAGACTAATAGCTTAAGAGGCTCTCGATTGCGGAACAAGCTAGCCATCCAAGATAACAAAGATGTATGTATCGTCATAAGCGAGGCTAATATTGGAATTGATTGTGACAACCAAATCATAGTTAATGTATTTTCTCTGACACCTTATAAAGACAACAAGCTAATCTTATCTCAAACCACTCTTACAAAAACA
Source organism: Taxus chinensis (assembly GCA_019776745.2). Classification (NCBI taxonomy): domain Eukaryota; kingdom Viridiplantae; phylum Streptophyta; class Pinopsida; order Cupressales; family Taxaceae; genus Taxus; species Taxus chinensis. Next base: position 252,807,506 of record CM034151.1, on the reverse strand, counting down.
AAAAAGGTTTGAATTTTTGGTAGCTTCAAAATCAAATGGAAGGCTAATGTATTTTTGAATTCTACTCAATCAGTATGGAAAGGATGTGTCATTATTCTTTTAGACACAACTCCTAGATGTGATATTTACACCCATCATTAGCAAATGGATTTTACTATATTTGGGAACTTGCTAAGAGAAATGAGAATGCATTTTTTGTTTGAATCAATTCATAAATAATACCCCATCTTCATATACTACTTGCGCTACAATATAATGTTTCCATAGAATAAATGAGGTACCAATTTTGAAGCCTAACACCAACCAAAAAAGAAAAGATCCAAATTATATATACAAATGGGGATGAAGATTTGAACAAACAATCACAAGAGAAAGATCAAACCCCACAATCTAAGTTATGAAACTTGGAGCGTAGAGACAATTCTATTATATGCATTAATATTTGTAGCAAAAAGTATGAAAGGGACTTCGAGGAAAACTGTAAACCCCATATTGTATCAACAACCACTTTTTTGCATAATTCCCAATGGTCTAATACAAATCATCTTTAAATTTGAAAATATAATGTAATTGATTTTAGACCATTAAAAACTCGGATCATTATTTATTACTAGCCAATGGAACATGATTGTTCAAGGAATAACACCTACATGAAAACAAAACTCATTGTGAGATATCCATTTTAGTCATTCCCTATCGTAAACATTTTGTAATGCCCTGCTTCGTTGCACCCACTAGGAGAGGAGTGGGTTCCCTTCCACACCTATCCCGTTGATATATACGAGAGCGTATTTCACCTTTTTCTCGAACAAGTTGGGAGGTATTGGATCCCATGCGTGTTTTGCATAAGTCATATGAGAAGATTCAAACTCCTATCTGGGCACAAATTAGCTTCTCGGTTGTTGGCATAGCCTACACAAGGTCACTATTACCTCTCTGAGAAATGAATGTCATCCTCAACTTATGATTATTTATTCCTCTTATTCGTTTTGGTTGGATAATAACCTAGTTATTATCACCATCCTTGTGATTATGTTTTCCTTAGGAAATCATTTTTGTAAAACCGAGAGTTGGTTTCAATTTTCCTAATGGAGGTCTAAAGGTACATAGGGTTAGTTTTTAATTTCACCAAATCAATATGACAATCGCAAGCCAAAACCCATCGCATTTTCTTTAAAATGGGAGTGTCACTCCAAGTGACTAAAATGTAAAATGGGAATAAAAAATTGTCTCTCCAAGACATCAAATTGAGTTCATTAGTTATATTTATGGCCTTCATGGTGTCCTGTACCATTAGGAATCATACTAGCAATCTAGGTTTGTCAAATGATTTTCTTTGGTGTACCATGCACGCGGGTGTATGGGATCGAGACTTGTTTTCTTTTTTTGAAGATTTCGAGCATGTAAGAATTTTATTTTTAATTCTAGTTGCATCCTCTATTGCTACAAAGTAATTAATACCCAGATAGGAAAAAACAATAAACTGTGAAATTTTAAAGCAAGAGGAAGGGAAATTCATACCTTTTTTTGGGAAAACTCATGATCATCGCTAATACTTATTTCCTAATCATTAATGTGGTGAACAGGTAACGATTCATTTGCATTGTGATGATTGATTTAGAAAAAGCAAAAGTTGAATTTGAGCGACATGGAAGCTTCCGGGAGCGGTCAGAAGAGGAAGAGGATGTGGTTAGGGGTAAGTGGTCCTTCTTTATCCTTGTATGTTTGCGTTGTTTTGTAGTAGGAGGCAAGAGAGTGTTTTTAGCACTCTGCCTCACAGTCGGCGTCGATTGACAAAATCGGTACCGACTAGTATGCGATCGGCGTCGATTGGAATACAATCGGCGTCGACTGTAAAGTAAATGGCGTTGATGGAATGAGTCGGCCCCGATTGGAAAGATGAAACATTTGGAAGCATTGAGAAAAATTTTGATGAAATTTTAATGATGTTGATTTTGATAAATATGAACCTAATGACAATTTTTTATGTTGTGGATGCAGGCACGAGAGGTCCTACACATGCGGGATGCTATTCCTGAGCTACTGGAGACTATACTGCCAGATGTGACAGATGATGAGTGGCACCATTTGGAGTTAGTTAGACTAGGGGGTTTTCCATTATTATCGACGGGTACCCCGAGATGTGGAGCTGATGCGATTTTGATGCAGTGGGTGGGATAGCTAGACATGCACTTTTTGGTTTCGGATGGGTGAGATGACTATCACCCATGAGGACATCTATAGGATCCTCAGGTTGTCGATCACCGGGACCTGATAGAGATTACTCCACGGGAAAGAAGAGGAGGGCCCTAGTACAATTATATGGGGACAGGGTAGATGATTCAGAGATAGTGTCTGGGGCTGTGAGGATAGCCTCACAGTACCGGAAGGATGATCCCAGGAGCAGACTGATAGCATTGATCCAAATGGCTATCTCATACTATGCACTACCAGATTCTGGAGGTGGATGGTTCCCACTGCTCCTGCTTGACTGCGTCTGTGATATCTTGGAGTTCATGCAGGTATTCAAATTCACAGATGCATTACTAGCACATATATATCATGAGCTATGGATGTATTCCATAGGAAGACGGACCGGGATAGATATGTCATTTTTTGTGCTCCATTGTTGGGCTTATGAGCACATATCAGTGATTAGACCATCCAAACTTCCATGGATGCTAGCAGCAGAGGGGGCCCTTGAGTATGGGTTTTGATGATGGCAGGTAGACATGGTCCCCAGAGATACAGGGAGATCATCAGAGGGGTATTCCTAGAGATTCAGGACTTTAACACCACCAAAGGTTATATGGAGGCCATACAGGGTCTATCCTCCTACATGGGCCAGATAGGACGCCCACTTAGTGGAGCTGAGACAGCAGATAGTGGTCAGGGGTCGCAGGCCAGAGATTTTAGAGTGGGTCTCATTTATACAGGTGATGAGACAGTTTGGATTGATACAGATTATTCCGACTGTATATGTGCCATACAGACAGGATAGCAGAGATAGATCCGTTGATACTTGTTCTAGTAGATCCACTCAGGGAGGCCCTACCTCCCACAGATGATGATGATGATGTAGGAGTGATTGAGGGCTACGAGGTGTGGTATCATGAGGAGCTACCACGGCATCTCACAGTGTCTACGGAGTCAGACAAGGAGGATACAACGGTGGAGCTAGAGATACTGTAGGGAGATCATGCTACCTTGGTACAGACACACAGACTGCTCTGGAGGAGATTAGGACTCTAAGGGAGGAGAGGGACACAGTGATACAGGAGAGAGCCACCACTCGTCAGGAGCGGGATACAACTATCCTGCAGAGGGATAGATATCATATAGACACAGAGAGAGGCCCTCAAGGGTAAATATGGTGATACAGGCACCACATCAGAGTTAGGGGCACAGGGTTCCATAGCAGGAGGACCACCAGCAGCAGCATCGATCGAGAGAGCACCCAACATGGTGAGTCTGAGTACCTATCAGGATCTCCTTGCCTAGAGTAAAATACTTGTAACATGAAAATTTATTTTCAATGAGAGATACCACGCAACCACTATTCTTTGGTGCATTGTGATTATTGTCACATTATATGTTGAACTATTACTAAACAATACGATGATGAGTGATCATTGATTATTTTTAATTGTTTCGCGTATGTTATTTCACCAGGATATAAAATAGAAAATTATTTGAGAGAAAATCAGTCCAAACTACTCAAGAGGACAATAAGAATTTTCCGGGATCCTAAAATAATATAAAATTTGCCAACCAAGAGGTAGTGTTTCGATAGTAACATCATATCATAAGATTGTAGACGAGATGGTTTGTGTGATAGGCATGGTTAAGGGTGAATCATAGTTTGGTCATGTGTCAATCAAACCCATGAATTATATATTAGTTTTTCAAAATCTCTTCAACCCAATAGTTATTTAAGATAAGATATTTCTTCATAAATTTACATTGCAGGCATATCTGTGATCGTGGAATCAAGAATATATATGAAAATTATATGATAACAAATCATTAGATGAATAGCATATGAGGGATGTTGATAGAGTGAATAACACTGGGTTGAAGACTTAGTATCTTCATAAAAATTTTACTTTTCTTGTTTCAAACAATGCATAACATTTGCAACCGTGTCTTTCAACATTTCATTTTTAAGTTAATCTTTAAATAGAACAAGGAGCCAAGTTTTGAATATGGGCGTAGGAACAAAATCTCTTTACATTTGTTGAACAGTTGGTAACAATTGGTGGAATGTCAAGGGAGGCGCAAATCCTTTTATAAATAGTCGTACATGATTAGAAAAATTTAAGCTACAGAATAGCGTCTCATTTCTTCCATTTCACATAAATATATTTTGTAATGTGTGGAGTACGGCTCACCTTTTGAGAAGGGAAAAAATTTTAATGCCATAATAGGGGTATCGGTGGTTCTTGTATGGAATGTCTTTTACGGCTAGTTATTTCAAATAGCGATGTTGTTTTGATTTCACTAGGCTGGAGTCGCAAGACATTGAAGGATGTTCTATATTATAAGAATGATCCATTCTTTTTTCCAAGATCCTTCAATGACTGGACAAAAAACCGTGTTTATAATGTTTAAATTATGTAATGTAGAAGATTTGTGTTGACGGATTATGTTTTTATATTTAGATGGAAGTTACTTAAAAAGTTTTGGAAATATATAATAAGGAATATGAAAATTAGTTAGTTATCACACATTTAAATATTGTTTCCATTTTAAAGATAGAGGGAAAGAAAAAGTATACAGGGAAAGAAAATGTATACAGGGAAAGATAGATAGATCAGATAGAGGGAAAGAAAATGTATACAAGCACGTACTCATGCCCCAAGTGAATTTGATAAGATGTACATCTAGGACAGATGAGGTAGTGATAAGGTTATTCCTACCATGGGAGGAACAAATCCGTAGGAAACTGCCATGAGTAGAGCCACCAGTACTCATGTTAAGGTATATAAAAAATAACGCAACGAGAACACATAGTTCCAAATCACTGTGAAATGCATTACTGTTTGCAGATGGATTGCAAGACTGTGGTTACGGGACTACTAAGATCATGGAAAGAGAGATTTAACAATAGAAGGGCCTAGATGCAAGAATTAATTAGGTTCCATTGCAGGTATACTATCCTGGAAGATAGATAAGCAATACGCCTTGGAACCGTACTTATGAGTGATACCTCGTCCCCATCCAGTTAGGAGAAAACTTACACGTTGACTCCATTCCAGAGTAGTGACATTTTGGTTTTCTTTATGAACAAGATCACCGACTTGAAAAATCCTGCTAGGAAAATGCTTGTTATAAGCACACTTGACAGCTCAAGATAGACTTATGATGTTCAAGAGCGTTGAGACGACATTCATCTAACAACTCAAGCTGGCTGAGATGTTTTGAGGATAGTCTTCATCGAGACCAAACTCTCTAAGAGAGACGAGAAGAGAGGGAATCTGTACTTCCAAAGGAAGGACAACCTCAGACCCATAGACGATAGAGAAGGGAGTAGCACTAGTATGGGTATGAATGCTAGTCCCATAAGCCTATAGAGCAAAAGGGATGTGTAAATGCATATCCCTACTAGCTCGACTAGTTACCTTTGCGAGGATATTACGTAAAGTTTTATTAGAAGCCTCAGCTTGGCCGTTAGCTTGTGGATAGTATGTAGAAGAAAAGTTGAGTTTAATATTGAAGGTGTCACAAAGTTTCTGCAAATATTTATTTTTGAAAGACTTGCCATTGTCTGTAATGAGTTTGTGAGGAACACCAAAGCAACAAATGATGTGTTGATAAACAAAATCAACAATAGGTTTAGCTTCGGTCGACGAAAGAGGACTACCCTCCACCCATTTAGTGAAGTATTATGTGGTAGTAATGATAGATTGATGTCATTGCGAAGAGCACAGATTGATGAGACCAATGAGATCAAGACCCCGTTTTGAAAAAGACCACAAATCCGTTGTAGGTTGTAAATCCTGACTAGGGATATGTGTAATATTAGTGTGTTGTTGACACTTAACACATTTCTTGACATATTCATAGTAGTCTTGATTAAGAGAAGGCCAATAATAACCTAAACATAGGATGCACTTAGCCACGGCCAAACCACCAAAGTGTCCACCACAGATACCGTCACGGACCTCCTGAATGGCCTTAGATGATTCAGGGGTTTTGAGGCACTGAAGTAAAATACCCTAAAAACCACATTTGTAAAAGATTTTGCCCAGAATAGCATAGTGGTTTGCATGTTGGATAAAATATCTTCTACCATTAGAAGTAAAATCTGGAGGAAGCACTGAGTAAGATAGATAATCGAAAATGTGTTGATACCACTCATCTTGAGTGTCAATCGTGACGGCATTGATTAAAGTCAACTACCTGAGAAGAGATGGTTGGTCTAGACGCTGAACAACCACATAAAGTTGTGAGTCTTCAGTGAATGGAGAATAACGGAGGCTAAAGAAACCATCATATCTGCAAATCAGTTTGTAATGCAAGGAATACCCTGGATAGTAAATTTATCAAAATATTGAAGCTGAAAGAGAACGATATCATGATATTTTTCAAGGATATCATTTTTGCACTGATAGGCACCGGTGACTTGATTAACGATGAGCTCAGAGTCACCGAAGATGTCGATATGGTGAGCACCAAGATTAATGGCATTTTGAAGGACTAAAATGAGGGCTTCATATTCGGCCATATTATTGGTACATTCAAAGTTAAGCTTGTGTGTGACAAGGATAGGCACACCCCAAGGATGAATCATAACAAAACCTACGCCTCCCCCTTGCTAACACTTGGATCGATAAAAAGAAGAGTTTTACTTTGAATGGAGATAGACTAAAATCAATTTGTTGGATGTACTCATCTGGGAATTAAGCGAGGGGGAATTGAGTGTCCAAAAGAGGGGCATCAGCTAATTGATTAGCGATAACCTGACGCTTGATAGATTTCTGCGAGATCAACTCAAGGTCAAAATCCATCATGAGCATGAGCCAACAAGTGATACAATCATTGTGATAAGATTTTGCATGCATTATCTTGAGTGGATTGATACTCATAACAATGTGAGTTTTATGATTAAGGAGGTAATGACGAAGTTTAGAAGTCGTGAATAAGAGAGCACAACAAAACTTTTCAGCTTCGGAATAGTGAGTTTCATACTCATTAAGAGTGCGAATGATATAATACAAAGCTTGTTCCTTACCATTAGCATCTCAATGTGAGATCATGGCTCCCAGAGCATGGTCAGTCGTGGAAATATAAAGATAGAATGGCTCCCCCTCACATGGAGGTGTGAGCATAGGTGGAGAAAGAAGATAAGCTTTGAGATCATAAAAGACTTTTTGGCAATGCTCATCCCATTCAAAATGAACATTTTTACAGAGGAGATGACGAAAAGTTTGACAATGGTCTGAAAGCTGCAAGATAAAACGATGTATTGATTGAAGGCATCCTTGAATACCACAGATCTACTTTAAGTTGGAAGTAGGAGGCATCTTGATGATAGTCTTTATTTTTGCGAGATTGATCTCAATACCCCTGATAGAAATGATAAATCCTAAGAGTTTACAACTGAGAATGCCAAACATGCATTTAGACGGATTTAGGTGAAGACAAAAATGAATGAGTCTCTCAAAGAGAGGTGTAAGGATGAGAAGATGATCCTGACAGTGTTTGGATTTACTGAGGATGTTTTTGATGTAATATTCTACAGTTTTGTGTAATAGGTCATGTAAGATGTAGGTCATTGCGTGTTGATAATTCACCCCTGCATTCTTAAGACCGAAGGGCATGAGATGATAACAAGAAGTTCCCCAAGGATTTATGACGGAAGTCTTGTGCTGATCCTCTGGTGCAATGAGAATTTGATTATACCTAGAGAAACCATCCATAAGAGAAAGCTTCTTATGACCTGTAGTTAAGCCCACGAGTTGTTCGATATTAGGTAGAGGAAAATCATCTTTCGGGCAAGCGAGATTAAGAACCTGAAAGTCAGTGCAAATTAAAATTTTCCCAGTAGCTTTGGTTACTAGTAATACATTTGAAACCCATTGTGGATAGTCAATAGGTTGAATGAAGTTTGTGGAAAGAAATTATTGCAACTCTTCTTTAATGAGGAGGGCTACACAAGGATGCATCTTACGTAGTTTTTGCTTAACCGGTTTGATGTCTAGAAGAGTAACGATATTATGGACCATGATGATAGGATCGAGGCGCAACATATCTTCATATGACCATGTAAACACTTGGTGATGGTTGGAAAGAAAGGCGACGAAGTCTCCTAACTCCTGTGGGTTAAGAGATTGGCCAACCTTAATGATGCGAGGGTCTTCAGAAGTCCCTATATTAAGGTCAACAGTGGATTCGTTAAGAAGCGTAGATGTGTCAGAAGGAATGGTTTTAGGAAGATAAGAATCCTTTGCCCCCAGATAAGTAAGGATAGAATCATCATCTGAGCAGTGGATATTATTGATATAGTATTAATAGTAGGAGAGTCTTCGCCGACTATTTCAGGGAAGACCAATGGTATGGATGTGGATTTTCCATTATTCTTATAGGTCAGTGGACCTAAGGAAATGAAATTTACTAAAAAAAAGGTAGACGGGATGGAAATGGTGTCATCCACATCAAGAGATGCTTCAGACTTGACGGGAGAAGATGGTTCCTTAATGGAAACAGGCTTAGCGAGAATGGTGACGGTGGCTTTTGAGGGAGGTTTGAACCCTAAACAAATTTTTTGATGTGGTTTAAGAGTTGGAATGGAAATGAGGTCATGCACACCCTGTTCATACTTTCCCATTCCAAATCCCTTCCACATGCATCGATATAGATAACTTTTTGCGAATGCGGGATTCTATAGATAATCAAACCCTACCGAATAGGGTTTGGCTTTAGGAGGAGAATTTGCATGATAGCGAGGTGCATCAAGACCATCGTAGATGAATTTAGTCTATCAATTGGGAAGACAAATGGTGACGATGCGGCCAAGACCTCGTTGATATTCAGGTTGTTTGTCTGGCCTACCATACTCGTTAGGTTTGAGATGGGAATCAAAAGAGAGAAGGGGAAGCTCTCCTAACAAAAAAATGTTGTAACGTATCTTCAAATTTTTATAGATCTGGTAGTTTTATTGCAATTATGGAAGAGGATGAAGAAGCCCCATCAGGAGAATCAACATTCTCATTTGGAGGGACAGACCATGTGGTCATGTCACATTGTGCGGACGGAGAAGGGTCTCCTGGATGAGTATAGATTTTGCCCTCATACTAATATTTTATACATCAATGGAGGGTTGATGGGACATAGTGCATTGTATGGATCCAGGAGCATCCAAGGATCATATTGTAGTGGAATTTCCCTTCAAGAATGTAAAAAATCTCGTGAAGAAGTTTCTTGCCTACCCGAATGGGCAGGACCACAGTTCCTAAGGTAACCGCCAGCTTATCTTTAAATGATCGAAGGGAAAAAGGTGGTGGTGACACTATGTTCTTTAGTAACTTAAGTTGCTCAAATGTATGGGAGGAAAAGATGTTGAGTGCAGCACCATTGTCGATCATAGTCTATTTTAACGTAGTGTTATTGATTTGAACTGTGATAAAGAGAGGAGCCTCTAAATCCTCAGAAGAAAGGGGAGGAATTTCAGAATCCTCAAAGGAGATCGTGGTTGAAGATCTATTCAACCCAACAACCATCTTGAAAGGCTGGGGCTCATTTGAATTCACAGTGATGCTGTGTAAATTATCAATCAGAGCCTGACGATGTTGGGGAGATGACTGAATGAGGTCAAAAAGAGACATTTTGACCGGAGCATGGGTGAGTTGTTTCATAACACTCTCCTCAACTGATATGGGAATTTGAGCTTGAAGTTAAGCATGAATAGAGACCTAATGTCTCGGGGCCGATGAGGAAGGAAGATATCCTTCGGGGGTAGTAGAAATAATGACTTGTGGTCGAGGAGCTGTAGAAGACGATGGATTATCATACTGTTGTGTTCTAGTGGTGATAAAAATTGCGTCAATTTGAGAGGGTGGAAGATCATCCAGAGTGATATCAATGGAATTGGGGGCATGAATAGACCATTTAGGCTCAGACGTAGTTAGGATGACAGGACCTATGGTAAGCACAAATCACATCAGTGTTGAACCATGCAGGTTTTACTCCTTTGGGATTATAGGGTTTGATTGGAGGAAGTGATATAAATGAAGATTGGATAAGTTGGCAAAGGATTTCAATATAAAATCAGGTAGACAAAGATGTGGACAGAGGTGAAGGAGGCACCTCTTTAATCTTAGCAGACTGCTGAGGTAAAAGAGCCTACATATCTGTTTTGATATTTTTTTAGGGACTATTTTACTCTTCTGAACACTAGGAGAAGCAACCTTATGTGTTTGAGATGGAAGTAAGTGAGGTAAGATTTATTTTAGCAAAGGAGGAGCTCCTAAGATAGATTTTGAAGATGAAAAAGACATGACAAGTGTCTTAGTCTTCAGAGATGAAGAAGGCTGCTTGACCAAAACAGACTATGATTTAGATAAGACTGATTTAGATGGGGAAGGAGCTCCCAAAATAGATTTGATCGGAGGCACAAAGGGTGCCTTGGTTTTTGGTGACGAAGATGATGGTTTTGATAAAAGAGGTGACGCCTTTCCAGTAGGTAAATCCATTTTATGATGCACCGGTGAAGAAGATGGTGTTATAGAAGAAGATGCCTTTTCAGTGAATAAATCTACTTTTTTATGAGGCATAGAGAGGGATTTTTGAGGGAGAGCACCAAGAGTTTTGATGGTCTTAAATATTGGTTTTCCCTTTTCAGGGATAGTGACAACTTCGACCGCATAAGGTGATTGTAACCATTTCGGAGGAAGTAAAGGAGATGATACCGATGATGTGACCTTAAACTTAAACTCCGAGTGTTTATGTCTGAGTCCAGAAGTCAGAAGTATGGGTGTCGATGTTATCTCTTTAGATGTTTCCTTAATAGGCAAGGAAGCACTGATGGTGAAAGAGGCAGGTAATGAAGAATCATCCTCTTGTGAGGAGGGTACTTCAGATGCAGTAATTGTGGGTGTAATTACTGTAGGAAAAGAGACAGGAAGGGTCAAGATTGAAGACACTTCCAAAGGCATAGAAGTTGGTACAATTATGGGTATGTTGACCAAAGGCATGGTTGTGGAAAAAATGGGAGCGACAGAGGTAGAAGTATCTGTAGTGGAAATTTGAAGGGATGTAAATGACTCGAACACCGAAATAATATCTGATGACGAGACAGATGAAGATGACACTGTCTCAGGTACAGGTGGAAGATCATGATAGAGAGGCAGAGGGAGATGACTGTGTTTCTAACAATAAAGGAAGACTGGAAGATGGACCTTCTGAGGATGGTGGAATCTCACAATTTGAAGGAGTGGAAGGAAGCTCTGATTCAGTTGACACGTTTGAGGATGGCTCAGAATTATAAGAAGAACTATCAGTAGAAATGGAACTGATAGTATACGTGTTTGGTTTTTGAGACCCCGAAGCGTCATTGTTTGGGAAATGATTTGGAAAAGGTTGTTTAAAAACATCACGCGCCTAATTTGGGGGCGCATTTGGGTTATCTAGAATGAGCTCGCCTCTATCAATGAATTTTTGGACGAGATTTTTGAAGGTCTGACATCATTGAATGTCATGGCCTTTGTTTCTATGATAACGACAGAATTCATTTTCACGATACCAGAATGGTTGTTCTCGGTTCTCATCAAAATTTCTAATAGGAGGAAGTTTGATCATGTGAACTTCTAACATTTTGTCTAAGATAGAAGCATATGATTCCCCCAAGGAAGTAAAAGACTGAGATGACGGAGGTCCATAAAAAACAACTGTTAAAGAGTTCCCCAATAATCCAATAGGTCACAAGGTTTATGACAAGGTCTAGGTCGGATACCATGGTCTGGGTATTTAAATCTTCAAGAGTTCGATTTTCGAACCAATATATAGCTGTCAGATTTACAAGCAGATCTAGGTATGGCTATATAACCCTCTAATCGACTTTCAAAGCTAAGGAAATTGAAGATATACCCAAATACATTATATATCAAACCATGATAACATTGAGGAGTAATAAGATTTAACCGTTGTATCGAATACCTAAGTGAAGCTCGCAGAGTTTTAATACAACTCAGGATATTAAAACCCATATCGACTATACATACAGAGATCCCTCAAAGAAGAAGGGATTCGATATACCCACATAGATATAAGCCCCAACAAAACAAACATCGAGTTTAAGTTCATACCGACACAAAACATTTATGTTTAGCTAAACGGCTTCAAGTATAATGCCATAGAAGCACATTACAAGAAAAACCTCTAAATAAATACCATACTAAATCAATGAAATAGTATTTCATTTAACCAGATCGTTTATATACAAATATAAAATTATATGATTTCTAGATTTATACAAAATAACTAACACCCAAAAACACCTAGCATAAACAAGCTCAATACAAAATTTTGTACATGAAAATAATAAATGGAGAAACATATCAAGGAATTGATAGAGCCTATCATGCCTGGAGTAAAGAAGCCAGTTGAAATTGTGGGATTTGGTTCAACATCTCATATAGGAATTTGGCCAACCGGATTGCGTGCATCCACAATTCCACCATTTTGCATTTGCTTGAAATTTTCTAAAGATTTTCTAATGAACCAATTTTCACATATGCACAATCATGGCACTCCAAGGGATAACATCTGGCTGGGAAATTTCTTGAGCATCCTTTAAGTCTCATCATGACCACCATTGTGAACACTTCCAACAACTATGACATTTAATAAAATTGTCTTCCATCAAGACGTTTTGTCAAATAGTTCATGTGCTGAGCATAAATCCACACTTTTACACATTTCTCTACCAACACCAAGTCATCTACAGATCCAACCTTATAACTATGGTTTGAAGAGTAATTGTAGATTGTTCAAAAATAGTATTTTACCATATTTGGGAGGAGCTAAATTTTTTATGATGTCTACTTAACACCTAACATTCCCCATTCTAAAATCTACTGAGGAGATGCTAAAAGAGGTTGTGGAGTTACAGTTCATGGGATTTTGTTTAACGAGCCCCTTTTGTGCATACATGAAGCTGACGTACTCCATGAAACCAAATTATTTGGGGCATTCTGTCAAATAGATCACGTGTCATGTGCATGCTCCCACATTTTGCATACATGTCAACTAGGGAACTTACAATTACAACATCTGGAAAAAACAACTTTCCATTATGTTGTGAAATATATGCACACCCTGTTCATAGCTCTTGTTTTGGCTTGCATGGAGAAGAAAGATGATGGTGGGTTATGTAGGCAAGAGGAAGGAAACCATGAGGGTCTCACATGGAGGAAGAGTGGAAGAGAAAAAACTACAGAGACCTACATGGAATAGTAGGAAAGGGATTTTTCATTGGAGGATGGTGCTGTTAGGTTACACTGCACCTAGGATAGACCATTAATAGAAGAAGAAGCAAAATCAATACAACAAGAAAAATATCCTGAATACAACATCTCCTATTACTTAATCATCTTTTTCTTCTTTTGTATATGTCAAAAAAGCCAACGAAAAGTAGTAGATATTCACAGAGACTTTGAGCCCACCTAAGATATAGGTAGAGATCTCACTCAATCAATTTTTATATAGGAAAATGAGGAGATAATCAGGTTACAAATTTATCTCTGAGTGTAGGGCTGGTTCAACCCACAATGGAACAATTTTAGGATGGATATTAGCAGGAGCTCCGTGTATCTTGTAAAGTTATTTTTATTTAATTATCAGAGAAAAAAACCCTAATTTTATCATTGTTAGTAAAACAATGCTTCACTTTTGCACTCACTGCAACTATCCAATTACTACAAAATCTACAACTTTAACCCAGGTTTTGCAATGGTTAACACCTCGAGATATCAAAATAAAGTACTTGTATTATTATGCCAGGAAATTGGTAGGTTTGAAAAGGTGTTTAGGATGTGTTGCTTCCATGCTCTGTCAACTGACAGGTGCCCTGAAAAAGGTGGCTCAAAGATTGAAATGAAGGGGCATTATAGGAAACTAGACATGTGATGGAGGATTGTGGGCGTTCTAAGAAGAAAGGGGCTAATCCAACCTGGTGGAAGGATTTTCTCCCTTCTCACTTTACCATTATTACCTTATTTGATCTCATTCCTACCTCCACTTCCAAAACGAGCCTCTCTCAGGTGGTCTCTTCCCCTTTTTTGATTCCCCCATAGGTGCCACTTAATGAATCATTGACTTGTGTTACCTAAGCCTCTTCTGGGGTGGTCAAAGAGAGGGAAACACCTCTTCTCCTGCTAGGTCTCTTTTTTGAACTATCTCCTCTATAGTCATTCTACTTGTGTGCGATCCTGACATTGTTTTCGAGCTTAAGAAGGAGGAGCGGACAATAGTACATAACAAGAAATGGTTCTCTTCTAAGTTTCACTCAATCCCATCTCATATGACTATCGTATCACATTCGGTGTTGGGTTGACTGCAGTCCTTCGATTTTTGTGTTGCATAGGTGATGTTCTTTTATTGTGTCCTAACAACTTGTTTATTTTGTGTTTCTTTCAGTCTTCATCATTGTATCTTGGCTTCAGGCCTTTTTGTTCCTAGGTAGAGCCCCAGTCAAAAAAGTTGTATGTTTCTTTATTAACTATACATGGCCAATATTATGCTTACATGTTTGTTGTTTATTCCAGTCTAAATTAAGTTTTATTTGTATTTTTCTAAATACTATTTTCTTTTATCTATATATCACGCCAATAATATCTCTTCATTTATCCATACATAAATTCCAAACAAAGATAGAAATTTTTTTTTCCAATACTTGCAAAAAATGTCTTCAATCTCCCAAGCCACTACAATAGTTTATTGAACATAACAAGATGAAATTCAATAAAAATAGCACCCCACTAATTTGATATGTATAAATTTGAATGATTTATTTTAAAACCAAAGACTAATAGCTAAACGAGCTCTCTATTGTGGAACAAGATAGCCATTGAAGATAACCAAGATGTATATATGGTCACAAGTCAAGCTAATATACATATGAATGTTGCAACTACGAATGAAATGAACAAAACCAAAAGTTAGTGGCATGTATTCTATTAGGGATCCAATTATGTCCATCCTCAACCCTAATAATAAAAATAAAGGAAAATATAAGTCAATAATAGGCCAACCAACAAGATGAATAGGTTTAGGAAAGAGAACACTATTAGATATGTGACAACAAAGTAAATTTGTGTATCCCTTTATAGTGCCATTTGTAGCTCACTTCTAGAAAGACGAATTCAACCAAATTCTATTTTTAGGAAGGAAAATCCTAATGAAATTTTTCCACTCTATTCATAGGAGGAGGAATCCAAACTGTACTTTTCCAAATAGGTGTAATTAATTTTGTGTTGATCCAAAGTTACTTATAATTAGTTCGCAAGTAATCTATTCATCTTGAGTTGATAAAATCTTTATATCTTGCACCATGGACATTTCCCTAGGCACATAGCTAGGGTTTTACCACGTAAATCTGGTGTTCATCTCTTGAATGTTTGGTATTTTATATATTTTGTTTATCACTATCTCTGTAAACTGTTGTTTTATTATTCAACTTTCTACTTATTCATTGTTGCAAAGTCTATAGTTTCCTAACAAACACAAAGCAATGCCAAGAAGTATTAGAACTAATTGTGAGAACCAAATCATAATTAATCCCATTTCTCTGACACCTTATAAAGACAACAGACTAATCAAATCTCAAACCACTCTTACCAAAACCAATAAGGTTTAAATTGATGGTATCTACAAAATCAAATGGAAGGGTAATGTTATTTTGAATTCTACTCAATAAGTACTACTCAATTAGTATGGAAAGGATGTGTCATTATTCTTTCAGACACAACTCCCAGATGTAATATTTATACCCATCATTAGCAAATGGATTTTATTATATTCGGGAACTTGTAAAAGAAATGAGAATGCATTTGTTGTTTGAATCAATTCATAGCAACCCCATCTTTAGATACTGTTATACTGATACAAGACTACAAGAAAAGAATGTTTCGATAGAATAAAAGGAGGTACCCATTTTCAATCCCGATACCAAACAACATATAAAAGATACATATTAAATCATATTCCAATATCTAATATCGTGATATCCCGATATCTAATATGCCTATAAATATAAGTGCCCCAATAAATCATAACTATTAATGAAGTCTTTAAAATAGTTTTTAAATATTTAATTATTCATGAAAATTTGAGTGAAATATTTAAAATATTCAACCAGTCGTATAAAATTCTTTTTTTAATTTCTTCCCATACATTTTAATTGAAATCCAAAATTTAGTTAATTTAAATTAGAAAGGAAGCTTTAAAGATTTTTAAACTAATATTTGAAGTACGATTGTTGAAGTAATTCATAAGAAGAAAAAGAAAAAAATACTATTAAGAAGAAAAAATTAATCATTGAAGTTAAACAAGTTATAGTGACAATAAAATTAAGGACTAAACTTAAACAACGATGGCTTCAATATTTTTGGTTGCAGCTCATGAATTTTCATTATGAGAGAGACAACAACAGATTGATATATCATGTTTCTATCTCCTGGAAGTATTGGTGGACGCGTGAAAGCAATGATATTTGAAGATGGTGAAAATTTACAAATAAGAAATGAGGAGGAGAGTGGCGTGGTAGGTTGAAATGAGAGGTGAAATTTGTTCTTTTTTTAGCGAGAGTTTGAAAAACTGAACAGGGACTTATATGAAATGAATTCACAACCCAAAAATAACAGTTCCAGAATGAAAAAAAAATAGAATTGATATTATATGTTCAGGTAGAATAGCTACAAGAAAAATAGCATTCTATATAAAAAGATTGAGATATATTCAGAACATAGACTCTCTATTTTTTTATTTTAAAACGTACAAAAATGGACTGCTGCGTACAAACAAATATCTGTTTTTTTTTGTTGTTTTATACACCCAATCTAAACACACATTTAAAGGAAATCAAAGACTCAGTTAAGCCTCTGCTATGGCAAACTTCAATTGACACTTGACAAATTCAGTTTTTGATCTGCAGTTTGACTGTGTTAAAATTGACAAGTGTTGATTGACAAAAACTTAGTCATCATAGCTTTCAATCTCCCTCTTGATGCGAAAGTTTTTGAATTCCTAACAGTGATCAAAGATGCTCCAATCTATCCTTTGGAAGGGCCTTAGTAAAAATGTCTGCAAGTTGATCTTCAAATTGACAAAATTCAAAGTAAATGAATTGTTGTCGAACAAGATCCTGAATGAAATGATGTCGGATATCAATGTGTTTGCTCCTGCTATGGAAAATAGGATTCTTTGTCATGGATATTGTGCTTTGATTGTCACAATAAATTTTAATGGGCTTACATACTTCCATTCCAAAATCTTCAAATAGTCTTGCCATCCAAATGGCTTGTGTGCTTGTGGATGATGCCACTATATATTCTGCTTCAGCTGTAGATAAAGCTATAGTGAGTTGCTTTCTACTACTCTAAGAAATGAGATTTACTCCATAGAAGAAAGCATATCCATAGGTACTCTTTCGATCATCCAAGCTACCTGCCCAATCCGCATCTGTGTAGGCTACAACATTGAAATTATTAGTAGCTTTATAAAACAATCCAAAATATTTAGTTCCACTGACATATTTGAGAATTCTTTTAGCTACCTGCCAATGAGACTCTTGAGTTTGTTGCATGAATCTAGCAACTAGACTTACAACAAACAAAATATCTGGTCTAGTAGATGTTAGATACATAAGACTGCCAACCAGAGATCTATAAAGAGTGGCATTATAAGGCAGAGTTTCATCTTCCTTCATCATTTACTCCCAACAACAAGAGGAGTGCCCACTAATTTACAACCTTGCATATTAAACCTTTTCAACATATTTTCAACATATTTGGATTGACAGATAGATATACCAACAACTTCTTGGTAATTTCCAAACCCAAAAAATATTGCATTCTTCCCAAATCAGACATCTCAAATTCAGATTTCATAGCCTCTTTGAACTTCTCCACAAGTGATAATGAGGTGCCCAAAAATATTAAGTCATCCACATAGAAGCAAAGAATGATGAAATTTGATCCTACATTTTTTTTGTAGACAGTACTCTCTGAAGAACATTTAACAAATCCATGACCAAGAAAATAGTTATCTCTTCTAGAGTACCAACCTCTCGGGGCTTGTTTAAGACCATAAAGATCCCTTTTAAGCCTATAAAACTTATCTTCATTTCCCCGAGCAATGAAACCTTGTGGCTGGTCCACATAAACTTCTTCCTTCAAATATCCATTTAAGAATGCAGATTTAACATCCATTTCATAAACTGTTAACTATAACTCAGACGCAATGGAAAGAAAGGTTCTTACAGTTTCCATTCTTGCTATCGGAGAAAATGTCTTCTCATAGTCAATGCCTTCTTGTTGCACATATCCTTTTGCAACTAACCGTGCTTTGTATTTTGAAATACTTCCATCCATATTGAATTTTATCTTGTAAATCCACTTTACTCCAACCATTTACTTTCCATCAGGAAGATCGGCTAACTCCCATGTATCATTCTTATTAATTTGAGACATTTCAGCATCCATGGCTTGCATCCATAGCTCATTAGTACAAGATTATTTAAAATTATAAGGCTCAACATGTGTAGAAAGAAGCAAAGAAAAATTATCATCAGCATACCTACATATCTCATATATTTTCTTCAAACTTCTTGTTTTTCTATGAGGGCTACATGGAGTCCTTACTTGGGTGTCAACATGAGAACTGGTTGATGAAGTAGAAGAGGATTCCTTTGATGGAGAAGTCCTTGAAGGTGATCCCATATTTTTTTCCGTAGAGGGCTGCACTGATTGAATACTATTATCAATAATTAAATTTTCAATATGATGAGTAATTATCTTATCTTCTCCTTCATTTTTAAAATAAACTCCCCCTTCATCAAAGATCACATCTCTACTAATATGAAACTTATTAGTACGAGGGTCATGACATCTATAAGCTTTACTTTCTTCTTGAATATCCAATAAAAATGCATTTCACAAATTTTTCATCTAACTTCTTTCTTTGTTGTTGAGGAATATGAACAAAACATGTAGACCCAAAATTTTTTAGATGAGAAACATTTGGCTTTCTACAAAACCAAGTCTCATAAGGAGTAGAAATTTTTACCATCTTTGTAGTACTTCTATTGAGAATATAAATAGCTGAATGCACTCCTTCTGCCCAATACATGTTTGGCAAACACATTTCTTTCAACATACATCTAGTCATATCTACAATGGTTTTGTTTTTCCTCTCCGCTACTCCATTTTGTTGAGGATTATAAGCTGTAGTCAGATCCTTTTTAATGCCATGGGAAATGCAAAATTCTTTGAATGCATTAGAGGTGAATTCTCTACCTCGGTCAGTTCTTATAACTTTCAAATAGAAACCTGATTCCTTCTCAACAAGTGCTTTAAATCTTTGAAAGCAACTAAAAGCTTGAGACTTCTCACTTAAGAAATAGACCCAAGACATCCTTGAAAAATCATCTACAAAGAGAAGAAAATATTTGTTCTTTCCAAGAGACAAAGTTTGCATGGGACCACAAATATCTGCATGTACTAAAGCCAAAGGCTCATGTGCTCTAAAATGATGATTAGGAAAACTTTCTCTATGTTTCTTCCCTATTAGAAAACCTTCACATACCTTTTTTTTCTGGCTTTATGAAATATGGAAAACCTCTCACCAAGTTCTTATTTTGCATGAATGAGAGAGATCCAAAATTAAGATGCCCAAACCTCTTATACCAAATCCAAGGATCATCAACAGAAACCTTCAAACAAGCTACATCAGATTCCATTTTTAGACAAAAACATCCTATTATGTGTCATAGGAGCTTCAGCAACTAGTCCATTGTTGTTAAAAATATTACAAGACTTTCCTTCAAAAACAGCCTTGTAATTTTTAGTATTTAGCTGCCCTATGCTAATCAAGTTATGCTTTAATCTTAGAACAAACAAAGTGTCATGTACATACATAGTACTCCCATTCTTCATTTTTAAAGCAAGAACACCTTTTCCCATTACTTCTGCTTGATTATCGTTACCAAAATTGACTTTCCCCTTCACATTCTCATGTAACTTTGCAAACAAAATTTTATTTCCAGTCATGTGATTTGAACATCCACTATCTAAATACCAAACAAAATCATCTTCGGCTTCAAAGCTATTTGATGTGAAAAACAAAATTTCAGATTTCTCACCTTTGTCTTTACTAAAATTTTCTTGAGAGGTGTTTCTTTTCTTTTTGAAACAATATTGTTCAATATGACCATCTTTACCACAATAGCTACAATGAAGGTGGCCTCTCCCAGGGTTGTTGCTTCTTCCTCTACCACGACCTCCTTTTCCATGAAATCTTCCATGGCCTCTACCTCCTCTATATGATGAGGAAAAAATAGAAGCCTCATTCATGGAAGATTGTTTTTTCTTGTCATCAACCTTCAACTTGGTTTGGAGGGCTTGTTTCGGGGGTTCCTCATTCCTTTTCAACATGTTTTCATGTACTTGAAGGCTTCCAAATAAATCACTAAGAGTTAGTTGTGATAAATCCCTTGACTCTTCTATAGCAATGGTAATGGGATCAAAAAATTTAGGAAGACTTCTTAACACTTTTTCAACAACCCTCCTATCTTCAAGAGATTCGCCATGGGCATGAATAGCATTCACAATATTTTGAACTCTGGTAATAAAATCTTCAACACTTTCACTTTCTTTCATAGAAAGAGACTCAAAATCTCTTCTTAACATTTGGAGTTTGACAATTTTTACCTTAACGGAACCTTTATAGGCCTTTTCCAAGGATTCCCAAGCATCACGTGACATCAAACATTTTGACATATTTGGAAATATTGAGATATCAACTCCTGTTTGAAGAATGAACAGAGCTTTGGCATATTTTTTTTTGTTCTCCTTCAACGATGTCTTTTGATCAGCAGATAGAAGATTATAGGCGGCTTCATCAGCTGACTCTGAAGAGCCTGAAGAAACAAGCATCCACAGTTCTTGTGAGATTAGCATAGTTCTCATCTTCACACTCCAATAATCATAGTTCTCCCCACTAAAAAGAGGAATCTGATACTGCACAGTATTGTTAGTCTGGGCCATTATACTAGCTTGCAGCAGTCAAATAAACAACTTATATATGCATCTTTGATACCAATTGAAAAACTGAACAGGGAATTATATGAATTGAATTCACAACCCAAAAAGGAGAGTTCCAAAATGAAAAAAAATAGAATTGATATTATATGTTCAAGTAGAATAGCTACAAAAAAAATAGCATTCTATACAAAAATATTGAGATATACTTAGAATAGAGACTCTCTATTTTTTATTTTATTTTAAAACATACACAAATGGCTTGTTGCGTACAAACAAATATCTGATGTTTTTGTTGTTTTCTACACCCAATCTAAACACATATTTAAAGGAAATCAAAGACTCCGTTAAGCCTTTGCTGTGGCAAACTTCAATTGACACTTGGCAAATTTAGTTTTTGATCTACAGTTTGACTGTGTTAAAATTGACAATTGTTGATTGACAAAAACTTAGTCATCATAGCTTTCAAAGTTAACTCTTTATTAGCATGCTATGCCACTGATTGAACTTTTCTTTGTGATTTTTATAGGTTGTTAAGCCTATGCCACTGATATAACTATCTTATGAAGAGATTAGAGACCTATATCCCTTGTAATGGGTGATTATTTCTTGATTTTATAGGGTACATTGTTGACCTTGTCGATCTTACATTAAATCTCACATGTTTCTTTAAGTATATGAAAAGGTTGAACTATTTGGTTATATAGATACATATAGGGGATAAATTTGATGGATATTTTGAATAAAAAAATCCCTCTTGTATATTTGATAATTGGTCAATAGGAAATTACCATTATTTAAACCAGTTTTTGTTGAGTGGTATCATATAGAATGGTTTACATCCCTTTAAATGTTGTAACGGTCTATATGTGTAATGATGATCTTGATTGGTTGAATCCTTTGTTTTTATATGATCAAGTTGATTATTTTGTGTAACGTTGTTGGTGATGGATACTGATGCTTTTAACTTTAATCGGTTTTATTTTTAGAAGAGGAAGATCAATATCTAGAAAGGGTTCTCAAGTCCGATTGACATGTACAATATCTATTGAATCAAAGAGCCTATTAATCATGGTAATTGTATCTCTAACCCCTCACCTAAAATATATTATAGTTATCTTATTAGGGAAAGAATCCCACAATAGGATTTGGAATCAATTGATTAAGATCATCATAAGGGCTGCAGATTGAAGGAGATTTGTAATCAATATGACTCCATACCAATTTAGAATTTGGACATTGTTATCCAAATTAACCCTAATGAAGATTTAGAATGAAAGATTGTTGGTAAGAAGAAGAGAGGCCTCCTGAAGAGATTTCTTGAACCTTTAAATATGCAGCTACCGTCTTAAAATAAGGGGTAAGTCTAGTTTCGTTTTTTATTATTTTATGTTACACATTGGAAGATTTTTTGATGCTCCTTTGTTTTCTTTGTATAAGGTTGGGGGTGCCTTTCAAAAACCACTTTAATCTTTCTATAGGATCAAGTTTGTTTGATCTAGCCCTTGGGTTGATGACGTTCTTCATTTTGTTGTACGTTGGTCCAAATTGCTATATCTTCTGTTGTTTGTATAAAAGGTTTGAGGATGAATTTCAAAACCTCCTTATTTCCTAATCTAAAAAAACTCAAAATGGAATACAAATAAAAAGTAAGTGTCCATATTTAGCACTTTGTTTAGTTACACGTCTTATATAATGTTAATGAAAATAAATTTAATGTTAATGTGATTTTATCTATTACTTTAATTCTTGAATTCACTATTGATAAAAAAAATCTCAACTCTTATTTTTGAATAATATAACATATATTACTTTCTATTAGTATAGCTCATCTTCTTGTAATATTTTGGTTTATAGAGTTACAATACTTGTAACATGAAATTTATTTTCCAATGAGAGATACCACGCAGCCACTATTCTTTGGATTATTATATTATTGTCACATTATATTATTGAACTATACTAACAATATGATGATTACGTGATCCTTGATTATTTTTAGTGTTTCGCATGATGTATTTCACTGGTATAAAAATAGAAAATTATTTGAGAGAAAATAGTCCAAACTCATCAAGAGGACAATAAGAAATTTCCGGGATACTAAAATAATATAAATTTGCCACCAAGAGGTTATGTAGTTTCGATCGTACACATAATATCATAAGATTTGTAGACTAGATGGTTTTGTGATAGGCATGGTAAGGTGAATAATATTTTGGTCATGTGTCCAATCAAACCCATCATTATATATTAGTTTTTCAAATATCTTCAACCCAATAGTTATTTAAGATAATATATTTCTTCCTTAATTACATTTGAAGGCATATCTCTTGATCGTGAATCAAGAATATTATATGAACAATTATATGATACAAATCATTAGATGAATAGCTATATGAGGGATGTTGAATCTATGAATAACCACTTGTTTTAATATTAGTATCTTCATAAACATATTACTTTTCTTTTTTCAAACACATGCATACTTTGAAAAATTTCATTTCAAACATTTAATTTTATTTAATTTTTTAAATATAAAAGGTATCCAATTGTTTTGAATCATGGGCGTAGTTAACAAAATCTCGTCTACATTGTTGAACACTTGGTAACATTTGCATTGAATGTCAAGGGAGGCGTAAACCTTTTTTTACATAGTCTTACATTTGATTAGAAAATTTAAGCTAATAATAGCTCCCCATTTCTTCCATTTCCCATACATATATTTTTGTAATGTTGTTAATTTACTTGCTCGCCTTTTGAAGAAAGGGAAATTGTTACTGCATAAATAGGGTATGTTGTTTCTTGATATCTGCATTTCTTTTAGGCTAGTTTATTTAATATGATTTTTGTTTTATTTCGCTAGGCATTGGAATTTTGCAAATACATTGAAGGATGTTCTATATTATAATGAAATTATGCCATTATTTTTCCAAGATCTTCAATGACATGAAAAACAACCGTGTTCATAATTTTTCAATTATGTAATGGTAGAATGACTTTGTTTTACGTCTTATGGTTTTTATATTTAGATGGAAGTTACTTTAAAGTTTTGTTAATATATAATAAGGACATCTGACAATTCATTAGTTATCACACATTTAAATATTGTTTCCGTTTTAAAGATTAAATAGAGAAGAAATGTGTTTATAGGTTACAAAAATCACATCATACTTGGAGATAAAAGAAAAGAAATATTAAGGAGATAAAGATCATGAGGAAAAAGTTGTATGTTTTTTTACGAAATGTGGATGGCCATTCAAATATGCCTATAAATATAAGTGTCGGAGTAAAAAGAAAAAAGAAAATCGTAACCATCAAATTATTGAAAAATAACAATACAAATGTATTAATAGAAAATAACATCTTTTAATCACATTAAGCACTTCATTGATTTTTATTTTGTTTTTGGATTTGTGAGCCAAGGACAAAAATTTCTACATTTCCAATTTAATTCAGATCCACCAATTTGGAGATATTTTTAATATAATCAATCACTTCTTTCATTTATTAAATTAATGAAGTCTTTTAAATATTTTATTATTTTAAAGAATATTTGAATGAAATACTCGTAGCTATCCAGCTATTTAATTAATATGTTAATTTGTTGCAATACATTTTAATTGCGATGGGAAATTTAGAGAATTAGAATTAAAAACAATAGAAAAAGAAAATTACATATTATATTGTGACAACAAAATTAAGGACTAAACTTAAACAACGATGGCGTCAACAATGATATTGTGGGAGAGAGTATGTATTTTTGGTTGCAGCTCATGAATTTCATTTCTGAGAGAGACAGCAACGCATTGATATATCCTGATTCTATCTCCTGGAAGTATTGGTGGATGCGTGAAAGCAATGATATTCGAAGATGGTGATAATTTACAAATAAGAAATGAGGGAGGATCTCCATTTCTTGTCATGTCACCGTTTGATAACGATCATGATAATGATAAGCATAGTAAGTAGGACAAGAGGGAGAATCGGTTGAAAGCAGAGTAAATTTGTTTCCGTGTGCACCGCATTTACAGTGAGGGAGGAGCAAAAGGCTCTCCTAATTCTCACATAGTGTATATATATCCTATTCAATCCAATAGATTAATATACAAGAAAGTTTGCAGTGGTGTAGAAGAGACTCTATTTTTATTGTTGGGTTGAGAAAACAAGAAAATGGAATGGTTAAGCTGTTCAAAGCTGTTGGCCTTTGTTGCCTTGATATGCATAATTCTAGTCATATCATCTTCTTCCGATAGACTATTTGGTGCTTATGATTGGCGGAGAGGTGATAATGAAAATGTGGGGGTGATAATGGTGAATATGATGCGCAGATCAGAGTGAGAGGCAGTGTTGAATTTTTCTGAGTGATTGCAGTCTGCAGTGTACCGAAGTAAGAGACAAGTGAGGAAAATAGAAGGGTTTGTGAAGCAGCAAGTAACCAAGTCTAAGTCTCAGTCTCAATCTATACATGAGCTAGACCCTGAGACACCAGTTCAAGTGGGAGATGGAGAATTTCTGATGAAAGTTGCAGTGGGAACACCCCCTGTGAACTTTGAAGCCATTGTGGACATGGGGAGCTACCTGATATGGACTCAGTGCAAGCCTTGAGAAGAATGCTTCAACCAACCCACGCCAATGTTCGACCCTTCCAAATCCTCCACATATTCCACGATTCCCTGCACTGATTCTCTTTGTGATGCTTTGGGGGATACACAAACTGGATGCAATCCAGGTTGTAGCTTTTTGTATCAGTACGGCGATGGTTCCTTACCAGTAGTGTGCTATCTTCGGAGACATTATCTATAGGGAGTGGCAGCAAGGTTGCGGGCATTGGTTTTGGGTGTGGACATGACAATGAAGGACAAGGATTCTCTCAGGGTGGAGGTCTTGTGGGATTGGGAAGAGGTGCTCTCTCACTCATCTCATGTTGGAAATATGCATGTGATGCATATTTAATTCCAACCGTAGATTTTTTTAGGAAAGCTAATTTTAGCTTTAGTTTTGTTTTAGTTTGCTTTAGTTAAGTTAGCTTTATCTTATTTTTATCATTAGATTTAATTCAAATAAATTTGTTTTAATTCATGCATAGCATGCAATTGTTTTAAAGCATGAGTTTAGATTTAGAATGCTCAGTTGAAGAGATATTAGTGGGTGAGTTATTCTATTTAAATAACATCAATTGTAATTTCTTTACATGCACACACAAAGGTGTGAAGTTGAGCAAGAGGAGGGAAGGATTAGTTTGTGGATCCAACATTGTTTAAAAAGTTGGTTGGAAGTCTTATGTATTTGACGGCCACAAGGCCTGATATCATGTATGGTGTGAGCCTCATATCAAGGTTCATGGAATCTCCAAAAGATTCACATTGGAAAGCTGGAAAAAGAATTTTGAGGTATGTACGCGGAACAAGAAATTATGGAATTCTTTATTCAATTTCAGATGAGTTCAAACTCATTGGTTATACAGATAGTGACAATGCTGGAAGTATAGATGATCGGAAAAGCACATCCGGCTATACTTTTCACTTTGGAATAGGAGTGGTTTCATGGGCATCAAAGAAGCAGTCCATTGTCACGTTATCTTCAGTAGAAGCAGAGTATGTAGCAGCAACAGGAGCAGCATGTCAAGCTGTTTGGATGAGAAGAGTGTTGACAGATTTACAATAGAAACAAGAGGAAGCTACACATATTTTTTGTGACAACAACTCAGCCATAGTGTTGTCCAAAAATCATGTTTTTCGTAAGAGGAGCAAGCATATTGATACGAGGTATCATTTCATCAGGGAGCTAGTAAATAACAAGGAAATTCATCTTGAATTTTGTAGATCCGAAGATCAGTTTGCAGACATTTTTACAAATGATTTAGCAAAAGAAGTTTTCGAATATTTGAGAGATTTTTTGGGAGTATGTGATCCTGCACATGGCAGATCTGAAAAAGCAAACACAACTCTACAAGAGTGAAAGCTACAGTTTGAAATTAAGGGGGAGTGTTGGAAATATGCATGTGATGCATATTTAATTCCAACCGTAGCTTTTTTTAGGAAAGATAATTTTAGCTTTAGTCTTGTTTTAGTTTGCTTTAGTTCAGTTAGCTTTATCTTATTTTTATCATTAGATTTAATTCAAATAAATCTGTTTTAATTCATGCATATCATGCAACTGTTTTAAAGCGTGAGTTTAGATTTAGAATGCTCAGTTGAACAGCTGTTAGTGGGTGAGTTATTCTATTTAAATAACAGCAATTGTAATTACTTTACATGCACACACAAAGGTGTGAAATCTTCACAAGCAAGGAAAGATGTGCATTGAAAGCACACAGCTGCACACACAGCTTGATTGTAAAGAGCTGAAGCTCTGAGTATGATGAATCTTTTATTAATGGAGATTATGCACACCAGTGCTAGTTCGAATATTCATCTGCTTATGCAAGTTATATAAGTATTCTGTTTATTTATTTTATGTTGTTTGTTGTATAAGACTACAAATTTTCTACATCTCACAGTTGGGCTCCAAGGTAGACAACAAATTCTCTTACTGCCTCTTTTCCATCATGGATTATTCTTCACAAACCAGCCCTCTCTTTTTCGGGTAGGGTGCTTCCTTGAGTGGAGGAGCCAAGTCTATCCCACTCATTAAGAGCAGTGTCATTCCCACTTTCTGGTACATTCCCATTACAAGAATCACCCTCGATGGAAAGCCTGTAGATATTCCTACTGGAACTTTTGACCTGCAATCGGATGGCAGTGGAGGCATGATCATTGACTCCGGAACCACAGTTGAAATTTTGGATGAGGCCGCTTACTCTCCTCTTAAAGACGCCATTCAATCAGCCATTGATCTCACTCCTGTAGATGGCTCTTCAGTGGGGTTGGATTTGTGCTACCAAAGCTCAGGTTAGGTGTCCTTGCCTTCCCTCACCTTCAACTTCAAAGGCGATGTGGATTATGAGCTCCCTGCAGACAACTTTTTCATTCAGGTATCTTCCGATCTCTTGTGCCTCGCCTTGCTGGGTGAACCTTCAGGGAATATTCCTTCAATCTTTGGCAACATACAACAATGAAACTTCCACATCCTTTACAATGATGCCTAGAACACACTCTCTTTCAAGCCCACTAAATGCAATTCTCTTTAACTTCTCCTTGTCACTCACCTTCACCTTCACCTTCACCTTGTGTGTCAATGTCATGTAATCTTCTTCTTCTTTCCTAAGTTAATGTATTTAACATTACGTGTATGTTTCTCCTTTTATCTTTTACCAACCATTTCACACACAATGTTACAAACAACACACCAACACCATTGTTCTGATTTCTTATCTTTTCACTTATATATAACAATTGAATAACTAGCAATTTCGAAACGCTAATCATGGAGATGGGTGTTGGAAAAATACGAAAGAAATTTCCTAGTGCATTTACACACCAATAATATGTCTTCGTTAATCCATATCTAGGATTCCAAACAAACATAAATGTTATATGTTTCAATACTTGAAAAAAAAAAAGTCTTCAATTTCCCATATCACTACAAGAAATTATTGTACATGACAAGATGAAATTCATTGAGAATGACACCCAAATAATTTGAAATGTATAAATTTGAATGATTTTTTTTAAAGTTAAGACTAATAGCTGAAGAGGCTCTCGATTGCGGAACAAGCTAGCCATCCAAGATAACAAAGATATATGTATCGTCATAAGTGAGG
Source organism: Taxus chinensis (assembly GCA_019776745.2). Classification (NCBI taxonomy): domain Eukaryota; kingdom Viridiplantae; phylum Streptophyta; class Pinopsida; order Cupressales; family Taxaceae; genus Taxus; species Taxus chinensis. The sequence goes on along the minus strand of CM034151.1, from coordinate 252,778,547 downwards.
CTAATATTGGAACTGATTGTGACAACCAAATCATAGTTAATGTATTTTCTCTGACACCTTATAAAGACAACAAGCTAATCTTATCTCAAACCACTCTTACAAAAACCAAAAAGGTTTGAATTTTTGGTAGCTTCAAAATCAAATGGAAGGCTAATGTATTTTTGAATTCTACTCAATCAGTATGGAAAGGATGTGTCATTATTATTTTAGACACAACTCCCAGATGTGATATTTACACCCATCATTAGCAAATGGATTTTACTATATTTGGGAACTTGCTAAGAGAAATGAGAATGCATTTTTTGTTTGAGTCAATTCATAAATAATACCCCATCTTCATATACTACTTGCGCTACAATATAATGTTTCCATAGAATAAATGAGGTACCAATTTTGAAGCCTAACACTAACCAAAAAAGAAAAGATCCAAATTATATATACAAATGGGGATGAAGATTTGAAAAAACAATCACAAGAGAAAGATCAAACCCCACAATCTAAGTTATGAAACTTGGAGCATAGAGACAATTCTATTATATGCATTAATATTTGTAGCAAAAAGTATGAAAGGGACTTCGAGGAAAACTGTAAACCCCATATTGTATCAACAACCACTTTTTTGCATAAATTCCCAATGGTCTAATACAAACCATCTTTAAATTTGAAAATATAATGTAATTGATTTTAGACCATTAAAAACTCAGATCATTATTTATTACTAGCCAATGGAACACGATTGTTTGAGGAATAACACCTACATGAAAACAAAACTCATTGTGAGATATCCATTTTAGTCATTCCCTATCGTAAACATTTTGTAATGCCCTGCTTCATGGCACCCACTAGGAGAGGAGTGGGTTCCCTTCCACACCTATCCCGTTGATATATATGAGAGCGTATTTCACCTTTTTCTCGAACAAGTTGGGTGGTATTGGATCCCATGCGTGTTTTACATAAGTCATATGAGAAGATTCAAACTCCTATCTGGGCACAAATTAGCTTCTCGGTTGTTGGCATAGCCTACACAAGGTCACTATTACCTCTCTGAGAAGTGAATGTCATCCTCAACTTAAAATTATTTATTCCTCTTATTCATTTTGGTTGGATAATAACCTCGTTATTATCACCATCCTTGTGATTATGTTTTCCTTAGGAAATCATTTTCATAAAACCGAGAGTTGGTTTCAATTTTCCTAATGGAGGTCTAAAGGTACATAGGGTTAGTTTTTAATTTCACCAAATCAATATGAAAACTGCTAGCCAAAACCTATCGCATTTTCTTTAAAACGGGAGTGTCACTCCAAGTGACTAAAATGTAAAATGGGAATCAAAAATTGTCTCTCCAAGACATCAAATTGAGTTCATTAGTTATATTTATGGCCTTCATGGTGTCCTGTACCATTAGGAATCATACTAGCAATCTAGGTTTTTCAAATGATTTTCTTTGGTGTACCATGCACGCGGTGTATGGGATCGAGACTGTTTTCTTTTTTTTGAAGATTTCGAGCGTGTGAGAATTTTATTTTTTATTCTAGTTGCATCCTCTATTGCTAAAAAGTAATTAATACCCAGACAGGAAACAATAAACTGTGAAATTTTAAAGCAAGAGGAAGGGAAATTCATACCTTTTTTGGGAAAACTCATGATCATCGCTAATACTTAATTTCCTAATCATTAATGTGGTGAACGGTAACGAATCATTTGCATTGTGATCGATTGATTTAGAAAAACTCAAAAATTGAATTTGAGTGAAATGGAAGCTTCTAAGAGCGGTTAGAAGAGGAAGAGGACATGGCCAGGGGTAAGTGGTCCTTCCTTAGCCTTGTATGTTTCTGTTGTTTTGTAGTAGGAGGCAAGAGAGTGTTTTTAGCACTCTGCCTCACAGTCGGTGTCGATTGACAAAATCGGTGCCAACTAGTATGCAATCAGCGTCGATTGGAATACAATCGGCGTCAACTATAAAGTAAATGGTGTTGATGGAATGAGTCAGCCCCGATTCGAAAGATGAAACATTTGGAAGCATTGAGAAAATTATTTGATAAAATTTTAATGATGTTGATTTTGATAAATATGAACCTAATGACAATTTTTGATGTTGTGGATGTAGGCACAAGAGGTCCTACACATGCGGGATGTTATTCCTGAGCTTCTGGAGACTATACTGCCAGATGTGATAGATGATGAGTGGCACCATCTGGAGTTAGCCAGACTAGGGGGTTTCCATTATTATCGACGGGTTACCCCGAGACGTGGAGCTGATGCGACCGTTGATGCAGCGGTGGGATAGCTAGACATGCACTTTTTGGTTTCGAATGGGTGAGATGACTATCACCCATGAGGACATCTATGGGATCCTCAGGTTGTCAATCACCGGGGACCTGATAGAGATTACTCCACGGGAACAACAAAGGAGGGCCCTGTTACAATTATATGGGGACAAGGCAGATGATTCAGAGATAGTGTCTGGGGCTATGAGGATAGCCTCACAGTATTGGAAGGATGATCCCAGGAGCAGACTGATAACATTTATCCAAATGGCTATCTCATACTATGCACTACCAGATTCCGAAGGTGGATGGTTCCCACTGCTCCTCCTTGACTGCGTCTGTGATATCCTAGATTTGATGAAGGTATTCAAATTCACCGATGCATTATTAGCACAGATATCATGAGCTGTGGAAGTATTCCATAGGAAGACGGACGAGGATAGATGCCATTTTTGTGCTCCATTGTTGGGCTTATGAGCACGTATCAGTGATTAGACCGTCCAAACTTCCATAGATGCTAGCAGCAGAGGGAGCCCTTGAGTATGGGTTTCGATGATGGCAGGTAGACATGGCCCTCGAAGATACAGGGAGATCGTCAGAGTGGTATTCCCAGAGATTTAGGACACTGACACCATCACAGGTTATATGGAGGCCATACAGGGTCTATTCTACATTGTCCTGATAGGACACCCACTTAGTGGAGCTGAGACACAACATAGTGGTCAAGGGTCGTAGGCCAGAGATTTTAGAGAAGGTCTCATTTATATAGGTGATGAGATAGTTTGGATTGATACAGATTATTCCGACTGTATATGTGCCATACAGACAGGATAACAAGGAGATAGATCCGTCGATACTTGTTCCAGTAGATCCACTCAGGGAGAACCTACCTCCCACAAATGATGATGATGATGTAGGAGTGATTGAGGGCTATGAGGTGTGGTATCACGAGGAGCTACCACAGCATCTCATAGTGTCTGCAGAGTCAGACAAGGAGGATACAACGGCGGAGCTAGAGATACTGGAGGGAGATCATGCTGCCTTGGTACAGACACACCAGACTACTCTGGAGGAGATTATGACTCTAAGGGAGCAAGGGACACAGTCATACAGGAGAGAGCCACCACTCGTCAGGAGCGGGATATAACTATCCTATAGAGGGATAGATATCATAGACATAGAGAGGCCCTCAAGGTAAAATATGGTGATACAGGAACCACATCAGAGTTAGGGGCACAGGGTACCATAGCAGGAGGACCACCAGCAACAGCATCGATGAGAGCACCCAACATGGTGAGTCTAAGTACCTATCATGATCTCCTTGCCGAGGTGAGATACTACGAGGATGCCTTGACACAGCATGCCCCAGATGTGCCTCGTTACGGAGCGAGGAGGTTGTAGGGTCATGACTACGGGCACCTCCAGTTATGTAGGTGATGGTTAGGAGAGAGAGCCCGTGCCTGAGGAGGGAGGAGGAGACATCATTTTCCATTTATCTTATTTTACTATATAGAGATGACATTTGTAGAGACATACCAATGTCGCCTCGATTTGAAGGCATTTTTGATACAATGTATACGGCTCGATTTGAAGCCATTCATATATATATATATATATATCTTTGTGTTATATGATTGGACTCATGCTTTTAACTTTGATGGATACAGATAGATAGATGTGATTTAATTTTGAGTTGTCATGGATGAATAATTGACTAAATTAACATGTTAAGATGTTAATTAATTTAAATGATATGGATAGATGGATCCCCATAATATGTGTTGCTTTGATGATTTTAGATGAAGTACATGAGATGAGCATAGATAGATGATAGATTTGATTGATTAAATTAACATGTTAAATGTCAATTTAACTGGATAAATAACAAATGAACATGGGTAATGTCCATTTGATTTGATGAAAATAAAGTGATTTAATGATCTTATCCCTTAGAAATAAAGAATCACTAAACATGGATAGGAAAATAATGATAATTTATTCCCCTAACCAACCATAAATAGAGACCTTGATGGTAAATTGAAAGACGATGCACATAAGGCCATATACATGGATAAAATAAACCTGATGCTAGTTAGTCGCAAACCAAATTTAGGAGGTAGATACGGATGAGAGATAAGTATGCATCTCATCAAAACAAGTGAAGGATTTAAATACGCGCCCATATGGGGAAAACAGGGTCTCCATATGATCAAAAAGGTCTCATATCACAGCTTCATGATTTTTCTTTTGATAGAAAAGTAAACTGATCAATGCGGGTAGTTTTCTAGATATGGAAAGATTAATTGATACATGAAGTCTTTCAAAGATGCTAACAAGTGAAAAAACTGGCCGAGAGGGGAAGTTTGTTACTACAAAGGCTCAAAATTCCATAAAACAAACAACTTTCCTTCAGGGGAGTGGTCTGTATTTTGAATTTGATGGTAGCCATCATTCAAGGAACAGTCTACATTTTTTATTTATATGGTAAGGCATGGATAGCTGTCCTTCAAGGGACCAGTCTATCTTTTGGGACTAGGAACGCATCTTATTCTTTTTGAGCTTTATAAGAAGTTGAGTTTAGACCAGATAGATCAGATAGAGGGAAAGAAAATGTATATAAGCACGTACTCATGCCCCAAGTGAATTTGATCAAGATGAACATCTAGGAAAGATGAAGTAGTGATTAAGGTATTCCTACCATGAGAAGGAACAAATACGTAAGGAAAATGCCATGAGTAGAGCCACAGTACTCATTATTTAAGGTATAAAAAAGAAATAACGCAGAGAACCACATTGTTCCAAATTACTGCGAAATGCATGACTGGTTGTAGATGGATGAAAGACTTGTTTTGCGACTAAGATCGTGTAAGATAGATTTTAACAGTAGAAGGGCCTTAGATGCAAAGCATTAATAGGTTCCATTTCAGGTATACCATCCATGGAAGATAAGCGATAAGCCTCGGACCTGTACTTATGAGTGATAACATACGGTCCCATCCAATTAGGAGAAAACTTACCACGTTGACTCCATTCCAGAGTAGTGACATTTTGGTTTTCTTTATGAACAAGATCACCGAATTGAAAATCCCGCTATTGCAAATGCTTGTTATAAGCACACTTGACACGCTCAAGATAGACTTTATGATGTTCAAGAGCTTTGAGACAACGTTCATCTAACAACTCAAGCCCATAGATGAGAGAGAAGGGAGTAGCACAAGTAGGGGTACGAATGCTAGTCCCATAAGCCTAGAGAGGAAAAGGGATGTGTAAATGCATATCCCTACAAGCTCAACTAGTTACCTTTGTGAAGATATTATGCAAAATTTTATTAGAAGCCTCAACTTGGCTGTTAGCTTGTGGATAATATGGAGAAGAAAATTTGAGTTTAATATTGAAGGTGTCACAAAGTTTCTACAAATCTTTATTTTTGAAAGACTTGCCATTGTCTGTAATGAGTTTGTGAGGAACACCAAAGCAACAAATAATGTGTTGATAGACAAAATCAACAATAGGTTTAGCTTTGGTCGATGAAAGAGGACTAGCCTCCACCCATTTAGTGAAGTATTCTGTGGCAGTAATGATAGATTGATGTCGCTGCAAAGAGCACAAATTGATGAGACCAACGAGATCAAGACCCCGTTGTGAGAAAGACCACAAATCCGTTGTAGGTTGTAAAGCCTGACTAGGGATATGTGTAAGATTAGCGTGTTGTTGACACTTAACACATTTCTTGACATATTCACAGTAGTCTTGATTAAGAGAAGGCCAATAATAACCTAAACATAGGATGCACTTAACCACGGCCAAACCACCAAAGTGTCCACCACAGATACTGTCATAGACCTCCTGAATGGCCTTAGATGATTCAAGGGTTTTGAGGCACCGAAGAAAAATACCCTCAAAACCACATTTGTAAAAGATTTCGCCCAAAATAGCATAGCGGTTTGCACGTTGGAAAAAAGATCTTATACCATTAGAAGTCAAATTTGGAGGAAGCACTGAGTAAGATAGATAATCAAAAATGTGTTGATACCACTCATCTTGAGTGTTAGTCGTGATGGCGTTGATTGAAGTCAACTTCCTGAGAAGAGATGGTTGGTCTAGACGTTGAACAACCACATAAAGTCGTGAGTATTAATTGAATGGAGAATAAGGGAGGCTAAAGAAGCCATCGTATCTGCAAATCAGTTTGTAATGCAAGGAATAGCCTGGATAGTAAATTTATCAAAAGATTGAAGCTGAAAGAGAACAACATCATCATATTTTTCAAGGATATCATTTTTGCACTGATAGGCACCAGTGACTTGATTAACGATGAGCTCAGAGTCACCGAAGATGTCGATATGATGAGCACCGAGATTAATGGCATTTTGAAGACCTAAAACGAGGGCTTCATATTCAGCCATATTATTGGTACATTCAAAGTTAAGCTTGTGTGCGACAGGGATAGGCGCACCCCAAGGATGAATCATAACAAAACCTGCGCCTCCCCCTTGCTAACACTTGGATCCATCAAAGAAGAGTTTTACTTTGAATGGAGATAGACTGAAATCAATTTGTTGGATGTACTCATCTGGGAATTGAGCGAGGGGGACTTGAGTGTCCAAAAGAGGGGCATCAGCTAATTGATCAGTGATAACCTGACCCTTGATAGATTTTTGCGAGATCAACTCAAGGTCAAACTCTATCATGAGCATTAGCCAATGAGTGATACAATCATTGTGATAAGGTTTTTCATGCATTTTCTTAAGTGGATTGATACTCATAACAATGTAAGTTTTATGATTAAGGAGGTAATGACGAAGTTTAGAAGTCGTGAATAAGAGAGCACAACACAACTTTTCAGCTTCAGAATAACAAGTTTCATACTCATTAAGAGCGCGACTGATATAATAGAAAGCTTGTTCCTTACCATTAGCATCTCAATGTGAGATCATGGCTCCCAGAGCATGGTTAGTCACGGAAATATAAAGATAGAATGGTTCCCCCTCACATGGAGGTGTGAGCATAGGTGGAGAAAGAAGATAAGCTTTGAGATCATAAAAGACTTTTTGGCAATGCTCATCCCATTCAAAATGAACATTTTTACGGAGGCAATGATGAAAAGTTTGACAATGGTCTGAAAGCTGTAAGATAAAACGATGCATCGATTGAAGGCATCCTTGAATACCACAGAGCTTCTTTAAGTTGGAAGTAGGAGGCATCTCGATGATAGCCTTTATTTTTGTGGGATTGACCTCAATACCCCTGATAGAAATGATAAAGGCTAAGAGTTTACCAGTGAGAACGCCAAAAATGCATTTAGATGGATTTAGGTGAAGACAAAAATGAATGAGTCTCTCAAAGAGAGGCATAAGGATGAGAAGATGATCCTGACAATGTTTGGATTTACTGAGGATGTTTTTGATGTAATATTCTATAGTTTTGTGTAATAGGTCATGTAAGATGTAGGTCATTGCGTGTTGATAAGTCGCCCCTGCATTCTTAAGACCGAAGGGCATGAGACGATAACAAGAAGTCCCCCAAGGACATACGACGAAAGTATTGTGATGATCCTCTGGTGCAATGACAATTTGATTATACCCAAAGAAACCATCCATAAGAGAAAGCATCTCATGACCTGTAGTTAAGCCCATGAGTTGTTCGATATTAGGTAGAGGGAAATTGTCTTTCAGGAAAGCGAGATTAAGATCCTGAAAGTCAGTACAAATTAAAATTTTCCTAGTAGCTCTGGTTACTGGTAATACACTTGAAACCCATTGTGGATATTCAATAGGTTGAATGAATTTGGTGGAAAGCAAGCATTGCAACTCTTCTTTAACGAGGAGGGCTACACAAGGATTCATCTTACGTAGTTTTTTCTTAACCGGTTTGATGTCTAGAAGAGTAACGATATTTTGGACCACGATGTTAAAATCGAGGCCCAACATATCCTCATATGACCAAGTAAACACTTGGTGATGGTTGGAAAGAAAGGCGGAGAAGTCTCCTAACTCCTGTGGGTTAAGAGATTGGCCAACCTTAATGATGCGAGGGTCTTCAGAAGTCCCTATATTAAGGTCAACAGTGGATTCATTAAGAAGCATAGATGTGTCAGAAGGAATGGTTTTAGGAAGATAAGAATCCTTTGCCCCCAGATAAGTAAGGATAGAATCATCATCTGAGAAGTGGATAGTATTGATATAGTATTGATAGTAGGAGAGTCTTCGCCGACTATTTCAGGGAAGACCAATGGTATGGAAGTGGATTTTCCATTATTCTTATAGGTCAGTGGACCTAAGGAAATGAAATTGACTAAAAAAAAAGGTAGATGAGATGGAAATGGTGTCATCCACATCAAGATATGCTTCAGACCTAACGGGAGAAGATGGTTCCTTAATGGAAAGAGGCTTAGCGAGAATGGTGACGGTGGCTTTCGAGGGAGGTTTGAACCCTAAACAAATTTTTTGATGTGGTTTAAGAGTTGGAATGGACACGAGGTCATGCACACCCTGTTCATACTTTCCCATTCCAAATCCCTTCCACACGCATCGATATAGATAACTTTTTGCGAATGCGGGATTCTATAGATAATCAAACCCTACTGAATAGGGTTTGGCCCTAGGAGGAGAATCTGGATGATAGTGAGGTGCATCAAGACCACCGTAGATGAATTCAGTCTATCAATTGGGAAGACCAATGGTGACGATGCGGGCAAGACCTTGTTGATATTCAGGTTGTTTTTCTGGCCTACCAAACTCATTAGGTTTGAGATGGGCGTCAAAAGAGAGAAGGGGAAGCTCTCCTAACAAAAAAATGTTGTAACCTATCTTCAAAATTTTATATATTTGGTATTTTTATTGCAAGTATGGAAGAGGAAAAACAAGCCTCATCAGGAGAATCATCATTCTCCTTTGGAGCGACAGACCATGTGGTCATGTCACATTGTGCGGACGGAAAAGGGTCTCCTAGATGAGTATAGATTTTTCCCTCATACTAATATTTTATACATCAATGGAGGGTTGATGGGACATAGTGCATTGTATGGATGCAGGAGCATCCAAGGATCATATTGTAGTGGAATTTCCCTTCAACAATGTAAAAAATCTCGTGAAGAAGTTTCTTGCCTACCAGAATGGGCAAGACCATAGTTCTTAAGGTAACCGCCAGTTGATCGTTAAATGATCAAAGGGAAAAAGGTGGTGGTGACACTATGTTCTTTAGTAACTTAAGTTTCTCAAATGTGTGGGAGGAAATGATGTTGAGTGCAGCACCACTGTCGATCATAGTCTGTTTTAACGTAGTGTTATTGATTTGAACTGTGATAAAGGAGATGGTGGTTGACGATCTATTCAACCCAAAAACCATCTTGAAAGGTTGGGGCTCATTTGAATTCATAGTGATGCTGTGTAAATTATCAATCAGATCCTGACGATGTTGGGGAGATGACTGAATGAGGTCAAAAAGAGACATTTTGACCGGAGCATGGGTGAGTTATTTCATAACACTCTCCTCAACTGATATGGGAATCTGAGCCTGAGGTGAAGCATGAATAGAGACCCGAGGTGTTGGGGCTGATGAGGAAGGAGGATCTCCTTCGGGTGTAGTAGAAATAACGACTCATGGTGGAGGAGTTGTAGACGATGATGGATTATCATACTGTTGTGTTCTAGTGGCGATAAAAATTGCGTCAATTTGAGAGTGTGGAAGATCATCCAGAGTGATATCAATGGAATTGGAGGCATGAATAGACCATTCAGGCTCAGACTTAGTTAGGATGACAGGAGACACTTATTCTTCTTCCTCCTCCAACAGGAGATCATTTTATTCCAAGAGGTTGTTAACGACAGATTGAAGGGCTTTACATCCCTCGGTGTCATGACCTATGGTAAGCACAAATCACATCAGAGTTGAACCATGTAGGTTTTACTCCTTTGGGATTATAGGGTTTGATTGGAGGTAGTGATATAAATGAAGATTGGATAATTTGGCAAAGGATTTTAGTATAAAATCAGGTAGACAAAGATGTGGACAGAGGTGAAGGAGGCACCTCTTTAATCTTAGCAGACTGCTAAGGTAAAAGAGCCTACATATCTATTTTGATATTTTTTTAGGGACTGTTTTGCTCTTCTGAACACTAGGAGAAGAAGCCTTAGGTGTTTGAGATGGAAGTAAGTGAGGCAAGATTGATTTTAGCAGACGAGGAGCTCCTAAGATAGATTTTGAAGATGAAAAAGACATGACAAGTGTCTTAGTCTTCAGAGATGAATAAGGATGCTTGACCAAAACAGACTATGATTTAGATAAGACTGATTTAGATGGGGAAGGAGCTCCCAAAATAGATTTGATTGGAGGCATAAAGGGTGCCTTGGTTTTTGGTGACGAACATGATGGTTTTGATAAAAGAGGTGACGCCTTTCTAGTAGGTAAATCCATTTTATGAGGCACCCGTGAAGAAGATGGTGTTATAGAAGAAGATGCCTTTTCAGTGAATAAATCTACTTTTTTATGAGGCATAGAGAGGGATTTTTGAGGGAGAGCACCAAGAGTTTTGATGGTCTGAAATATTGGTTTTCACTTTTCAGGGATAGTGACAACTTCGACCGCATAAGGTGATTGTAACCATTTCGGAGGAAGTAAAGGAGATGATACTGATGATGTGACCTTAAACTTAAACTCTGAGTGTTTATGTCTGAGTCCATAAGTCAGAAGTATGGGTGTCGATGTTATCTCTTTAGATGTTTCCTTAATAGGCAAGGAAGCACTGATGGTGAAAGAGGCAGGTAATGAAGAATCATCCTCTTGTGAGGAGGGTACTTTAGATGCAGCAATTGTGGGTGTAATTACTGTAGGAAAAGAGACAGGAAGGGTCAAGATTGAAGACACTTCCAAAGGCATAGAAGTTGGTACAATTATGGGTATTTTGACCAAAGGCATGGTTTTTGAAAAAATGGGAGCGATAGAGGTAGAAGTATCTGTAGTGGAAATTTAAAGGGATGTAAATGACTCGAACACCGAAATAATGTCTGATGACGAGACAAATGAAGATGACACTATCTCAGGTATAGGTGGAAGATCAGATAGAGAGGCAGAGGGAGATGAATGTGTTTCTAACAATAAAGGAAGAATCAAAGATGGACCATCCGAGGATGGTGGAATCTCACAATTTGAAGGAGTGGAAGGAAGCTCCGATTCAGTTGACACATTTGAGGATGGCTCAGAATTATAAGAAGAACTATTAGTAGAAATTGAACTGATAGTATACGTGTTTGGTTTTTGAGACCATGAACCATCATTGTTTGGGAAAGATTTGGAAAAGGTTGTTTAAAAACATCACGCGCCTGATTTGGGGGGCATTTGGGTTATCTAGAATGAGCTCGCCTCTATCAATGAATTTTTGGACGAGATTTTTGAAGGTCTGACATCGTTCAATGTCATGGCATTTGTTTCTATGATAACGATAGAAGTCATTTTCATGATACCAGAATGGTCGTTCTTGGTTCTCATCAAAATTTCTAATAGCAGGAAGTTTGATCATGTGAACTTCTAACATTTTGTCTAAGACAGAAGCATATGATTCCCCCAAGGAAGTAAAAGACTGAGATGACGGAGGTCCATAAAAAATAACTGTTAAAGAGTTCTCCAATAATCCAATAGGTCACAAGGTTTATGAGAAGGTCTAGGTCGGATACCATGGTCTGGGTATTTAAATCTTCAAGAGTTCAATTTTTGAACCAATATATAGCTGTCAGATTTACAAGTAGATCTAAGTATGGCTATATAACCCTCTAACTGACTTTCAAAGCTAAGGAAATTGAAGATATACCCAAATACATTATATATCAAACCATGATAACATTGAGGAGTAATAAGATCTAACCGTTGTATCGAATACCTAAGTGAAGCTTGCAAAGTTTTAATACAACTCAGGATATTAAAACCCATATCGACTATACATACAGAGATCCCTCAAAGAAGAAGGGATTCGATATACCCACATAGATATAAGCCCCAACAAAACAAACATCGAGTTTAATTTCATACCAACACAAAACATTTATGTTTAGCTCAACGGCTTCAAGTATAATGCCATAGAAGCACATTACAAGAAAAAACTCTAAATAAATACCATATTGAATCAATGAAATAGTATTTCATTTAACCAGATCGTTCATATACAAAGATAAAATGATATGATTTATAGATTTATACAAAATAACTAACACCCAAAAACACCTAGGATAAACAAGCTCAATACAAAATTTTGTACATGAAAATAATAAATGGAGAAACATATCAAGGAATTGATAGAGCCTATCATGCCTGGAGTAAAGAAGCCAGTTGAAATTGTGGGATTTGGTTCAACATCTCATATAGGAATTTCGCCAACCGATTTGCATGCATCCACAATTCCACCATTTTGCATTTGCTTGAAAGTTTCTAAAGATTTTCTAATGAACCAATTTTCACATATGCACAATCATGGCACTCCAAGGGATAACATCTGGTTGGGAAATTTCTTGAGCATCCTTAAAGTCTCATCATGACCACCATTGTGAACACTTCGAACAACTATGACATTTAATAAAATTGTCTTCCTTTAAGACATTTTGTCAAATAGTTCATGTGCTGAGCATAAATCCACACTTTTACACATTTCTCTACCAACACCAAGTCATCTACAGATCCAACCTTCTAACTATGGTTTGAAGAGTAATTGTAGATTGTTCAAAAATATTATTTTACCATATTTGGGAGGATATAAAATTTTTATGATGTCTACTTAACACCCAATATTCCACATTCTAAAGCTACTGAGGAGATGCTAAAAGAGGTTGTGGAGTTACAGTTCAAGGGATTTTGTTTAACGAGCCCCTTTTGTGCATACATGAAGCTGACGTACTCCATGAAACCAAATTATTTGGGGCATTCTATCAAATAGATCACGTGTCATGTGCATGCTCCCACATTTTGCATACATGTCAACTAGGGAACTTACAATTACAACATCTGGGAAAAACCCCTTTCCATTATGTTGTGAAAGATATGCACACCTTGTTCATAGCTCTTGTTTTGGCTTGTGTGGAGAAGAAAGATGATGGTGGGTTATGTAGGGAAGAGGAAGGAAACCGTGAGGGTCTCACGTGGAGGAAGAGTGGAAGAGAAAAAACTATAGAGACCTACATGGAATAGTAGGAAAGGGATTTTTCATTTGAGGATGGTGTTGTTAGGTTAAACTGCACCTAGGACAGACCATCAATAAAAGAAGAAGCAGAATCAATACAACTAGAAAAATATCCCAAATACAACACCTCATATTACTTAATCATCTTTTTCTTATTTTTTATATGTCAAAAAAGCCAACGACAAGTAGTAGTTATTCACAGAGACTTCGAGCCCACCTAAGATATAGGTAGAGATCTCACTCAATCAATTTTTATATATGAAAATGAGGAGATAATCAGGTTACAAATTTATCTCTGAGTGTAGGGCTGGTTCAACCCACAATGGAACAATTTTAGGATGGATATTAGCAAGAGCTCTGTGTATCTTGTAAAGTTATTTTTATTTAATTATCAGAGGAAAAAACCCTAATTTTATCATTGTTAGTAAAACAATGCTTCACTTTTTCACTCACTGCAACTATCCAATTACTGCAAAATCTACAACTTTAACCCAGGTTTTGCAATGGTTAACACCTCGATATATCAAAATAAAGTACTTGTATTATTATGCCAGGAAATTAGTACGTTTGAAAAAGTGTTTAGGATGTGTTGCTTCCATGCTCTGTCAACTGACAAGTGCCCTGAAAAAGGTGGCTCAAAGATTGAAATGAAGGGGCATTATAGGAAACTAGACATGTGATGGAGGATTGTGGGCATTCTAATAAGAAAGGGGCTAATCCAACCTTGTGGAAGGATTTTCTCCCTTCTCACTTTACCATTAATACCTTATTTGATCTCATTCCTACCTCCACTTCTGAAATGAGCCTCTCTTAGGTGGTCTCTTCCCCTTTTTTATTTCCCATATAGGTTCCACTTAATGAATCGTTGACTTGTATTACCTAAGCCTCTTCTGGGGCGGTCAAAGAGAGGGAAACACCTCTTCTCCTGCTAGGTCTCTTTTTTGAACTATCTCCTCTATAGTCAATCTACTTGTGTGTGATCCTGACATTGTTTTCGAGCTTAAGAAGGAGGAGCGGAAAATAGTACATAACAAGAAATGGTTCTCTTCTAAGTTTCACTCAATCCCATCTCATATGACTATCGTATCACATTCGGTGTTGGGTTGACTGCAGTCCTTCGATTTTTGTGTTGCATAGGTGATGTTCTTTTATTGTGTCCTAACAACTTGTTTATTTTGTGTTTCTTTCAGTCTTCATCGTTGTATCTTGGCTTCAGGCCTTTTTGTTCCTAGGTAGAGCCCCAGTAAAAAAAAATTTACCCTTAATATAAAAAAAGTTGTATGTTTCTTTATTAACTATACATGGCCAATATTATGCTTACATGTTTGTTGTTTATTCCAGTCTAAATTAAGTTTTATTTGTATTTTTCTAAATACTATTTTCTTTTATCTATATATCATGCCAATAATATCTCTTCATTTATCCATACATAAATTCCAAACAAAGATAAATGTTATTTTTTCCAATACTTGCAAAAAATGTCTTCAATCTCCCAAGCCACTACAATAGTTTATTGAACATAACAAGATGAAATTCAATCAAAATAGCACCCCACTAATTTGATATGTATAAATTTGAATGATTTATTTTAAAACCAAAGACTAATAGCTAAACGAGCTCTCTATTGTGGAACAAGATAGCCATTGAAGATAACCAAGATGTATATATGGTCACAAGTCAAGCTAATATACATATGAATGTTGCAACTACGAATGAAATGAACAAAACCAAAAGTGAGCGGCATGTATTCTATTAGGGATCCAATTATGTCCATCCTCAACCCTAATAATAAAAATAAAGGAAAATATAAGTCAATAATAGGCCAACCAACAAGATGAATAGGTTTAGGAAAGAGAACACTATTAGATATGTGACAACAAAGTAAATTTGTGTATCCCTTTATAGTGCCATTTGTAGCTCACTTCTAGAAAGACGAATTCAACCAAATTCTATTTTTAGGAAGGAAAATCCTAATGACATTTTTCCACTCTATTCATAGGAGGAGGAATCCAAACTGTACTTTTCCAAATAGGTGTAATTAATTTTGTGTTGATCCAAAGTTACTTATAATTAGTTCGCAAGTAATCTGTTCATCTTGAGTTGATAAAATCTTTATATCTTGCACCATGGACGTTTCCCTAGGCACATAGCTAGGGTTTTACCACATAAATCTGGTGTTCATCTCTTGAATGTTTGGTATTTTATATATTTTGTTTATCACTATCTCTGTAAACTGTTGTTTTATTATTCAACTTTCTACTTATTCATTGTTGCAAAGTCTATAGTTTCCTAACAAACACAAAGCAATGCCAAGAAGTATTAGAACTAATTGTGAGAACCAAATCATAATTAATCCCATTTCTCTGACACCTTATAAAGACAACAGACTAATCAAATCTCAAACCACTCTTACCAAAACCAATAAGGTTTAAATTGATGGTATCTACAAAATCAAATGGAAGGGTAATGTTATTTTGAATTCTACTCAATAAGTACTACTCAATTAGTATGGAAAGGATGTGTCATTATTCTTTCAGACACAACTCCCAGATGTAATATTTATACCCATCATTAGCAAATGGATTTTATTATATTCGGGAACTTGTAAAAGAAATGAGAATGCATTTGTTGTTTGAATCAATTCATAGCAACCCCATCTTTAGATACTGTTATACTGATACAAGACTACAAGAAAAGAATGTTTCGATAGAATAAAAGGAGGTACCCATTTTCAATCCCGATACCAAACAACATATAAAAGATACATATTAAATCATATTCCAATATCTAATATCGTGATATCCCGATATCTAATATGCCTATAAATATAAGTGCCCCAATAAATCATAACTATTAATGAAGTCTTTAAAATAGTTTTTAAATATTTAATTATTCATGAAAATTTGAGTGAAATATTTAAAATATTCAACCAGTCGTATAAAATTCTTTTTTTAATTTCTTCCCATACATTTTAATTGAAATCCAAAATTTAGTTAATTTAAATTAGAAAGGAAGCTTTAAAGATTTTTAAACTAATATTTGAAGTACGATTGTTGAAGTAATTCATAAGAAGAAAAAGAAAAAAATATTATTAAGAAGAAAAAATTAATCATTGAAGTTAAACAAGTTATAGTGACAATAAAATTAAGGACTAAACTTAAACAGCGATGGCTTCAATATTTTTGGTTGCAGCTCATGAATTTTCATTATGAGAGAGACAACAATAGATATATATATATATCATGTTTCTATCTCTTGGAAGTATTGGTGGATGTGTGAAAGAAATGATATTTGAAGATGGCGAAAATTTACAAATAAGAAATGAAAAGGAGAGTAGCGTGGTAGGTTGAAATGAGAGGTGAAATTTGTTCTTTTTTTAGCGAGAGTTTGAAAAACTGAACAGGGACTTATATGAAATGAATTCACAACCCAAAAAGAACAGTTCCAGAATTGAAAAAAAAATAGAATTGATATTATATGTTCAGGTAGAATAGCTACAAGAAAAATAGCATTCTATACAAAAAGATTGAGATATATTCAGAACATAGACTCTCTATTTTTTTATTTTAAAACATACACAAATGGACTGCTGCGTACAAACAAATATCTATTTTTTTTGTTGTTTTCTACACCCAATCTAAACACACATTTAAAGGAAATCAAAGACTCAGTTAAGCCTCTGCTATGGAAAACTTCAATTGACACTTGACAAATTCAGTTTTTGATCTGCAGTTTGACTGTGTTAAAATTGACAAGTGTTGATTGACAAAAACTTAGTCATCATAGCTTTCAATCTCCCTCTTGATGCAAAGTTTTTGAATTCCTAACAGTGATCGAAGATGCTCCAATCTATCCTTTGGAAGGGCCTTAGTAAAAATTTCTGCAAGTTGATCTTCAAATTGACAAAATTCAAAGTAAATGAATTGTTGTCGAAGAAGATCCCGAATGAAATGATGTTAGGATATCAATGTGTTTGCTCCTACTATGGAAAATAGGATTCTTTGTCATGGATATTGTGCTTTGATTGTCACAATAAATTTTAATGGGCTTACATACTTCCATTCCAAAATCTTCAAATAGTCTTGCCATCCAAATGGCTTGTGTGCTTGTGGATGATGCCACTATATATTCTGCTTCAGCTGTAGATAAAGATATAGTGAGTTGCTTTCTACTACTCTAAGAAATGAGATTTACTCCATAGAAGAAAGCATATCCATAGGTACTCTTTCGATCATCCAAGCTACCTGCCCAATCCGCATTCTGTGTAGGCTATAACATTGAAATTATTAGTAGCTTTATAAAACAATCCAAAATATTTAGTTCCACTGACATATTTGAGAATTCTTTTAGCTACCTGCCAATGAGACTCTTGAGGTTGTTGCATGAATCTAGCAACTAGACTTACAATAAACAAAATATCTAGTCTAGTAGATGTTAGATACATAAGACTGCCAACCAGAGATCTATAAAGAGTGGCATTATAAGGCAGAGTTTCATCTTCCTTCATCATTTACTCCCAACAACAAGAGGAGTGCCCACTGATTTACAACCTTGCATATTAAACCTTTTCAACATATTTTCAACATATTTGGATTGCTAGATAGATATACCAACAACTTCTTGGTAATTTCCAAACCCAAAAAATATTGCATTCTTACCAAATCAGACATCTCAAATTCAGATTTCATAGCCTCTTTGAACTTCTCCACAAGTGATAATGAGGTGCCCAAAAATATTAAGTCATCCACATAGAAGCAAAGAATGATGAAATTTGATCCTACATTTTTTTTGTAGACAGTACTCTCTGAAGAACATTTAACAAATCCATGACCAAGAAAATAGTTATCTATTCCAGAGTACCAAGCTCTCGGGGCTTGTTTAAGACCATAAAGATCCCTTTTAAGCCTATAAAACTTATCTTCATTTCCCCGAGAAATGAAACCTTGTGGCTGGTCCACATAAACTTATTCCTTCAAATATCCATTTAAGAATGCAGATTTAACATCCATTTGATAAACTGTTAACTATAACTGAGATGCAATGGAAAGAAAGGTTCTTATAGTTTCCATTCTTGCTACTGTAGAAAATGTCTCCTCATAGTCAATGCCTTCTTGTTGCACATATCCTTTTGCAACTAACCGTGCTTTATATTTTGAAATACTTCCATCCATATTGAATTTTATCTTGTAAATCCACTTTACTCCAACCATTTATTTTCCATCAGGAAGATCGGCTAACTCCCATGTATCATTCTTATTAAATTGAGACATTTCAACATCCATGGCTTGCATCCATAGCTCATTAGTACAACATTATATAAAATTATAAGGCTCAACTTGTGTAGAAGAAAGCAAAGCAAAATTATCATCAAACATACCTACTATCTCAATATTTCCTTCAAACTTGTTTTTTTTCTATGAGGGCTACATGGAGTCCTTACTTGGGTGTCAACATGAGAACTGGTTGATGAAGTAGAAGAGGATTCCTTTGATGAAGAAGTCCTTGAAGGTGGTCCCATATTTGTTGCCGTAGAGGGCTGCACTGATTGAATACTATTATCAATAATTAAATTTTCAATATGATGAGTAATTATCTTATCTTCTCCTTCATTTTTAAAATAAACTCCCCCTTCATCAAAGATCACATCTCTACTAATATGAAACTTATTAGTAAGAGGGTCATGACATCTATAAGCTTTACTTTCTTCTGAATATCCAATAAAAATGCATTTCACAAATTTTTCATCTAACTTCTTTCTTTGTTGTTGAGGAATATGAACAAAACATGTAGACCCAAAATTTTTTAGATGAGAAACATTTGGCTTTCTACAAAACCAAGTCTCATAAGGAGTAGAAATTTTTACCATCTTTGTAGTACTTCTATTGAGAATATAAATAGCTGAATGCACTCCTTCTGCCCAATACATGTTTGGCAAACACATTTCTTTCAACATACATCTAGTCATCTCTACAATGGTTTTGTTTTTCCTCTCCGCTACTCCATTTTGTTGAGGAGTATAAGCTGTAGTTAGCTCCTTTTTAATGCCATGGGAAATGCAAAATTCTTTGAATGCATTAGAGGTGAATTCTCTACCTCGGTCAGTTCTTATAACTTTCAAATAGAAACCTGATTCCTTCTCAACAAGTGCTTTAAATCTTTGAAAGCAACTAAAAGCTTGAGACTTCTCACTTAAGAAATAGACCCAAGACATCCTTGAAAAATCATCTACAAAGAGAAGAAAATATTTGTTCTTTCCAAGAGACAAAGTTTGCATGGGACCACAAATATCTGCATGTACTAAATCCAAAGGCTCATGTGCTCTAAAATGATGATTAGGAAAACTTTCTCTATGTTTCTTCCCTATTAGAAAACCTTCACATACCATTTTTTTTGGCTTTATGAAAGATGGAAAACCTCTCACCAAGTTCTTATTTTGCATGAACGAGAGAGATCCAAAATTAAGATGCCCAAACCTCTTATACCAAATCCAAGGATCATCAACAGAAACCTTCAAACAAGCTACATCAGATTCCATTTTTAGACAAAAACATCCTATTATGTGTCATAGGAGCTTCAACAACTAGTCCATTGTTGTTAAAAATATTACAAGACTTTCCTTCAAAAACAGTCTTGTAATTTTTAGTATTTAGCTGCCCTATGCTAATCAAGTTATGCTTTAATCTTAGAACAAACAAAGTGTCATGTACATACATAGTACTCCCATTCTTCATTTTTAAAGCAAGAACACCTTTTCCCATTACTTCTGCTTGATTATCGTTACCAAAATTGACTTTCCCCTTCACATTCTCATCTAACTTTGCAAACAAAATTTTATTTCCAGTCATGTGATTTGAACATCCACTATCTAAATACCAAACAAAATCATCTTCGGCTTCAAAGCTATTTGATGTGAAAAACAAAATTTCAGATTTCTCACCTTTGTCTTTACTAAAATTTTCTTGAGAGGTGTTTCTTTTCTTTTTGAAACAATATTGTTCAATATGACCATCTTTACCACAATAGCTACAATGAAGGTGGCCTCTCCCAGGGTTGTTGCTTCTTCCTCTACCACGACCTCCTTTTCCATGAAATCTTCCATGGCCTCTACCTCCTCTATATGATGAGGAAAAAATAGAAGCCTCATTCATGGAAGATTGTTTTTTCTTGTCATCAACCTTCAACTTGGTTTGGAGGGCTTGTTTCGGGGGTTCCTCATTCCTTTTCAACCTGTTTTCATGTACTTGAAGGCTTCCAAATAAATCACTAAGAGTTAGTTGTGATAAATCCCTTGACTCTTCTATAGCAATGGTAATGGGATCAAAAAATTTAGGAAGACTTCTTAACACTTTTTCAACAACCCTCCTATCTTCAAGAGATTCGCCATGGGCATGAATAGCATTCACAATATTTTGAACTCTGGTAATAAAATCTTCAACACTTTCACTTTCTTTCATAGAAAGAGACACAAAATATCTTCTTAACATTTGTAGTTTGACAATTTTTACCTTAACGGAACCTTTATAGGCCTTTTCCAAGGATTCCCAAGCATCACGTGACATCAAACATTCTGCAATATTTGGAAATATTGAGATATCAACTCCTGTTTGAAGAATGAATAGAGCTTTGGCATATTTTTTTTTGTTCTCCTTCAACGTTGTCTTTTGATCAGCAGATAGAAGATTATAGGCGGCTTCATCAGCTGGCTCTGAATAGCCTGAAGAAACAAGCATCCACAGTTCTTGTGAGATTAGCATAGTTCTCATCTTCACACTCCAATACTCATAGTTCTCCCCACTAAAAAGAGGAATCTGATACTGCACAGTATTGTTAGTCTGGGCCATTATACTAGCTTGCAGCAGTCAAATAAACAACTTATATATGCATCTCTGATACCAATTGAAAAACTGAACAGGGACTTATATGAAATGAATTCACAACCCAAAAAGGACAGTTCCAAAATGAAAAAAAATAGAATTGATATTATATGTTCAGGTAGAATAGCTACAAGAAAAATAGCATTCTATACAAAAATATTGAGATATACTTAGAATAGAGACTCTCTATTTTTTATTTTATTTTAAAACATACACAAATGGCTTGTTGCGTACAAAAAAATATCTGATGTTTTTGTTGTTTTCTACACCCAATCTAAACACATATTTAAAGGAAATCAAAGACTCGGTTAAGCCTCTGCTGTGGAAAACTTCAATTGACACTTGGCAAATTTAGTTTTTGATCTGCAGTTTGACTGTGTTAAAATTGACAATTGTTGATTGACAAAAACTTAGTCATCATAGCTTTCAAAGTTAACTCTTTATTAGCATGCTATGCTACTGATTGAACTTTTCTTTGTGATTTTTATAGGTTGTTAAGCCTATGCCACTGATATAACTATCTTATGAAGAGATTAGAGACCTATATCCCTTGTAATGGGTGATTATTTCTTGATTTTATAGGGTACATTGTTGACCTTGTCGATCTTACATTAAATCTCACATGTTTCTTTAAGTATATGAAAAGGTTGAACTATTTGGTTATATAGATACATATAGGGGATAAATTTGATGGATATTTTGAATAAAAAACTCCCTCTTGTATATTTGATAATTGGTCAATAGGAAATTACCATTATTTAAACCAGTTTTTGTTGAGTGGTATCATATAGAATGGTTTACATCCCTTTAAATGTTGTAACGGTCTATATGTGTAATGATGATCTTGAATGGTTGACTCCTTTGTTTTTATATGATCAAGTTGATTGTTTTGTGTAACATTGTTGGTGATGGATACTGATGCTTTTAACTTTAATCGGTTTTATTTTTAGAAGAGGAAGATCAATATCTAGCAAGGGTTCTCGAGTCTGATTGACATGTACAATATCTACTGAATCGAAGAGCCTATTCATCATGGTAATTCTAACTCTAACCCCTCACCTGAAATATATTATAGTTATCTTATTGGGGCAAGAATCCCACAACAGGATTTGGAATCAATTGATTAAGAGCATCATAAGGGCTGTAGATTGAAGGAGATTTCTAATCAATATGACTCCATACCAATTAAGAATTTGGACATTGTTATCCAAATTAACCCTAATGAAGATTTAGAATGAAAGGTTGTGGGTAAGAAGAAGAGAGGCCTCCTTAAGAGGTTTCTTGGACCTTTAAATATGCAGCTACCGTCTTAAAATAAGGGGTAAGTCTAGTTTCGTTTTTTATTATTTTATGTTACACATTGGAAGATTTTTTGATGCTCCTTTGTTTTCTTTGTATAAGGTCGGGGGTGCCTTTCAAAAACCACTTTGATCTTTCTATAGGATCAAGTTTGTTTGATCTAGCCCTTGGGTTGATGACGTTCTTCATTTTGTTGTACGTTGGTCCAAATTGCTATATCTTCTGTTGTTTGTATAAAAGGTTTGAGGATGAATTTCAAAACCTCCTTATTTCCTAATCTAAAAAAACTCAAAATGGAATACAAATAAAAAGTAAGTGTCCATATTTAGCACTTTGTTTAGTTACACGTCTTATATAATGTTAATGAAAATAAATTTAAATTTCTATGGACTAGTTTTTAATCGAGTGATTTTATCTATTACTTTAATTCTTGAATTCACTATTGATAAAAAAAAATCTCAACTCTTATTTTTGAATAATATAACAGATATTACTTTCTATTAGTATAGCTCATCTTCTTGTAATATTTTGGTTTATAGAGTTACAATACTTGTAACATGAAATTTATTTTCCAATGAGAGATACCACGCAGCCACTATTCTTTGGATTATTATATTATTGTCACATTATATTATTGAACTATACTAACAATACGATGATTACGTGATCCTTGATTATTTTTAGTGTTTCGCGTGATGTATTTCACCGGTATAAAAATAGAAAATTATTTGAGAGAAAATAGTCCAAACTCATCAAGAGGACAATAAGAAATTTCCGGGATACTAAAATAATATAAATTTGCCACCAAGAGGTTATGTAGTTTCGATCGTACACATAATATCATAAGATTTGTAGACTAGATGGTTTTGTGATAGGCATGGTAAGGTGAATAATATTTTGGTCATGTGTCCAATCAAACCCGTCATTATATATTAGTTTTTCAAATATCTTCAACCCAATAGTTATTTAAGATAATATATTTCTTCCTTAATTACATTTGAAGGCATATCTCTTGATCGTGAATCAAGAATCTTATATGAACAATTATATGATACAAATCATCAGATGAATAGCTATATGAGGGATGTTGAATCTATGAATAACCACTTGTTTTAATATTAGTATCTTCATAAACATATTACTTTTCTTTTTTCAAACACATGCATACTTTGAAAACTTTCATTTCAAACATTTCATTTTATTTAATCTTTTAAATAGAAAAGGTATCCAATTGTTTTGAATCATGGGCGTAGTTAACAAAATCTCGTCTACATTGTTGAACACTTGGTAACAATTGCATTGAATGTCAAGGGAGGCGCAAACCTTTTTCTACATAGTCTTACATTTGATTAGAAAATTTAAGCTAATAATAGCTCCCCATTTCTTCCATTTCCCATACATATATTTTTGTAATGTTGTTAATTTACTTGCTCGCCTTTTGAAGAAAGGGAAATTGTTACTGCATAAATAGGGTATGGTGTTTCTTGATATCTGCATTTCTTTTAGGCTAGTTTATTTAATATGATTTTTGTTTTATTTCACTAGGCATTGGAATTTCGCAAATACATTGAAGGATGTTCTATATTATAATAAAATTATGCCATTCTTTTTCCAAGATCTTCAATGACATGAAAAACAACCGTGTTCATAATTTTTCAATTATGTAATGGTAGAAGGACTTTGTTTTACGTCTTATGGTTTTTATATTTAGATGGAAGTTACTTTAAAGTTTTGTTAATATATAATAAGGACATCTGACAATTCATTAGTTATCACACATTTAAATATTGTTTCCGTTTTTAAAGATTAAATAGAGAAGAAATGTGTTTATAGGTTGCAAAAATCACATCATACTTGGAGATAAAAGAAAAGAAATATTAAGGAGATCAAGATCATGAGGAAAAAGTTGTATGTTTCTTTACGAAATGTGGATGGCCATTCAAATATGCCTATAAATATAAGTGTCGGAGTAAAAAGAAAAAAGAAAATCGTAACCATCAAATTATTGAAAAATAACAATACAAATGTATTAATAGAAAATAACATCTTTTAAATCACATCAAGCACTTCATTGATTTTTATTTTGTTTTTGGATTTGTGAGCCAAGGACAAAAATTTCTACATTTCCAATTTAATTCAGATCCACCAATTTGGAGATATTTTTAATATAATCAATCACTTCTTTCATTTATTAAATTAATGAAGTCTTTTAAATATTTTATTATTTTAAAGAATATTTGAATGAAATACTCGTAGCTATCCAACTATTTAATTAATATGTTAATTTGTTGCCATACATTTTAATTGCAATGGGAAATTTAGAGAATTAGAATTAAAAACAATAGAAAAAGAAAATTACCTATTATATTGTGACAACAAAATTAAGGACTAAACTTAAACAGCGATGGCGTCAATAATGATATTGTGGGAGAGAGTATGTATTTTTGGTTGCAGCTCATGAATTTTATTTCTGAGAGAGACAGCAGCGCATTGATATATCCTGGTTCTATCTCCTGGAAGTATTGGTGGACGCGTGAAAGCAATGATATTCGAAGATGGTGATAATTTACAAATAAGAAATGAGGGAGGATCTCCATTGCTTGTCATGTCACCGTTTGATAACGATCATGATAATGATAAGCATAGTAAGTAGGACAAGAGGGAGAATCGGTTGAAAGCAGAGTAAATTTGTTTCCGTGTGCGCCGCATTTACAGTGAGGGAGGAGCAAAAGGCTCTCCTAATTCTCACATAGTGTATATATATCCTATTCAATCCAGTAGATTAATATACAAGACAGTTTGCAGCGGTGTAGAAGAGACTCTGTTTTTATCGTTGGGTTGAGCAAACAGGAAAATGGAATGGTTAAGCTGTTCAAAGCTGTTGGCCTTTGTTGCCTTGATATGCATAATTCCAGTCATATCATCTTCTTCCGATAGACTATTTGGTGCTTATGCTTGGCGGAGAGGTGATAATGAAAATGTGGGGGTGATAAGGGTGAATATGACGCGCAGATCAGAGCGAGAGGCAGTGTTGAATTTTTCTGAGCGATTGCAGTCTGCAGTGTACCGAAGTAAGAGACGAGTGAGGAAAATAGAAGGGTTTGTGAAGCAGCAGGTAACCAAGTCTAAGTCTCAGTCTCAATCTATACATGAGCTAGACCCTGAGACGCCAGTTCAAGTGGGAGATGGAGAATTTCTGATGAAAGTTGCAGTGGGAACCCCCCCTGTGAACTTTGAAGCCATTGTGGACACGGGGAGCGACCTGATATGGACTCAGTGCAAGCCTTGCGAAGACTGCTTCAACCAACCCACGCCAATGTTCGACCCTTCCAAATCCTCCACATATTCCACGATTCCCTGCACTGATTCTCTTTGTGATGCTTTGGGGGATACACAAACTGGATGCAATCCAGGTTGTAGCTTTTTGTATCAGTACGGCGATGGTTCCTTTACCAGCGGTGTGCTGTCTTCGGAGACATTATCTATAGGGAGTGGCAGCAAGGTTGCGGGCATTGGTTTTGGGTGTGGACATGACAACGAAGGACAAGGATTCTCTCAGGGCGGAGGTCTTGTGGGATTGGGAAGAGGTGCTCTCTCACTCATCTCACAGTTGGGCTCCAAGGTAGACAACAAATTCTCTTACTGCCTCTTGTCCATCACGGATTCTTCTTCACAAACCAGCCCTCTCTTTTTCGGGCAGGGCGCTTCCTTGAGTGGAGGAGCCAAGTCTATCCCGCTCATTAAGAGCAGTGTCATTCCCACTTTCTGGTACATTCCCATTACAGGAATCACCCTCGATGGCAAGCCTGTAGATATTCCTGCTGGCACTTTTGACCTGCAATCGGATGGCAGCGGAGGCATGATCATTGACTCCGGAACCACAGTTACAATTTTGGATGAGGCCGCTTACTCTCCTCTTAAAGACGCCATTCAATCAGCCATTGATCTCACTCCTGCAGACGGCTCTTCAGTGGGGTTGGATCTGTGCTACCAAACCTCAGGTAAGGTGTCCTTGCCTTCCCTCACCTTCAACTTCAAAGGCGGTGTGGATTACGAGCTCCCTGCAGACAACTTTTTCATTCAGGTATCTTCCGATCTCTTGTGCCTCGCCATGCTGGGTGAACCTTCAGGGAATATTCCTTCAATCTTTGGCAACATACAACAGCAAAACTTCCACATCCTTTACAATGATGCCCAGAACACACTCTCTTTCAAGCCCACTAAATGCGATTCTCTTTAACTTCTCCTTGTCCCTCACCTTCACCTTCACCTTGTGTGTCAATGTCATGTAAGCTTCTTCTTCTTTCCTAAGTTAATGTATTTAACTTTACGTGTATGTTTCTCCTTTTATCTTTTACCAACCATTTCACACACAATGTTACAAACGGCACACCAACACCATTGTTCTGATTTCTTATCTTTTCACTTATATATAACAATTGAATAACTAGCAATTTCGATACGCTAATGATGGAGATGGGTGTTGGGAAAATACAAAAGAAATTTCCTAGTGCATTTACACGCCAATAATATGTCTTCATTAATCCGTATCTAGGATTCCAAACAAACATAAATGTTATATGTTTCAATACTTGAAAAAAAAAAAAAGTCTTCAATTTCCCAGATCACTACAAGAAATTATTGTACATGACAAGATGAAATTCATTGAGAATAACACCCAAATAATTTGAAATGTATAAATTTGAATGATTTTTTTTAAAGCTAAGACTAATAGCTGAAGAGGCTCTCGATTGCGGAACAAGCTAGCCATCCAAGATAACAAAGATGTATGTATCGTCATAAGCGAGGCTAATATTGGAACTGATTGTGACAACCAAATCATAGTTAATGTATTTTCTCTGACACCTTATAAAGACAACAAGCTAATCTTATCTCAAACCACTCTTACAAAAACCAAAAAGGTTTGAATTTTTGGTAGCTTCAAAATCAAATGGAAGGCTAATGTATTTTTGAATTCTACTCAATCAGTATGGAAAGGATGTGTCATTATTCTTTTAGACACAACTCCCAGATGTGATATTTACACCCATCATTAGCAAATGGATTTTACTATATTTGGGAACTTGCTAAGAGAAATGAGAATGCATTTTTTGTTTGAATCAATTCATAAATAATACCCCATCTTCATATACTACTTGCGCTACAATATAATGTTTCCATAGAATAAATGAGGTACCAATTTTGAAGCCTAACACCAACCAAAAAAGAAAAGATCCAAATTATATATACAAATGGGGATGAAGATTTGAACAAACAATCACAAGAGAAAGATCAAACCCCACAATCTAAGTTATGAAACTTGGAGCGTAGAGACAATTCTATTATATGCATTAATATTTGTAGCAAAAAGTATGAAAGGGACTTCGAGGAAAACTGTAAACCCCATATTGTATCAACAACCACTTTTTTGCATAAATTCCCAATGGTCTAATACAAACCATCTTTAAATTTGAAAATATAATGTAATTGATTTTAGACCATTAAAAACTCGGATCATTATTTATTACTAGCCAATGGAACACGATTGTTCAAGGAATAACACCTACATGAAAACAAAACTCATTGTGAGATATCCATTTTAGTCATTCCCTATCGTAAACATTTTGTAATGCCCTGCTTCATTGCACCCACTAGGAGAGGAGTGGGTTCCCTTCCACACCTATCCCGTTGATATATACGAGAGTGTATTTCACCTTTTTCTCGAACAAGTTGGGAGGTATTGGATCCCATTCGTGTTTTGCATAAGTCATATGAGAAGATTCAAACTCCTATCTGGGCAAAAATTAGCTTCTCGGTTGTTGGCATAGCCTACACAAGGTCACCATTACCTCTCTGAGAAATGAATGTCGTCCTCAACTTATGATTATTTATTCCTCTTATTCGTTTTGGTTGGATAATAACCTCGTTATTATCACCATCCTTGTGATTATGTTTTCCTTAGGAAATCATTTTCGTAAAACCGAGAGTTGGTTTCAATTTTCCTAATGGAGGTCTAAAGGTACATAGGGTTAGTTTTTAATTTCACCAAATCAATATGAAAACCGCAAGCCAAAACCCATCGCACTTTCTTTAAAACGGGAGTGTCACTCCAAGTGACTAAAATGTAAAATGGGAATAAAAAATTGTCTCTCCAAGACATCAAATTGAGTTCATTAGTTATATTTATGGCCTTCATGGTGTCCTGTACCATTAGGAATCATACTAGCAATCTAGGTTTGTCAAATGATTTTCTTTGGTGTACCATGCACGCGGTGTATGGGATCGAGACTGTTTTCTTTTTTTTGAAGATTTCGAGCATGTAAGAATTTTATTTTTAATTCTAGTTGCATCCTCTATTGCTACAAAGTAATTAATACCCAGACAAGAAACAATAAACTTTGAAATTTTAAAGCAAGAGGAAGGGAAATTCATACCTTTTAAA
Source organism: Taxus chinensis (assembly GCA_019776745.2). Classification (NCBI taxonomy): domain Eukaryota; kingdom Viridiplantae; phylum Streptophyta; class Pinopsida; order Cupressales; family Taxaceae; genus Taxus; species Taxus chinensis. The sequence continues at coordinate 252,749,501 of CM034151.1, read as the reverse complement.
GCAAGAGAGTATTTTTAGCGCTCTGCCTCACAGTCGGCGTCGATTGACAAAATCGGTGCCGACTAGTATGCGATCGGCATCGATTGGAATACAATCGGCGTCGACTATAAAGTGAATGGCGTTGATGGAATGAGTCAGCCCCGATTGGAAAGATCAAACATTTGGAAGCATTGAGAAAAATTTTGATGAAATTTTAATGATGTTGATTTTGATAAATATGAACCTAATGACAATTTTTGATGTTGTGGATGCAGGCACGAGAGGTCCTACACATGCGGGATGCTATTCCTGAGCTACTGGAGACTATACTGCCAGATGTGACAGATGATGAGTGGCGCCATCTGGAGTTAGCCAGACTAGGGGGTTTCCATTATTATCGACGGGTACCTCGAGACGTGGAGCTGATGCGAGCGTTGATGCAGCGGTGGGATAGCTAGACATGCACTTTTTGGTTTCGGATGGGTGAGATGACTATCACCCATGACGACATCTATAGGATCCTCAGGTTGTCAATCACCGGGGACCTGATAGAGATTACTCCATGGGAACAGCAGAGGAGGGCCCTGGTACAGTTATATGGGGACAGGGCAGATGATTCAGAGATAGTGTCTGGGGCTATGAGGATAGCCTCATAGTATTGGAAGGATGATCCCAGGAGTAGACTGATAGCATTGATCCAAATGGCTATCTCATACTATGCACTACCAGATTCTGAAGGTGGATGGTTCCCACTGCTCCTCCTTGACTGCGTCTGTGATATCCTGGAGTTGATGCAGGTATTCGAATTCACCGATGCATTATTAGCACAAATATATCATGAGCTGTGGATGTATTCCATAGGAAGACGGACCGGGATAGATGTCATTTTTGTGCTCCATTGTTGGGCTTATGAGCACATATCAGTGATTAGAACATCCAAACTTCCATGGATGCTAGCAGCAGAGGGAGCCCTTGAGTATGGGTTTTGATGATGGCAGGCAGACATGGCCCTCGGAGATACAGGGAGATCGTCAGAGTGGTATTCCCAGAGATTCAGGACACTGACACCATCACAGGTTATATGGAGGCCATACAGGGTCTATTCTACATGGTCCGGATAGGACGCCCACTTAGTGGAGCTGAGACACAATAGAGTGGTCAGGGGTCGCAGGCCAGAGATTTTAGAGTAGGTCTCATTTATATAGGTGATGAGACAGTTTGGATTGATACAGATTATTCCGACTGTATATGTGCCATATAGACAGGATAGCAAGGACATATATCCGTCGATACTTGTTCCAGTAGATCCACTCAGGGAGAACCTACCTCCCACAAATGATGATGATGATGATGTAGGCGTGATTGAGGGCTATGAGGTGTGGTATCACGAGGAGCTACCACGGCATCTCACAGTGTCTGCAGAGTCAGACAAGGAGGATACAATGGCGGAGCTAGAGATACTGTAGGGAGATCATGCTACCTTGGTACAGACACACCAGACTACTCTGAAGGAGATTAGGACTCTAAGGGAGGAGAGGGACACAGCGATATAGGAGAGAGCCACCACTCGTCAGGAGAGGGATACAACTATCCTACAAAGGGAGAGATATCATAGACACAAAGAGGCTCTCAAGGTAAAATATGGTGATACAGGCACCACATCAGAGTTAGGGGCACAGGGTACCGTAGCAGGAGGACCACTAGTAGCAACATCGATGAGAGCACCCAGCATGGTGAGTCTGAGTACCTATCAGGGTCTCCTTGTTGAGGTGAGATACTACGAGGATGCCTTAACACAGCATGCCCCAGATGTGCCTCATTACGGAGTGAGGAGGTTGTAGGGTCATGACTGCGGGCACCTCCAGTTATGTAGGTGATGGTTAGGAGAGAGAGCCCGTGCCTGAGGAGGGAGGAGGAGACATCATTTTCCATTTATCTGATTTTACTATATAGAGATGATATTTGTAGAGACATACCAATGTAGCCTCGATTTGAAGGCATTTTTGATACAATGTATATGGCTCGATTTGAAGCCATTCATATATATATATATATATATACATATATATCTATCTGTATCCATCAAAGTTAAAAGCATGATTCCAATAACATAACACAAATATATATATATATATATATATATATATATATATATATATATATATATATATATATATATATATATATATTTGTGTTATGTTATTGGAATCATGCTTTTAACTTTGATGGATACAGATAGATAGATGTGATTTAATTTTGAGTTGTCATGGATGAATAATTGACTAAATTAACATGTTAAGATGTTAATTAATTTAAATGATATGGATAGATGGATCCCCATAATATGTGTTGCTTTGATGATTTTAGATGAAGTACATGAGATGAGCATAGATAGATGATAGATTTGATTGATTAAATTAACATGTTAAATGTCAATTTAACTGGATAAATAACAAATGAACATGGGTAATGTCCATTTGATTTGATGAAAATAAAGTGATGTAATTATCTTATCCCTTAGAAATAAAGAATCACTACACATGGATAGGAAAAGAATGATAATTTAGTCCCCTAACCAACCATAAATAGAGACCTTGATGGTAAATTGAAAGACGATGCACATAAGGCCATAGACACGGATAAAATAAACCTGACGCTAGTTAGTCGCAAACCAGATTTAGGAGGTAGATAAGGACGAGAGATAAGTATGCATCTCGTCAGAACACACAAAGGATTTAAATACGTGCCCATATGGGGAAAACAAGGTCTCCATATGATCGAAAAGGTCTCATATCACAGCTTCATGATTTTTCTTTTGATAGAAAAGTAAACTGATCAATGCGGGTAGTTTTCTAGATATGGAAAGACTAGTCGATACAGGAAGTCTTTCAAAGATGCTAACAAGTGAAAAAACTGGCCGAGAGGGGAAGTTTGTTACTGCAAAGGCTCAAAATTCCATAAAACAAACAGCTTTCCTTCAAGGGAGTGGTCTGTATTTTGAATTTGATGGTAGCCATCCTTCAAGGAATGGTCTACATTTTTTATTTATTTGATAAGGCATGGATAGCTGTCGTTCAAGAGATCAGTCTATCTTTTGGGACTAGGAACGCATCTTCTTTTTTTTGAGCTTTAGAAGAAGCTGAGTTTAGACCAGATAGATCAGATAGAGGGAAAGAAAATGTATATAAGCACGTACTCATGCCCCAAGTGAATTTGATCAAGATGAACATCTAGGACAGATGAAGTAGTGATTAAGGTATTCCTACCATGAGGAGGAACAAATCCGTAAGGAAAATTCCATGAGTATAGCCACGGTACTCATATTTAAGGTATAAAAAGAAATAACGTAGAGAACCACATAGTTCCAAATCACTGCGAAATGCATGACTAGTTGCAGATGGATGAAAGACTTGTTTTGCGACTAAGATCGTGTAAGATAGATTTTAACAGTAGAAGGGCCTTAGATGCAAAGCATTAATAGGTTCCATTTCAGGTATACCATCCATGGAAGATAAGTGATAAGCCTCACACCCGTACTTATGAGTGATAACATACGGTCCCATCCAGTTAGGAGAAAACTTACCACGTTGACTCCATTCCAGAGTAGTGACATTTTGGTTTTCTTTATGAACAAGATCACCGACTTGAAAATCCCGCTATTGCAAATGCTTGTTATAAGCACACTTGACACGCTCAAGATAGACTTTATGATGTTCAAGAGCATTGAGATGACGTTCATCTAACAACTCAAGCTGTGCTAGATGGTTTTGATGATAGTCTTCATCAGAGACCAACTCTCTAAGAGAGACGAGAAGAGAGGGAATCTGTACTTCCAAAGGAAGGACAGCCTCAGACCCATAGACGAGAGAGAAGGGAGTAGCACCAGTAAGGGTATGAATGCTAGTCCCATAAGCCTAGAGAGCAAAAGGGATGTGTAAATACATATCCCTACTAGCTTAACTAGTTACCTTTGCGAGGATATTACGCAAAGTTTTATTAGAAGCCTCAGCTTGGCCATTACCTTGTGGATAATATGGAGAAGAAAAGTTGAGTTTAATATTGAAGGTGTCACAAAGTTTCTACAAATCTTTATTTCCATTGTATGTAATGAGTTTGTGAGGAACACCAAAGCAACAAATGAGGTGTTGATAGATAAAATCAACAATAGGTTTAGCTTTGGTCGATGAAAGAGGACTAGCCTCCACCCATTTAGTGAAGTATTCTGTGGCAGTAATGATAGATTGATGTCGCTGCGAAGAGCAAAAATTGATGAGACCAATAAGATCAAGACCCCGTTGTGAAAAAGACCACAAATCCATTGTAGGTTGCAAACACTGACTAGGGATATGTGTAAGATTAGCATGTTGTTGACACTTAACACATTTCTTGACATATTCACAGCAGTCTTGATTAAGAGAAGGCCAATAATAACCTAAACATAAGATGCACTTAGCCACGGCCAAACCACCAAAGTGTCCACCACAGATACCATCATAGACCTCCTGAATAGCCTTAGATGATTCAAGGGTTTTGAGGCACCGAAGCAAAATACCCTCAAAACCACATTTGTAAAAGATTTCACCTAGAATAGCATAGCGGTTTTCACATTGGATAAAAGATCTTCTACCATTAGAAGTCAAATCTGGAGGAAGCACTGAGTAAGATAGATAATCGAAAATGTGTTGATACCACTCATCTTGAGTGTTAGTCGTGATGGCGTTGATTGAAGTCAACTTCTTGATAAGAGATGGTTGGTCTAGACGCTGAACAATCACATAAAGTCATGAGTCTTCAGTGAATGGATAATAAAGGAGGCTAAAGAAGCCATCGTATCTGCAAATCAGTTTGTAATGGAAGGAATAGCCTGGATAGTAAATTTATCAAAAGATTGAAGTTGAAAGAGAACGATATCATGATATTTCTTAACGATATCATTTTTGCACTGATAGGCACCAGTGACTTGATTAATGATGAGCTCAGATTCACCAAAGATGTCAATATGGTGAGCACCGAGATTAATGGCATTTTGAAGACCTAAAATGAGGGCTTCATATTCGGCCATATTATTGGTACATTAAAAGTTAAGCTTGTGTGTGACAGGAATAGGCTGTAGTGCCCACTTCCCTTCGACACCATTTTGTTTTGTTGTTTTCGAGACTGATTACTTCACTTGTGGATTATCATGGCTTCTTGATTTAGCATGCTAGTAGATATCATAAACATTGGACTATTATTGATTTGATCTTTATATGATGCATATGGTTTACTGGTGGACATTTGATGATGATATTTGTATACTTTTGACAGGGTTATTTATCTTAATTATGACATGTGATATATTTAATCATATTGAGTAGAACTTGATAATTTGACTAATGTGATGATCATTTTGACATAAATGAAATGTGGAATAGAAATGTGCTAGAAAGTGTAAATGATATCGTACTTGCATAGATGATAGTAAATCATGTGTCGTTCATTTTAGATGATATTTTATATTTGGCATGAATGTTTTAATGCGGCCAACAGGCCGAAGGAGGTATTCTCTGTTCTGCAGGTATATTATATTCACAACAATATTGGGGATTGGAGAACAACCACATCGGAATTCGAGAAGAATCTAGCTAAGGTCACCATGGCAACAAGTAATTGTGTGTGTGTTAGAATTATCTGGTAAAGGGAAAATTGTGACCTAGGGATCATGTGTTGTTTTGTTTTAATTTTTCCCTTTTATTATGTTAGTATGTGTTGCTCTTAGTAAGTGAAATTTTACTTGTGTTATTATTCATATTCTTTGGATTGGAGTTTACCCCCTTTGTTAGCCATGGGTTGTAGTGGGTTAATTAAGTTAATTTGAAATTGTCCTAAACTAATTAAAATATGTGACCTAAGAGAGTTCATTTATTAGAATTTGATTTACTTGGGATTTTGTGTGGATTGATGTGTGTTTGAGTTTGAGTATAGCACACTCTACCCCACATGGGAAACTCGAATTTGGCCTTGGAGGCCAAATTTCAAAGCTTGTGGGACAAGTCAAACTTGTCCCACACCTCTTAAAACCCCATGCCAACCCTACCTATGGGTTGGAAGGCCAAATTTAGGGTCTTTTAGGTGTTTTGGGGGGATAAAAGGGTAAAAATATTAATTGCACTTCCTTTCAAAATTTAATTTTGTCCTTTGGGGGGAGTGGGCTTAGTTGGAGTGTGTAAGGTGCTTGCCTTTCTTTCAACCACTTATGAATGGTGCTTTGGAATTTGATGTTGACCAAATGATGTGGAGTGGAGGGAAAAGGAGGTGGCATCCTACTTGGAGCCACATCATCCCTCCCACTCTTTTCTCTATTTATTTGATCCTCTTGTTTGTTTTGGGGGTTGGAAGTTTCATTTTTTAGTCTTGTGTATTTTGGAGAGGAGAGGAATTGGAAGGAGTTTGTGGATTTTTGGAGCTTGTTGATACTTGTGGGAATTTTGTGGGAGCTTGTGGATGCTTGCTTGATCTTTGGAAGGATTTGATACTTCATACTTGGAGCAAGCTCTACCATGGAAAGGTAGGAGCTTCACCTTTGTTTGCATTATGTTTCCTTTTTGTTATGTGAATGTATATTTATGTTGTGTTGAATGTTGTTGTTTGAAATGCTTGTTGGGAATGGGTAGAATGCCTAAGTTGGGAGTGGGAGGAGACTATGGGGAGTTTAATTGAGGGAGGCATAAGAGATCATGTTCTTGAGGAGGGAGTTTGGGTTGGGTGCCCACCTTGTAAGAGAAATTCTTGCATTTTCTTCTTGTTTTACTTTGAGGGAGCCATAAGAGTTGAGGGAGGCATAAGAGTGAATGGAGGGATAAGGGGTACTTGAGGGAGGCATAAGAGTTGTTAGGGGTATTTTGTTTTGCATTGGAGGCTTTTAGGTGGCACCCATTCCCATTGGGAGGCATAAGTGGCCTCCCCATATGTCTGTTAGGAATATCTATGTTGTAGTGTGAACATAGAATATTATGTAAGTGATTATATTATCTAGGATAATATAATATGTGTTGTAATAATTACTTGTAAATGTAAGCCTTGTGACTTGTTGTTGTGATTGTTTTCCCTCTTGTGTAATACTTCCTATGTGTTGTTTCGATTTTGTTTATGAATTAACTTTTCAATGGATTATTGAAGATGAATGTGAAATTTTATGTTGAGTTATGTGGAAGCTAGTAGTTGCCATGAGTTGGATTTTCTCCCATTGTAATGTGGTTGGGGCTCGGGGGCCAATGGAGAGGATGGCTTCTCTTCTCCATTGGGTATCTTGGTTGGGAGGAGAGCATTGCCTCTCCCCTTATTTGTTGTGAATCAAGCAAACTATGGAGGAGCCACCTTGTTGATATTTGGAGCATTGGAACCTTGTTGATGACAATGTGAAACCACCATGTACTTTTACCCACCTTGAGTGGAGGAAAAATGTAATATTGCTTTGTATTTTAGCTTCCATCATTGAAAATTTGTTCCCACATTAAGTGGAAAGTGTTGTAACAAGATTTTGAAAGGAAGTTGTTTTGATCTTCTTTAGTAAGAGGTGTATTGGAAAAGTGGAATATTAATGTACTTTCTATTCTTGTATTGTTGATGGAATGATTTAAGTTTTTAGATAGTTTTCATTATGCCAATGAAGTAATCTAAGTCCTAGCTCTATTATGTGCTCCTCATTCAAGAATTTACTATAAATCTTATTGCAAATTTTGGAAAAATGTTAGGAAATTTACAAAGAAATAAATAAATCTATTAGAAATCATGCAATGTCTGCTTAAAAGAGAGGTATTGAAAAGTGAGAACACTAGTGCATATTCTCTTAAACTTGTCAATTTCAATGGAGGAAAGACTCCTAAATGTCTAATAATGGCTTCCAATAGTTTGCAATATAAAGTCATATTTAAGTGTCCTTAAAACTAATGGATTTACTGTTATTATCTTCATTTATAACAATATACTATTAGAAAATCCATTTGCAAATTAATAAAGAAAATGATAAACTCAAGTCAAGACATAATATTGAAGTCCTATAAGCTAATGAACCTGTGTATGCAATTAGTGTTTACGAAGCGCTCCCCAAGGTCTATGAATGATCAAAGTACTTTTCAAACAAACTAGCTAAAATTATATATACCCAATCACTCCATTAATATCATAACAAGGATACAATATTTTAAATAAGGATACGTCTCTGTAAAGCCACCATGTAATAAGACTGTCCTTAAATGCAAAGCAGTCTGTACTATTACTAAACACAGAAATGCTCATTAATTTGCAAAGCATACTACTTGATGAATATTCTTTCATATTAACAAAGGATCCACCTCTATGAGCCTCTGAATCGCAGCCACCTCGTAAGACTGTGCTAAGATCTCAATACACTGTGTAAAACTTTCACCAGGTCATATCATGGTAAAACTCTCAGTTGAAATAATTTAATATGATGCATAGTTCTCTCTATAACCAATCCGTGTGATTAAGATCTGTAATAAAATAAAACTAGGTAGAATGTCCATCATGTGATATTATGCAAAGCATTTTACTGTGCGAGTCCTCTCACTTCCTGAGTCATTGCTTTCATGTGAAGCAGGCATCAACACGTCTCCTTGGGTGGTCTCGATAGACTATAAGAAGGATTGTATTCCTCTCATTATGTGGCCAGGCAGATCCTGTGATTCATGAACTGTTCTGATTTGAATACCAGATTTCCTCACAACCTTATGAGAAAAGGATTCTATGAGCTCACACCGTAACCAATAGCACAATGTAGATCTGTTATAGAAAACTACCTTTGTACCTTCTACGTATGAGGTGTGCATTTCATATGGTCTCCGGGCAACACTCTCACTGTCCCTCAATTGATTTTGATAAAAATGTCTTGAAGGCGAATCCCGAATTTGAAGGTGCATTCGATACTGAGCAGATAACAACGGTTGGACAACCTGCTTGGTTTAAGCACCTAAAAGTTCCCTCCTATGCCGCATCTAGCCTGCTGCCTGGCCATTTTCTGTGTGGGTCACGGCTCTGGATCCCTTCCACACTCACCTCCCAGCACTCGATGAAAGTGGAGGTAACATGCATATTCTTCACTCGCCTGTAGCTTCATCCAACAACCACCTTGTTCAACCACGCAGCCAGGGAAGAGTTAAGTCAGTTGGGTAGACCAAACAGGAAGGCGGCGGGGGCAGAAGATCTCCGTATCCTTTTAATGAAGTAAATGTTGGATGCGGCCCTTGAGGAGAGGTCAGCACGCAAGGAGGGATTCATAATGGTTACCAGGTGTTTGTTGAGTCACCCACCGCCCCAACAATAACATTAAAGCGTAACTTTGAAATGCTTTACTTTACAAGTTAATGAAAACACGGATAACTAGTTAGGTTAGTTAAGTATTAAATACTATATAATATAATAGTGGCATGACAGTAAAACATAATTTTCATATAATATCATACTAGATATAAATAAGGAATTATGTATAACTAAACATATAAAATCATACAATGCAATAAAATAAATTAGTGCCAAGTATATATCGTAATGTGTAATTCCTTTATATATATACATATACATATACATATCCATATACATATACATATACATACATACATACATATATATATCTATATATATATATATATATATATATATATATTATAATGTATTAAATCAGGAGATAACGTAATATAACTGAATAATAAAATAAAAATAAAAATTGAGTGGTTAGTGTATTCACTTCAAAATAAATTATATCATACTCTAGGGTTAACTTTCAGAAATATTGTTATTACGATATTATCAGACATTAGACTAATTTTGGGTAACAAAGCTCTGTCAAAATTGCTTTGTGAAGCCAGTGTGTTGCAGGCCCTTGTAGTGGACTCCTTGCATGGTGATCCAGGCCCTTATCTTGTAATAGATTGAATTGTGCATATCATGAGAGCAGGCTGTAGCAGCCATTCTACCTCAGATCTTGCAGACACTCCAGGATGTCAATACCGCTATACGCGGAGAACCCTTGGGAGGACGACTTGCTAGACATAGTTTGGAGCCATCTGTAGATGCCCAGGCATCCCCTCAACATAGCAAGGAGCACAGGGTAGAGAACTTTCGTGTGGAGTCGGCCAGGGCAGAGTCACCACAGAGAGGACAGGATCTCAAGACATAGGGACAGGTCTCAGAGCCCTAGATAGAGGGAGGAGCATTCAGATAGACCTAGGATTCATCATACATCAGCTACAGACCACATCAGGGAGATCCTGAAGCTACGACCATCTCACTATTCGGGTGATACAGGTGGTTTTTAGGCAGATGCCTGGTTGGTGAGCTTGAGTGGATGCTTCAAGCTCTGCCCTTGTACTAGCAACACGAAAGCTCATGTTGCAATCCATCAATTGAAGGATGGAGCAGGAGTCTAGTGGAGGACCAAGGAGCAGAAGCTCCATGTTGACTCAGAGACAATTACCTGGGAGCTATTTGTGGAGCGTTTCAGGAGCAAGTATTTACTCAGGAGATTTATACAGCAGCGCATAGACGAGTTTCATGACCTCCGTCAGGCATCGATGACAGTAGCTAAGTATGAGAGTCAATTTCTGGACCTACTCCAGTACGTCGACTATATGCAGGATGAGTAGGTACAAATTCACAGGTTCATCCGGGGCCTGAACTTGGATTTAGGTGGCGCAGTGCGCATTCACTGCCCACAAACATTAGCAGAGGCCGTGGAGAAGGCCTATAGTGTAGAGGAGACACGGGGAAAGACGCAGCAGGCTAGAGATAGAGTTTGGAGCCGTATCTAGCAGATGCAGGATGGTAGGTCGAAGGGGTCAGTTCCTCCTCCACAGGGTGGACAGAGTTCAGGGCAAGTTTCATTCAGGCCACCACAGCAGCAACAACAGCAGCAGACCCGCTCACCTTACTGACCTCCTCAGAGACTTTATGCACAGAGAGGACGTAGTATTCTTTTCTGGTGTATCACCGCTTTAGTGTAGGATTTCATTTTATGCATTCTCTCTCTCTGGTCCCTTGGAATTTTAGGTTAGAATAGCCACCTCTATATTATTTGATTCTGGTTCTTCTAATTCTTTTATTGCACCATCCTTAGTAGAGCGTTGTAGGCTGGTGGCAGTTAGGTAGGGCCGTAGTTAGGATGTGGAGATGGCTTCTGGAGCCAAAATTTTTGTAGACTCCTTAGTCAAGGAGTGTGTAGTGGATTTGGAACCCTTCACCACTACTTCTGATCTTTGGATCCTTTCATTAGGATCTTATGGCATCATTTTAGGCACGGATTGGTTGTCCACTCACAGAGCTAGAGTGGACTGTCACCATAAGACTATTGCTTACATAGACGATCTTGGAGTAGAGTCAGTGATATTAGGAGTTAGGAGGGCCGTATCCATTCACACCATCTCCGCTATGCAGCTTAAGTGGTGTGCGCGACGGGGTTGTCAGTTGTTTGCCATTACGGTCAGTGACAGATCAGAGGATGAGTTGAAAGGACCTTCCCTCGATGACCACCCCATCTTATCAAAGTTTGCTAATGTGTTCCCAAGGGAGCTACCGGGGTTACCTTCCCCACGTGAGATCGACTTCCATATAGATCTAGTTCCAGGTGCAGAGCCTATCTCACGAGCACCCTATCGGATGACTACTCTTGAGTTATGTGAGCTCAATTTGCAACTTGAGGACCTTCTAGAGAAAGGCCTTATCCGTTCTAGTGTATCCCCTTGGGGTGCACCAGTGATCTTCGTGAAGAAGAAGGATGGATCTCTTCGGTTGTGTATTGACCACCGTTAGCTGAATAAAGTAAAGATCAAGAATCGTTACCCCCTTCCACGCATTGATGATTTATTTGATCATGATGAAGGGGGCTACAGTTTTCTCTAAGATAGATCTTAAGTCAGGGTACCATCAGCTCAGGATTGTGGAGACAGATATCCACAAGACAGCATTCCATACGAGATATGGCCACTACGAGTTCACAGTGGTACCTTTCGGTTTGACGAATGCCCCTGCAGTGTTTATGAGTTTGATGAATGGGGTATTCAGGACCTTCCTTGATCACTTCGTGCTCATCTTCCTTGATGACATTCTAATTTACTCACACACACGTGAGGAGCATGAGGAACACCTTCGCCAGGTTCTTCAGTGTCTTCGCGAACAGCGCCTTTACCGGAACTTGGAGAAGTGTGCGTTCTTTCAGCCTGAGGTGCAGTATCTAGGCCACATCATTTCTGGGGAAGGTATCACAGTCGATCCTTCCAAGATTCGAGCCATCATGGATTGACCAGCACCCACTAGTGTGACCGAGGTGCGTAGTTTCATGGATCTAGCAGGGTACTACAGGAGGTTTGTTCAGGATTTTTCACGGATTGTTCACCCCATCACTTCCCTTCAGCGGAAAGGGAATAAGTTTTTATGGTCAGATAGATGTGAGCAGGCTTTCAGTATACTGAAGGAGTGCCTCACGAGAGCACCTATTCTTGCAGTACCAGATCCTTAGGGTGAGTTCTACGTTTGCAAAGATGCTTCCTTGGTAGGACTTGGAGGTGTGTTAATGCAGGAGGGTAGAGTAGTTGCCTTTGAGTCTCGCAAACTCAAAGATTATGAGTGCAATTATCTAACCCATGACCTTGAGCTTGCAGCAGTGCTTCATGCCTTAGTGCGGTGGAGGCATTTTCTTCTTGGCCAGAGATTTACACTCAGGACTGATCACTTGATTCTTCGCCACCTCTTCACGCAGCCCAATCTCAACGCTCATCAGCAGCGTTGGATGGAGTTACTCTGTGAGTATGACATGGAGATAGAGCATGTGAAAGGGAAGGAGAATGTGGTTACATATGCCTTGAGTAGGCGGAGGCATGTGGCTATGGCCACCTCAGTGGGCACAGATTTACGGAGTAGGATCTTGTAGCAGCTTCCTCAGGATAGTTTCTACCTTGCATCCAGAGCAGAGATTGAGTCTCAGAGACCCCTTGAGGGGAGATTTGATGGATTTTCATTAGAGGCAGATGGTCTTCTCAGACACAGAGGTCAGATATATGTTCCTATAGATGGAGGCTTGAGACATGACATTTTGACAGAGGCTCATCGTGCACCTTATTCAGCCCATCCCAGGGTGAAGAAGATGCACGCCACCTTGAGACAGTTGTATTTTTGGAGAGGACTTCGGAGAGACGTAGCTTTGTTTGTGTCACGTTGTTTAGAGTGCCAGAGGGTGAAGGTTGAGCATCAGCATCTAGCTGGCCTTCTCTATCCTCACGCCATACCGGAGTGGAAATGGGACACCATTTCCATGGACTTCATCGTCGGGTTGCCTACGTTGAGATACCATCACGACGCCATCATGGTCACGATGGATAAACTGACGAAAGTAGCTCATTTTTTCTCCAGTAAAGACCACATATACAGCAAGTGCTATGGCACGAGTATACCTTGATGAGATTCTCAAATTACATGGGATCCCGCAGAAGATCATTTGTGACCGCGACCCTTTGTACACTTCCCATTTTTGGACCACCATGCAGTATGCCCTCGGGACGAGGATTAATTTCAGCACAGCTTATCACCTTAAGACAGATGGAAAGACAGAGAGGGTGAATCAGATTTTGGAGGATATGCTCAAGATGTACATGATGGATCATTAGTCGAGATGGGAGGAGTATCTGTATTTGGTGGAGTTTGCCTACAATAATAGTTTTCAGAGTTCTATAGGCATGGCTCCTTTTCAGGCATTATATGGTAGGGAGTGCAGGACACCCCTTAGTTGGGATAGGATTGAGGGCAGGGTTTCCCTTGGGCCAGCATTATTACAGGATATGGAACAGCAGGTTACCTTGATTAGACAGAGATTGCAGGAGGCGCAGGATAGACAGAAGAAGTATGCAGACTAGCATAGGACAGATCGTAGTTTTGAGGTAGGCACGAAGGTGTTTCTTCGTGTCAGACCACATAAGAGCCCTATCTATTATGGAAAAGGTTCTAAGCTTGCTCCTAGGTTTGTGGGTCCCTTTGAGATCTTGGAGCGCCTTGGTCCCTTGGCCTATCGTCTAGCATTGCCACCTAGCTTATCGCGCGTCCATGATGTGTTTCATGTTTCTGTGCTTAGGAGATATATTTCTGATCCTTCTCATGTGCTAGATTGGACCGCATTGCAGGTGCAGGATCAGGGGCAGGTGATCGTGGAGCCCGTGCGCATATTAGATCGCAAGACCCTGGGCCTTTGCGGTAGAGAGATTGATCAGGTTCGGGTCCAATGGGACATGTATGATGAGACTGCAGCTACTTGTGAGGATGCTACTTTGCTACAAGGATATTTTCCACACCTTTTCCAGTGACTTCTAAGAGGAAGTTGAGTCTAAGGAGAGGGGGATGTAGTGCCCACTTCCCTTCAACACCGTTTTGTTTTGTTGTTTTCGAGACTGATTACTTCACTTGTGGATTATCATGGCTTCTTGATTTAGCATGCTAGTAGATATCATAGACATTGGACTGTTATTGATTTGATCTTTATATGATGCATATGGTTTACTGGTGGACATTTGATGACGATATTTGTATACTTTTGACAGGGTTATTTATCTTAATTATGACATGTGATATATTTAATCATATTGAGTAGAACTTGATAATTTGACTAATGTGATGATCGTTTTGACATAAATGAAATGTGGAATAGAAATGTGCTAGAAAGTGTAAATGATATCGTACTTGCATAGATGATAGTAAATCATGTGTCGTTCATTTTAGATGATATTTTATATTTGGCATGAATGTTTTAATGCGGCCAATAGGCCGAAGGAGGTATTCTCTGTTCTGTAGGTATATTATATTCACAACAATATTGGGGAGTGGAGACCAACCACATCGGAATTCGAGAAGAATCCAGCTAAGTTCACCATGGCAACAAGTAATTGTGTGTGTGTTAGAATTATCTGGTAAAGGGAAAATTGTGACCTAGGGATCATGTGTTGTTTTGTTTTAAATTTTCCCTTTTATTATGTTAGTATGTGTTGCTCTTAGTAAGTGAAATTTTACTTGTGTTATTATTCATATTCTTTGGATTAGAGTTTACCCCCTTTGTTAGCCATGGGTTGTAGTGGATTAATTAAGTTAATTTGAAATTGTCCTAAACTAATTAAAAGATGTGACCTAAGAGAGTTCATTTATTAGGATTTGATTTACTTGGGATTTTGTGTGGATTGATGTGTGTTTGAGTTTGACTGTAGCACACTCTACCGCACATGGGAAACTCGAATTTGGCCTTGGAGGCCAAATTTCAAAGCTTGTGGGACAAGTCAAACTTGTCCCACAGCTCTTAAAACCCCATGCCAACCCTACCTATGGGTTAGAAGGCCAAATTTAGGGTCTTTTAGGTGTTTTGGGGGGATAAAAGGGTAAAAATATTAATTGTACTTCCTTTCAAAATTTAATTTTGTCCTTTGGGGGGAGTGGGCTTAGTTGGAGTGTGTAAGGTGCTTGCCTTTCTTTCAACCACTTATTAATGGTGCTTTGGAATTTGATGTTGACCAAATGATGTGGAGTGGAGGGAAAAGGAGGTGGCATCCTACTTGGAGCCACATCATCCCCCCCACTCTTTTCTCTATTTATTTGATCCTCTTGTTTGTTTTGGGGGTTGGAAGTTTCATTTTTTAGTCTTTTGTATTTTGGAGAGGAGAGGAATTGGAAGGAGTTTGTGGATTTTTGGAGCTTTTTGATACTTGTGGGAATTTTGTGGGAGCTTGTGGATGCTTGCTTGATCTTTGGAAGGATTTGAGACTTCATACTTGGAGCAAGCTCTACCATGTAAAGGTAGGAGCTTCACCTTTGTTTGCATTATGTTTCCTTTTTGTTATGTGAATGTATATTTATGTTGTGTTGAATGTTGTTGTTTGAAATGCTTGTTGGGAATGGGTAGAATTCCTCAGTTGGGAGTGGGAGGAGACTATGGGGAGTTTAATTGAGGGAGGCAAAAGAGATCATGTTCTTGAGGAGGGAGTTTGGGTTGGGTGCCCACCTTGTAAGAGAAATACTTGCATTTTCTTCTTGTTTTTACCTTGAGGGAGCCATAAGAGTTGAGGGAGGCATAAGAGTGGATGGAGGGATAAGGGGTACTTGAGGGAGGCATAAGAGTTGTTTGAGGTATTGTGTTTTGCATTGGAGGCTTCTAGGTGGCACCCATTCCCATTGGGAGGCATAAGTGGCCTCCCCATAGGTCTTACTCTTATGGATTTCTTGATAAGACTTGTGACTTTTTTGTTTTGATGGTTTTACCTCTTGTGGTAGTTGTTGATTCTCTTGTTTTGAAGGATTATGGAATGCATGTGAAATGTTATGTTTAGTTATGTGGAAGCTAGTAGTTGCCATGAGTTGGATTTTCTCCCATTGTGATGTGGTTGGGGCTCGGGGGCCAATGGAGAGGATAGCTTCTCTTCTCCATTGGGTATCTTGGTTGGGAGGAGAGCGTTGCCACTCCCCTTGCTTTGTTGTGAATCAAGCAAACTATGGAGGAGCCACCTTGTTGATATTTGGAGCATTGGAACCTTGTTGATCACAATGTGAAACCACCATGTATTTTTACCCCCCTTGAGTGGAGGAAAAGTGTAATATTGCTTTGTATTTTAGCTTCCATTATTGTAATTTTGTTCCCACATTAAGTGGAATAGTATTGAAACAAGATGTTGAAAGGAAGTGGTATTGATTTTCATTAGCAAGAGTTGTAATGTGGATGGATTTGAAAGTTGAAGGAAAGATTAATTTACTTTATTTTCCTTGTAACTTGGCTTGATGGAACCTCATATGAGGATGTTAGATAGTTTTCATTATGACAATGAAGTAGTCTAAGTTCTTGCTTTAAAATGTGCTCCTAATGGAAGAATATTACTATGGACTCCTTATTGGAAATGTTAGGAAATTTACAAAATAAAATGATATCACATCTATTAGATTTCCCATGCAATGTCTGCTTAAAAGAGGATAGTAATAAATGTTAATACAAATGACTTTAAACTTATCTAGTGCAATATTCAACACTCCTTAATGTATAATAATGGTAGGAATAGTTTGACTATTATTCATATTTAAATGTTATTCCAACTAATGCAAATACTATTAGTAAATTCCAGTTATAACAATGCTACTATTATGTATTATCGTTCATATTAACAAAGAATATTATTGATAAACTCCATTTGCAAGACATAATATTAATTACATATAATGCTAATCAACCTATGTATGCATTAGTGTTTACGGCGCATGCCCAATGGTCTATTAATGATCATGTATTTGTCAGAAGGAAATTTTAATGCTAAATTACTATATAAACTTAGTACAGTTTATTACCCATATACTCCTTAATGAGTAACAAGGATACTAATATTTGTAAAGCCACCATTTCATATTAAAGTATCCTAATAATGAGTAATGCAGTCTGTACTAAAATACACGTAGAAATGCATATTAATTTGCAAAGCATACTACTTGATGAATATTCTTTCATATTAACAAAGGATATTACCTCTGTGACCGCAGTCTAAACATGAGCCACCTCGTAAGCTAGTTTACATCTCAATAAAGGACCTGTGTAATAACATTCACCAGGTCATATGGTAACAATCTAACTGTAATATTATGTAATGATGATACATAGTCTTCTATCAACCACTTGTGATCAATCTCAAGATTGTAATAAAATACCGGTTTTCTTGAATCCATCTATGTGATATTATGCAAAGCATTTTACTGTGCGAGTCCTCTCACTTCCTGAGTCATTGCTTTCATGTGATACACATCAACACGTCTCCTTGGGTGGTCTCGATAGCCTATAAGAAGGATTGTATTCCTCTCATTATGTTGGCCAGGCATGACTGTGCTTCATTCTATGTTTACTTTGATATGACCATAGATCCTCACAACTCTATGATCACAACAGGATTCTATGAGCTCACACCGTCTACCAACATGCACAATGCTATGATATCTTTATAGAACTACCTTTTTACCTTCTTCGTATGAGGTATGCATTTGCATCTAGGTCTCCTCGCAACACTCTCTCACTGTCCTTTCAATCGAGTTTTGATAAAAATATCTTGAAGGTGAGTCCCGAATTCTAAAGGTGCATACGATACTGAGCAGATAACAACGGTTGGACAGCCTGCTTGGTTTAAGCGCTTAAAAGTTCCCTCCTATGCCGCGTCCAGCCTGCTGCCTGGCCATTTTCTGTGTGGGCCGCGGCTCTGGATCCCTGCCACACTCACCTCGCAGCACCCGATGAAAGTGGATGGTAACATGCATATTCTTCACTCGCTTGTAGCTTCATCCAACAACCACCTTGTTCAACCGCATGGCCAGGGAAGAGTTAAGTCAGTTGGGTAGACCAAACAGTAAGGCGGCGGGGGCAGAAGATCTCCGTATCCTTTTAATGAAGTAAATGTTGGATGCGGCCCTTGAGGAGAGGTCAGCACGCAAGGAGGGAGTCATAATGGTTACCAGGCATGTTTGTTGAGTCACCCACCGCCCCAACCATAACATTAAAGCGTAAGTTTGAAATGCTTTACTTTATAAGTTAATGAAAACACGGATAACTAGTTAGGTTAGTTAAGTATTAAATACTATATAATATAATAGTGGCATGATAGTAAAACATTATTTTCATATAATATCATACTAGATATAAATAAGGAATTATGTATAGCTAAACATATAAAATCATACAATGCAATAAAATAAATTAGTGCCAAGTATATATCGTAATGTGTAATTCCTTTATATATATACATACATATATATATATATATATATATATATATATTTATATATATTATAATGTATTAAATCAGGAGATAACGTAATATAACTGAATAATAAAATAAAAAAATAAAAATTGAGTGGTTAGTGTATTCACTTCAAAATAAATTATATCATACTCTAGGGTTAACTTTCAGAAATATTGTTATTACGATATTATCAGACATTAGACTAATTAACTCAAAAGATGACCCTTCTTATCTTTTGTGAGACGTCAAATGAGATAAAATTAAACATCATTGACCTTGAAGCATTATCGTGACTGTTGTAGTTTCGAGCCTGTATGCGGACTCACCCTGCCAAAAAAAAAAAAAAAAATTAGTCACATTTTCGGGTTGAATGTTCATGGAAGCAATTTCTCAGCTCGTCACTGTTGTCGTTTTTACGGCTTTACATAGGCGCACCCCAAGGATGAATCATAACAAAACCTGCGCCTCCCCCTTGCTAAAACTTGGATCCATCAAAGAAGAGTTCTAGTTTGAATGGAGATAGACTGAAATCAATTTGTTGGATGTACTCATCTGGGAATTGAGAAAGGGGGACTTGAGTGTCCAAAAGCGGGCCATCAGCTAATTGATCAGCGATAACCTGACCCTTGATAGATTTCTACAAGATCAACTCAAGGTCAAACTCTATCATGAGCATGAGCCAACGAGTGATACAATCATTATGATAAGGTTTTTTATGCATTTTCTTGAGTGGATTGATACTCATAACAATGTGAGTTTTATGATTAAGGAGGTAATGACGAAGTTTAGAAGTCGTGAATAAGAGAGCACAACACAACTTTTCAGCTTCAGAATAACGAGTTTCATACTCATTAAGAGTTCGACTGATATAATAGAAAGCTTGTTCCTTACTATTAGCATCTCAATGTGAGATCATGGCTCCCAGAGCATGGTCAGTCATAGAAATATAAAGATAGAATGGCTCCCCCTCACATGGAGATGTGAGCATAGGTGGAGAAAGAAGATAAGCTTTGAGATCATAAAAGACTTTTTGGCAATTCTCATCCCATTCAAAATGAACATTTTTACAGAGGAGATGATGAAATTTTTGACAACGGTCTGAAAGCTACAAGATAAAACGATGCATCGATTGAAGGCATCCTTGAATACCACAGAGCTTCTTTAAGTTGGAAGTAGGAGGCATCTCGATGGTAGCCTTTATTTTTGCGGGATTGACCTCAATACCCCTGATAGAAATGATAAAGCCTAAGAGTTTACCAATGAGAATGCCAAAGATGCATTTAGATGGATTTAGGTGAAGACAAAAATGAATGAGTCTCTCAAAGAGAGGTGTAAGGATGAGAAGATGATCCTGACATTGTTTGGATTTACTGAGGATGTTTTTGATGTAATATTCTACAGTTTTGTTTAATAGGTCATGTAAGATGTAGGTCATTACATGTTGATAAGTCGCCCCCGCATTCTTAAGACCGAAGGGCATGAAACGATAACAAGAAGTCCCCCAAGGAGTTATGATGGAAGTCTTGTGCTGATCCTCTGGTGTAATGAGAATTTGATTATACCCAGAGAAACCATCCATAAGAGAAAGCATCTCATGACCTGTAGTTAAGCCCATGAGTTGTTCGATATTAGGTAGAGGGAAATCATCTTTCGGCACGCGAGATTAAGATCCTGAAAGTCAGTGCAAATTCAAATTTTCCCAGTAGCTTTGGTTACTGGTAATACATTTGAAACCCATTGTGGATAGTCAATAGGTTGAATGAAGTTGGTGGAAAGCAAGCATTGCAACTCTTCTTTAACGAGGAGGGCTACATAAGGATGCATCTTACGTAGTTTTTGCTTAACCAATTTGATGTCTAGAAGAGTAATGATATTGTGGACCATGATGTTAGGATCGAGGCCCAACATATCTTCATATGAACAAGCAAACACTTGGTGATGGTTGGAAAGAAAGGCGGCGAAGTCTCCTAACTCCTGTGGGTTAAAAGATTGGCCAACCTTAATGATGCGAGGGTCTTCAGAAGTCCCTATATTAAGGTCAACAGTGGATTCGTTAAGAAGCGTAGATGTGTCAGAAGGAATGGTTTTAGGAAGATAAGAATCCTCTGCCCCCAGATAAGTAAGGATAGAATCATCATCTGAGCATTGGATAGTATTGATATAGTATTGATAGTAGGAGAGTCTTCACCGACTATTTTAGGGAAGACCAATGGTATGGAAGTGGATTTTCCCTTATTCTTATAGGTCAGTGGACCTTAGGAAATGAAATTGACTAAAAAAAAGGTAGATGGGATGGAAATGGTGTCATCCACATCAAGAGATGCTTCAGACCTGACGGGAGAAGATGGTTCCTTAATGGAAAGAGGCTTAGCGAGAATGGTGACGGTGGCTTTCGAGGGAGGTTTGAACCCTAAACAAAATTTTTGATGTGGTTTAAGAGTTGGAATGGACACGAGGTCATGCACACCCTATTCATACTTTCCCATTCCAAATCCCTTCCACACGCATCGATATACATAACTTTTTGTGAACGCGGGATTCTGTAGATAATCAAACCCTACCGAATAGGGTTTGGCCCTAGGAGGAGAATCTGGATGATAGCGAGGTGCATCAAGACCACTGTAGATGAATTCAGTCTGTCAATTGGGAAGACCAATGGTGACGATGCAGCCAAGACCTCGTTGATATTCAGGTTGTTTTTCTGGCCTACCATACTCGTTAGGTTTGAGATGGGCATCAAAAGAGAGAAGGGGAAGCTCTCCTAATAAAAAAATGTTGTAATGTATCTATAAAATTTTATAGATCTGGTAGTTTTATTGCAAGTATGGAAGAGGATGAACAAGCCTCGTCAGGAGAATCAGCATTCTCCTTTGGATGGACAGACCATGTGGTCATGTCACATTGTGCGGAGGGAAAAGGGTCTCCTGGATGAGTATAGATTTTGCCCTCATACTAATATTTTATACATCAATGGAGGGTTTATGGGACAAAGTGCATTTTATGGATCCAGGAGCATCCAAGGATCATATTGTAGTGTAATTTCCCTTCAACAATGTAAAAAATATCGTGAAGAAGTTTCTTGCCTACCTGAATGGGCAGGACCACAGTTCTTAAGGTAACCGCCAGCTGATCGTTAAATGATTGAAGGGAAAAATGTGGTGGTGACACTATGTTCTTTAGTAACTTAAGTTGCTCAAATGTGTGGGAGGAAATGATGTTGAGTGCAGCACCACTTTCGATCATAGTCCGTTTTAACGTAGTGTTATTGATTTGAAATGTGATAAAGAGAGGAGCCTCTAAATCCTCAGAAGAAAGGGGAGGAATTTCATAATCCTCAAAGGAGATCGTGGTTAAAGATCTATTCAACCCAACAACCATCTTGAAAGGCTGGGGCTCATTTGAATTCATAGCGATGTTGTGTAAATTATCAATCAGAGCCTGACAATGTTGTGGAGATGACTGAATGAGGTCAAAAAGATACATTTTGACCGGAGCATGGGTGAGTTGTTTCATAACACTCTCCTCAACTGATGTGGGAATTTGAGCCTGAGGTGAAGCATGAATAGAGACCCGAGGTCTCGGGGTTGATGAGGAAGGAGGATCTCCTTGGAGGGTAGTAGAAATAATGACTCGTGGTCGAGGAGCTGTACAAGACGATGGATTATCATACTGTTGTGTTCTAGTGGTGATAAAAATTGCGTCAATTTGAGAGGGTGTACTATCATCCAGAGTGATATCAATGGAATTGGGGGCATGAATAGACCATTCAAGCTCAGATGTAGTTAGGATGACAGGAGACACTTATTCTTCTTCCTCCTCCAACAAGAGATCATTTTCTTCCAAGAGGTTGTTAACGACAGATTGAAGGGCTTTACATCCCTCGGTGTCATGACCTATGGTAAGCACAAATCACATCAGAGTTGAACCATGCAGGTTTTACTCCTTTGGGATTATAGGGTTTGATTGGAGGAAGCGATATAAATGAAGATTGGATAAGTTGGAAAAGGATTTCAGTATAAAATCAGGTAGAAAAAGATGTGGACAGAGGTGAAGGAGGCACCTCTTTAATCTTAGCAGACTGCTGGGGTAAAAGAGCCTACATATCTGTTTTGATATTTTTTTAGGGACTGCTTTGCTCTTCTGAACACTAGGAGAAGCAACCTTAGGTGTTTGAGATGGAAGTAAGTGAGGCAAGATTGATTTTATTAGAGGAGGAGCTCCTAAGATAGATTTTGAAGATGAAAAAGACATGACAAGTGTCTTAGTCTTCAGAGATGAAGAAGGTTGCTTGACCAAAACAGACTATGATTTAGATAAGACTGATTTAGATGGCGAAGGAGCTCGCAAAATAGATTTGATTGGAGGCACAAAGGGTGCCTTGGTTTTTGGTGATGAAGATTGTGGTTTTGATAAAAGAGGTGACGCCTTTCCAGTAGGTAAATCCATTTTACAAGGCACCGGTGAAGAAGATGGTGTTATAGAAGAAGATGCCTTTTCAGTGAATAAATCTACTTTTTTATGAGGCATAGAGAGGGATTTTTGAGGGAGAGAACCAAGAGTTTTGATGGTCTGAAATATTGGTTTTCCCTTGTCATGGATAGTGACAACTTCGACCGCATAAGGTGATTGTAACCATTTCAGAGGAAGTAAAGGAGATGATACCGATGATGTGACCTTAAACTTGAACTCCGAGTGTTTATGTCTGAGTCCAGAAGACAGAAGTATGGGTGTCAATGTTATCTCTTTAGATGTTTCCTTAATAGGCAAGGAAGCACTAATGGTGAAAGAGGCAGGTAATGAAGAATCATCCTCTTCTGAGGAGGGTACTTCGGATGCAGTAATTGTGGGTGTAATTACTGTAGGAAAAGAGACAGGAAGGGTCAAGATTGAAGACACTTCCAAAGGAATAGAAGTTGGTACAATTATGGGTATGTTGACCAAAGGCATGGCTGTGGAAAAAATGGGAGCGACAAAGGTAGAAGTATCTGTAGTGGAAATTTGAAGCGATGTAAATGACTCGAACACCGAAATAATATCTGATGACGAGACAGATGAAGATGACACTCTCTTAGGTATAGGTGGAAGATAAGATAGAGAGGCAGAGGGAGATGGCTGTGTTTCTAACAATAAAGGAAGACTCGAAGATGGACCATCCGAGGATGGTGGAATCTCACAATTTGAAGGAGTGGAAGGAAGCTCCGATTCAGTTGACACGTTTGAGGATGGCTTAGAATTATAAGAAGAACTATCAGTAGAAATGGAACTGATAGTATACGTGTTTGGTTTTTGAGACCCCGAAGCATCATTGTTTTGGAAATGATTTGGAAAAGGTTGTTTAAAAACATCACACACCTGATTTGGGGGAACATTTGGGTTATCTAGAATGAGATCGCCTCTATCGATGAATTTTTGGACGAGATTTTTGAAGTTCTGACATCGTTCAATGTCATAGCCTTTGTTTCTATGATAACGAAAGAAGTCATTTTCACGATACCAGAATGGTCGTTCTTGGTTCTCATCAAAATTTCTAATAGGAGTAAGTTTGATCATGTGAACTTCTAACATTTTGTCTAAGACAGAAGCATATGATTCCCGCAAGGAAGTAAAAGACTGAGATGACGGAGGTCCATAAAAAACAGCTATTAAAGAGTTCCCCAATAATCCAATAGGTCACAAGGTTTATGAGAAGGTCTAGGTCGGATACCATGGTCTGGGTATTTAAATCTTCAAGAGTTCAATTTTCGAACCAATATATAGCTGTCAGATTTACAAGCAAATCTAGGTATGGCTATATAACCCTCTAACCGACTTTCAAAGCTAAGGAAATTGAAGATATACCCAAATACATTATATATCAAACCATGATAACATTGAGGAGTAATAAGATTTAACCGTTGTATCGAATAACTAAGTGAAGCTCGCAGACTTTTAATACAACTCAGGATATTAAAACCTATATCGACTATACATACAGAGATCCCTCAAAGAAGAAGGGATTCGATATACCCACATAGATATAATCCCCAACAAAACAAACATCGAGTTTAAGTTCATACCAACACAAAACATTTATGTTTAGCTCAACAACTTCAAGTATAATGCCATAGAAGCACATTACAAGAAAAAAATATAAATAAATACCATACTGAATCAATGAAATAGTGTTTCATTTAACCAGATCGTTCATATACAAAGATAAAATGATATGATTTCTAGATTTATACAAAATAACTAACACCCAAAAACACCTAGAATAAACAAGCTCAATACAAAATTTTGTACATGAAAATAATAAATGGAGAAACATATCAAGGAATTGATAGAGCCTATCATGCCTGGAGTAAAGAAGCCAGTTGAAATTTTGGGATTTGGTTCAACATCTCATATAGGAATTTGGCCAACCGGTTTGTGTGCATCCACAATTCCACCATTTTGCATTTGCTTGAAAGTTTCTAAAGATTTTCTAATGAACCAATTTTCACATATGCACAATCATGGCACTCCAAGGGATAACATCTGGCTGGGAAATTTCTTGAGCATCCTTTAAGTCTCATCATGACCACCATTGTGAACACTTCCAGCAACTACGAAATTTAATAAAATTGTCTTCCATCAAGACGTTTTGTCAAATAGTTCATGTGCTGAGCATAAGTCCACACTTTTACACATTTCTCTACCAACACCAAGTCATCTACAGATCCAACCTTATAACTATGGTTTGAAGAGTAATTGTAGATTGTTAAAAAATATTATTTTACCATATTTGGGAGGATATAAAAATTTTATGATGTCTACTTAACGCCCAATATTCCCCATTCTAAAAGCTACTGAGGAGATGCTCAAATCGGTTGTGGAGTTACAGTTCAAGGGATTTTGTTTAACGAGCCCCTTTTGTGCATACATGAAGTTGACATACTCCATGAAACCAAATTATTTGGGGCATTCTATCAAATAGATCACGTGTATTGTGCATGCTCCCACATTTTGCATACATTTTGCAAGGCAAAAAACCCTTTCCATTATGTTGTGAAAGATATGCACACCCTGTTCATAGCTCTTGTTTTGGCTTGCGTGGAGAAGAAAGATGATGGTGGGTTATGTATGGAAGAGGAAGGAAACCATGAGGGTCTGACGTGGAGGAAGAGTGGAAGAGAAAAAACTACAGAGACCTACATGGAATAGTAGGAAAGGGATTTTTCATTGGAGGATGGTGCTATTAGGTTACACTGCACCTAGGACAGACCTTCAATAAAAGAAGAAGCATAATCAATACAACTAGAAAAATATCCCGAATACAACACCTCCTATTACTTAATCATCTTTTTCTTATTTTGTAGATGTCAAAAAAGCCAAAAACAAGTAGTAGATATTCACAGAGACTTCGAGCCCACCTAAGATATAGGTAGAGATCTCACTTAATCAATTTTTATATAGGAAAATGAGGAGATAATCAGGTTACAAAATTATCTCTGAGTGTAGGGCTGGTTCAACCCACAATGGAACAATTTTAGGATGGATATTAGTAGGAGCTCCGTGTATCTTGTAAATTTATTTTTATTTAATTATCAGAGAAAAAAACCCTAATTTTATCATTGTTAGTAAAATAATGCTTCACTTTTTCACTCACTGCAACTATCCAATTATTGCAAAATCTACAACATTAACCCAGGTTTTGCAATGGTTAAACACCTCGATATATCAAAATAAAGTACTTATATTATTATGCCAGGAAATTGGTACATTTGAAAAGGTGTTTAGGATGTGTTGCTTCCATGCTCTGTCAACTGACAGGTGCCCTGAAAAAGGTGGCGCAAAGATTGAAATGAAGGGGCATTATAGGAAACTGGACATGTGATGGAGGATTGTGGGCATTCTAATAAGAAAGGGGCTAATCCAACCTGGTGGAAGGATTTTCTCCCTTCTCACTTTATTATTAATACCTTATTTGATCTCATTCCTACCTCCACTTCTGAAATGAGCCTCTCTCATGTGGTCTCTTCCCCTTTTTTAATTCCCATATAGGTTCCACTTAATGAATCGTTGACTTGTATTACCTAAGCCTCTTCTGGGGCAGTCAAAGAGAGGGAAACACCTCTTCTCCTGCTAGGTCTCTTTTTTGAACTATCTCCTCTATAGTAATCTAATTTTCAGTTTGAATTTTCATGGCAAAGCAGTTCTCCTGTCTCGTATATGTTGTCCGTTTTACGTGCTCCTTTACACATTAGGCGCACCACTAGCGCGCAACTCCCAAGATGAATCTATAACAAAACCTGCGCCTACCCCTTGCTAACACTTGGACCATCAAGAGATTTCTCTAGTTTGAATGGAGATAGACTGAATCAATTTTTGGATGTACTCATCTGGGAATTGAGCAAGGGGGACTTGAGTGTCCAAAAGCGGGGTATCATCCTAATTGATCAATGATAACCTGACCCTTGTAGATTTCTGCAATATCAACTCAGGTCAACTCTATCATGAGCATGAGCCAACGAGTGGATACAATCATTGTGATAAGGTTTTTTATGCATTTTCTTGAGTGGATTGATAACTCATAACAATGTGATTTTTAATGATTAAGGAGGTAAATGTGACGAAGTTAAGAGCGTGAATAAGAGATCCAACACAACTTTTCAGCTTCAGAATAACGATTTTCATACTCATTAAGAGTGCTACGTGATATAATAGAAAGCTTGTTTTCCTTACTATTAAAGCATCTCATTTGAGAATCATGGCCCCAGAGCATGGTCATTCACAAAATATAAAGATAGAATGGCTCCCCCTCACATGGCGGTGTGAGCAATAGGGGATAAAAGAGATAAGTTTGAGATCATAAAAGACTTTTTAAACAATGTCTCATTCCCATTCAAATGCCATTTTTACGGAGGAGATGAATGAAAGTTTGACAATGGTCTGATCTGCAAGATAAAAGTCAATCGATTGAGGCAATCCTTGACTACCCGCACAGAGCTCTTTAAGTTGGCAGTTGGAGTGCATCCGATGATATCCTTTATTTGCGGTATGACCTCAATCCACTATAGAAATTGATAAAGCCTAAGAAGTTTAAACCAGTGAGATGCCAAACATGCATTTTAGATGGGAGTTAGGTGTAAGACAAAACATAATGACCCCTGAGTCTCTCAAAGAGAGAGGCATAAGGATGAGGAAGATGATCGAACTTGTTTGGAATTACTGAGGATGTTTTTGATGTAATATTCTATATAGTTTGTTTAATAGGTCATGTAATGTAGGTCATGTTTTATGCGTGTTGATAAGTCACCCCTGCACTTCGCCAAGGGCCATAGACTATAACAAGAGTCCCCCAAGGAGTTTATGAACAGAATCGTGTGCTATCCTCTAGTGCAATTAGAATTTTTGATTATCCCCAGTGCAACCCCCGAAGAGAAAGCATCGTACTCATGACATGTAGTTAAGCCCATGAGTTTTTCGATATTAGTGTAGAGGGAAATCATCTTTCGGGAAAGCGAGATTAAGATCCTGAAATTCAGTGCAATTCAAATTTTCCTCCCCAGTGCTTGGTTACTGGTACTGACATTTGAAAAAACCCATTGTGGATAGCAAGTTGAATGAAGTTTTGTGGAACGCCAGCCTTGGTCAGACTCTTCCCCCCCTTTAACGAGGAGGGCTACAATAAGGATTCCTCTTACCGTAGTTGTTTGGCTTAACCAACCGTTGGATGTCTATATCACGATGTTGGATCGAGCCCCACATATCTTCCCATAGTGACCAAGAAAACACCTTTGGTGATGGTTGGCAAGAAGGCGGAAATTCTCCTAACGCTCCTGTGGGTTAGAGATTGGCCAAACCTTAATGATGCGAGGTCCTTCAGAAGTCCCTATATTAAGGTCAACAGTGGATTCGTTAAGAAGCGTAGATGTGTCAGAAGGAATGGTTTTAGGAAGATAAGAATCCTCTGCCCCCAGATAAGTAAGGATAGAATCATCATCTGAGCAGTGGATAGTATTGATATAGTATTGATAGTAGGAGAGTCTTGCACCGACTATTTTCAAGGGACGACCAATGGTATGGAAGTGGATTTTCCCTTATTCTTATAGGTCAGTGGACCTAAGGAAATGAAATTGACTAAAAAAAGTAGACGGGATGGAAATGGTGTCATCCACATCAAGAGATGCTTCAGACCTGACGGGAGAAGATGGTTCCTTACTGGAAAGAGGCTTAGCGAGAATGGTGACGGTTGGCTTTCGAGGGAGGTTTGACCCCTAAACAATTTTTGATGTGGTTTAAGAGTTGGAATGGACATGAGGTCATGCACACCCTGTTCATTACTTTCCCATTCCAATCCCTTCCACACGCATCGATATAGATAACTTTTTGTGAACGCGGGATTCTGTAGATAGTCAAACCCTACCGAATAGGGTTTGGCCCTAGGAGGAGAATCTGGATGATAGCGAGGTGCATCAAGACCACTGTAGATGAATTCAGTCTGTCAATTGGGAAGACCAATGGTGACGATGTGGCCAAGACCTCGTTGATATTCAGGTTGTTTTTCTGGCCTACCATACTCGTTAGGTTTGAGATAGGCGTCAAAAGAGAGAAGGGGAAGCTCTCCTAACAAAAAAATGTTGTAATGTATCTTCAAAATTTTATAGATCTGGTAGTTTTATTGCAAGTATGGAAGAGGATGAACAAGCCTCGTCAGGAGAATCAGCATTCTCCTTTGGAGGGACAGACCATGTGGTCATGTCACATTGTGCGGACGGAAAAGGTTCTCCTGGATGAGTATAGATTTTTCCCTCATACTAATATTTTATACATCAATGGAGGGTTTACGGGACACAGTGCATTGTATGGATCCAGGAGCATCCAAGGATCATATTGTAGTGGAATTTACCTTCAACTATGTAAAAAATCTCGTGAAGAAGTTTCTTGCCTACCCGAATGGGCAGGACCACAGTTCTTAAGGTAACCGCCAGCTGATCGTTAAATGATTGAAGGGAAAAATGTGGTCGTGACACTATGTTCTTTAGTAACTTAAGTTGCTCAAATGTGTGGGAGGAAATGATGTTGAGTGCAGCACCACTGTCGATCATAGTCTATTTTAACGTAGTGTTATTGATTTGAACTGTGATAAAGAGAGGAGCCTCTAAATCCTCAGAAGAAAGGGGAGGATTTTCAGAATCCTCAAAGGAGATCGTGGTTGAAGATCTATTCAACCCAACAACCATCTTGAAAGGCTGGGGCTCATTTGAATTCACAGTGATGCTGTGTAAATTATCAATCAGAGCCTGACGATGTTGGGGAGATGACTGAATGAGGTCAAAAAGAGACATTTTGACCAGAGCATGGGTGAGTTGTTTCATAACACTCTCCTCAACTGATATGGGAATTTGAGCCTGAGGTGAAGCATGAATAGAGACCCGAGGTCTCGGGGCTGATGAGGAAGGAGGATCTCCTTCGGGGGTAGTAGAAATAACGACTCGTGGTTGAGGAGCTGTAGAAGACAATGGATTATCATACTGTTGTGTTATAGTGGTGATAAAAATTACGTCAATTTGAGAGGGTGTAATATCATCCAGAGTGATATCAATGGAATTGGGGGCATGAATAGACCATTCAAGCTCAGACGTAGTTAGGATGACAGGAGACACTTATTCTTCTTCCTCCTCCAACAAGAGATCATTTTCTTCCAAGAGGTTGTTAACGACATATTGAAGGGATTTACATCCCTCGGTGTCATGACCTATGGTAAGCACAAATCACATCAGAGTTGAACCATGCAGGTTTTACTCCTTTGGGATTATAGGGTTTGATTGGAGGAAGTGATATAAATGAAGATTGGATAAGTTGGGAAAGGATTTCAGTATAAAATCAGGTAGAAAAATATGTGGACAGAGGTGAAGGAGGCACCTCTTTAATCTTAGCAGAATGCTGAGGTAAAAGAGCCTACATATCTATTTTGATTTTTTTTAGGGACTGTTTTGCTCTTCTGAACACTAGGAGAAGCAACCTTAGGTGTTTGAGATGGAAGTAAGTGAGGAAAGATTGATTTTATTAGAGGAGGATCTCCTAAGATAGATTTTGAAGATGAAAAAGACATGACAAGTGTCTTAGTCTTCAGAGATGAAGAAGGCTGCTTGACCAAAACAGACTATGATTTAGATAAGACTGATTTAGATGGGGAAGGAGCTCGCAAAATAGATTTGATTGGAGGCAAAAAGGGTGCCTTGGTTTTTGGTGATGAAGATGATGGTTTTGATAAAAGAGGTTACGCCTTTCCAGTAGGTAAATCCATTTTACAAGGCACCAGTGAAGAAGATGGTGTTATAGAAGAAGATGCCTTTTCAGTGAATAAATCTACTTTTTTATGAGGCGTAGAGAGGGATTTTTGAGGGAGAGCACCAAGAGTTTTGATGGTCTGAAATATTGGTTTTCCCTTGTTAGGGATAGTGACAACTTCGACCGCATAAGGTGATTATAACCATTTCAGAGGAAGTAAAGGAGATGATACCGATGATGTGACCTTAAACTTAAACTCCGAGTGTTTATGTCTGAGTCCAGAAGATAGAAGTATGGGTGTCGATGTTATCTCTTTAGATGTTTCCTTAATAGGCAAGGAAGCACTAATGGTGAAAGAGGCAGGTAATGAAGAATCATCCTCTTCTGAGGAGGGTACTTCAGATGCAGTAATTGTGGGTGTAATTACTCTAGGAAAAGAGACAGGAAGGGTCAAGATTGAAGACACTTCCAAAGGCATAGAAGTTGGTACAATTATGGGTATGTTGACCAAAGGCATGGTTATGGAAAAAATGGGAGCGACAGAGGTAGAAGTATCTGTAGTGGAAATTTGAAGGGATGTAAATGACTCAAACACCGAAATAATATCTGATGACGAGACAGATGAAGATGACACTCTATCAGGTATAGGTGGAAGATCAGATAGAGAGGCAGAGGGAGATGGCTGTGTTTCTAACAATAAAGGAAGACTCGAAGATGGACCATCCGAGGATGGTGGAATCTCACAATTTGAAGGAGTGGAAGGAAGCTCCGATTCAGTTGACATGTTTGAGGATGGCTTAGAATTATAAGAACTATCAGTAGAAATGGAACTGATAGTAAACATGTTTGGTTTTTGAGACCCCAAAGCATCATTGTTTGGGAAATGATTTAGAAAATGTTTTTTAAAAACATCACGCGCCTGATTTGGGGGGATATTTGGGTTATCTAGAATGAGCTCGCCTCTATCGATGAATTTTTGGACTAGATTTTTGAAGTTCTGACATCGTTCAATGTCATAGCCTTTGTTTCTATGATAATGACAGAAGTCATTTTCATGATACCAGAATGGTCGTTCTTGGTTCTCATCAAAATTTCTAATAGGAGGAAGTTTGATCATGTGAACTTCTAACATTTTGTCTAAGATAGAAGCATATGATTCCCGCAAGGAAGTAAAAGACTGAGATGACGGAGGTCCATAAAAAATAGTTGTTAAAGAGTTCCCCAATAATCCAATAGGTCACAAGGTTTATGAGAAGGTCTAGGTTGGATACCATGGTCTGGGTATTTAAATCTTCAAGAGTTCAATTTTCGAACCAATATATAGTTGTCAGATTTACAAGCAGATCTAGGTATGGCTATATAACCCTCTAACCGACTTTCAAAGCTAAGGAAATTGAAGATATACCCAAATACATTATATATCAAACCGTGATAACATTGAGGAGTAATAAGATTTAACCGTTGTATCGAATAACTAAGTGAAGCTCGCAGACTTTTAATACAACTCAGGATATTAAAACCCATATCGACTATACATATAGAGATCCCTCAAAGAAGAAGGGATTCGATATACCCACATAGATATAATCCCCAACAAAACAAACATCGAGTTTAAGTTCATACCAACACAAAACATTTATGTTTAGCTCAACGGCTTCAAGTATAATGCCATAGAAGCACATTACAAGAAAAAAATCTAAATAAATACCATACTGAATCAATGAAATAGTGTTTCATTTAACCAGATCGTTCATATACAAAGATAAAATGATATGATTTCTAGATTTATACAAAATAACTAAACACCCAAAAACACCTAGAATAAACAAGCTCAATACAAAATTTTGTACATGAAAATAATAAATGGAGAAACATATCAACGAATTGATAGAGCCTATCATGCTTGGAGTAAAGAAGCCAGTTGAAATTGTGGGATTTGGTTCAACATCTCATATAGGAATTTGGCCAACTGGTTTGCGTGCATCCACAATTCCACCATTTTGCATTTGCTTGAAAGTTTCTAAAGATTTTCTAATGAACCAATTTTCACATATGCACAATCATGGCACTTCAAGGGATAACATCTGGCTGGGAAATTTCTTGAGCATCCTTTAAGTCTCATCATGACCACCATTGTGAACACTTCCAACAACTACAAAATTTAATAAAATTGTCTTCCATCAAGACGTTTTGTCAAATAGTTCATGTGCTGAGCATAAGTCCACACTTTTACACATTTCTCTACCAACACCAAGTCATCTACAGATCCAACCTTATAACTATGGTTTGAAGAGTAATTATAGATTGTTAAAAAATATTATTTTACCATATTTGGGAGGATATAAAAATTTTATGATGTCTACTTAACGCCCAATATTCCCCATTCTAAAAGCTACTGAGGAGATGGTAAAATCGGTTGTGGAGTTACAGTTCAAGGGATTTTGTTTAACGAGCCCCTTTTGTGCATACATGAAGCTGACGTACTCCATGAAACCAAATTATTTGGGGCATTCTGTCAAATAGATCACGTGTCATGTGCATGCTCCCACATTTAACATACATGTCAACTAGGGAACTTACAATTACAACATCTGGAAAAAAACCCTTTCCATTATATTGTGAAAGATATGCACACCCTGTTCATAGCTCTTGTTTTGGCTTGCGTGGAGAAGAAAGATGATGGTGGGTTATGTAGGGAAGAGGAAGGAAACCACGAGGGTCTGACATGGAGGAAGAGTGGAAGAGAAAAAACTACAGAGACCTACATGAAATAGTAGGAAAGGGATTTTTCATTGGAGGATGGTGCTGTTAGGTTACACTGCACCTAGGATAGACCTTCAATAAAAGAAGAAGCAGAATCAATACAACTAGTAAAATATCCCGAATACAACACCTCCTATTACTTAATCATCTTTTTATTATTTTGTATATGTCAAAAAAGCCAACAACAAGTAGTAGATATTCACAGAGACTTCGAGCCCACCTAAGATATAGGTAGAGATCTCACCTAATCAATTTTTATATAGGAAAATGAGGAGATAATCAGGTTACATATTTATCTCTGAGTGTAGGGCTGGTTCAACCCACAATGGAACAATTTTAGGATGGATATTAGCAGGAGCTCCGTGTATCTTGTAAATTTATTTTTATTTAATTATCAGAGAAAAAAACCCTAATTTTATCATTGTTAGTAAAACAATGCTTCACTTTTTCACTCACTGCAACTATCCAATTATTGCAAAATCTACAACTTTAACCTAGGTTTTGCAATGGTTAAACACCTCGATATATCAAAATAAAGTACTTGTATTATTATGCCAGAAAATTGGTA
The DNA here is from genome assembly GCA_019776745.2 of Taxus chinensis. Lineage (NCBI taxonomy): Eukaryota > Viridiplantae > Streptophyta > Pinopsida > Cupressales > Taxaceae > Taxus > Taxus chinensis. The sequence goes on along the minus strand of CM034151.1, from coordinate 252,715,154 downwards.
CGTTTGAAAAGGTGTTTAGGATGTGTTGCTTCCATGCTCTGTTAACTGACAGGTGCCCTGAAAAAGGTGGCGAAAAGATTGAAATGAAGGGGCATTATAGGAAACTGGACATGTGATGGAGGATTATGGGCGTTCTAATAAGAAAGGGGCTAATCCAACCTGGTGGAAGGATTTTCTCCCTTCTCACTTTACCATTAATACCTTATTTGATCTCATTCCTACCTCCACTTCTGAAATGAGCCTCTCTCAGGTGGTCTCTTCCCCTTTTTTAATTCCCATATAGGTTCCACTTAATGAATCGTTGACTTGTATTACCTAAGCCTCTTCTAGGGCGGTCAAAGAGAGGGAAACACCTCTTCTCTTGCTAGGTCTCTTTTTTGAACTATCTCCTCTATAGTTAATCTACTTGTGTGTGAGCCTGACATTGTTTTCGAGCTTAAGAAGGAGGAGCGAACAATAGTACATAACAAGAAATGGTTCTCTTCTAAGTTTTACTCAATCCCATCTCATATGACTATCGTATCACATTCGGTATTGGGTTGACTACAGTCCTTCGATTTTTGTGTTGCATAGGTGATGTTCTGTTATTGTGTCCTAACAACTTGTTTATTTTGTGTTTCTTTCAGTCTTCATCGTTGTATCTTTGCTTCAGGCCTTTTTGTTCCTAGGTAGAGCCCCAGTCAAAAAATTTTTACCCTTAATATAAAAAAAGTTGTATGTTTCTTTATTAACTATACATGGCCAATATTATGCTTACATGTTTGTTGTTTATTCCAGTCTAAATTAAGTTTTATTTGTATTTTTCTAAATACTATTTTCTTTTATCTATATATCACGCCAATAATATCTCTTCATTTATCCATACATAAATTCCAAACAAAGATAAATGTTATTTTTTCCAATACTTGCAAAAAATGTCTTCAATCTCCCAAGCCACTACAATAGTTTATTGAACATAACAAGATGAAATTCAATCAAAATAGCACCCCACTAAATTGATATGTATAAATTTGAATGATTTATTTTAAAACCAAAGACTAATAGCTAAACCAGATTTCTATTGTGGAACAAGATAGCCATTGAAGATAACCAAGATGTATATATGGTCACAAGCCAAGCTAATATACATATGAATGTTGCAACTACGAATGAAATGAACAAAACCAAAAGTGAGCGGCATGTATTCTATTAGGGATCCAATTATGTCCATCCTCAACCCTAATAATAAAAATAAAGGAAAATATAAGTCAATAATAGGCCAACCAACAAGATGAATAGGTTTAGGAAAGAGAACACTATTAGATATGTGACAACAAAGTAAATTTGTGTATCCCTTTATAGTGCCGTTTGTAGCTCACTTCTAGAAAGATGAATTTAACTAAATTCTATTTTTAGGAAGGAAAATCCTAGTGACATTTTTCCACTCTATTCATAGGAGGAGGAATCAAAACTGTACTTTTCCAAATAGGTGTAATTAATTTTGTGTTGATCCAAAGTTACTTATAATTAGTTCGCAAGTAATCTGTTCATCTTGAGTTGATAAAATATTTATATCTTGCACCATGGAAATTTCCCTAGGCACATAGCTAGGGTTTTACCATGTAAATCTGGTGTTCATCTCTTGAATGTTTGGTATTTTATATATTTTGTTTATCACTATCTCTGTAAACTGTTGTTTTATTATTCAACTTTCTACTTATTCATTGTTGCAAAGTCTATAGTTTCCTAACAAACACAAAGCAATGCCAAGAAGTATTAGAACTAATTGTGAGAACCAAATCATAATTAATCCCATTTCTCTGACACCTTATAAAGACAACAGACTAATCAAATCTCAAACCACTCTTACCAAAACAAGTAAGGTTTAAATTGATGGTATCTACAAAATCAAATGGAAGGGTAATGTTATTTTGAATTCTACTCAATAAGTACTACTCAATTAGTATGGAAAGGATGTGTCATTATTCTTTCAGACACAACTACCAGATGTAATATTTATACCCATCATTAGCAAATGGATTTTATTATATTTGGGAACTTGTAAAAGAAATGAGAATGCATTTGTTATTTGAATCAATTCATAGCAACCCCATCTTTAGATACTGTTATACTGATACAAGACTACAAGAAAAGAATGTTTCGGTAGAATAAAAGGAGGTACCCATTTTCAATCCCGATACCAAACAACATATAAAAGATACATATTAAATCATATTCCAATATCTAATATCATGATATCCCGATATCTAATATGCCTATAAATGTAAGTGCCCCAATAAATCATAACTATTAATGAAGTCTTTAAAATAGTTTTTAAATATTTAATTATTCATGAAAATTTGAGTGAAATATTTAAAATATTCAACCAGTCATATAAAATTCTTTTTTTAATTTCTTCCCATACATTTTAATTGAAATCCAAAATTTAGTTGATTTAAATTAGAAAGGACGCTTTAAAGATTTATAAACTAATATTTGAAGTACGATTGTTGAAGTAATTCATAAGAAGAAAAAGAAAAAAATACTATTAAGAAGAAAAAATTAATCATTGAAGTTAAACAAGTTATAGTGACAGTAAAATCAAGGACTAAACTTAAACAACAATGGCTTCAATATTTTTGCTTGCAGCTCATGAATTTTCATTATGAAAGAGACAAAAAAAGATTGATATATCATGTTTCTATCTCCTGGAAGTATTGGTGGACGCGCGAAAGCAATGATATTTGAAGATGGTGAAAAATTACAAATAAGAAATGAGGAGGAGAGTGGCGTGGTAGGTTGAAATGAGAGGTGAAATTTGTTCTTTTTTAAGCGAGAGTTTGAAAAACTGAACAGGGACTTATATGAAATAAATTCACAACCCAAAAATAACAGTTCCAGAATGAAAAAAAAATAGAATTGATATTATATGTTCAGGTAGAATAGGTACAAGAAAAATAGCATTCTATATAAAAAGATTGAGATATATTCAGAACATAGACTCTCTATTTTTTTATTTTAAAACATACACAAATGGACTGCTGCGTAAAAACAAATATCTATTTTTTTTGTTGTTTTATACACCCAATCTAAACACACATTTAAAGGAAATCAAAGACTCAGTTAAGCCTCTGCTATGGCAAACTTCAATTGACACTTGACAAATTCAGTTTTTGATTTGCAGTTTGACTGTGTTAAAATTGACAAGTGTTGATTGACAAAAACTTAGTCATTATAGCTTTCAATCTCCCTCTTGATGTGAAGTTTTTGAATTCCTAACAGTGATCAAAGATGCTCCAATATATCCTTTGGAAGTGTAATGACCCAAAAAACCACACACAAACAACACAGTGAAATACAGGATAACTTTTTTTTTTAACTTGCTTGACACATAACATGATGCAACATGTCGTCACCAAGGATACAACTAACACTGTGAACAACTTGATACAAGGATGGCCATAAAGGCAGCACGGAAACATTCATCCCTATCAAGGACAATACAATTTTTTTTTGACAAGCCAACATAGAAGTCCAATCACAGAACACACTTACAGTTAGGGCCAACCACAATGAGATATTCTTGAGGGTTATTTATTTCAATAGGACATCTTGCAATTCTTAGCTTACGTTTTTAAGGAGACTCAAGATATAATTCATACGATTCATCTTACTAAGTAATTATCTTTAAATCTTCTCTATTATGACATTTATTTGCTTAATTCGTTTATCAAGAAGGAGTATTTAAATTCCACAAGGCCATCTACTCACCACTAACGCTACTAAGATTTGTTCTTTCCCACAAGACAACATGGTTTTAAGTTCAACACACTTAAGAGAAGAGATACAAGGTGCCCTGGAAAAGGGTTAGAGGGAGAAGGTCGAGATGAAACATCTTTAGGACCTCATTAGTTATTGCCAGTATTTAATTGAAGCTAGGGCTCTTAACCAGAATTATCAACAACTTTACTTAGGCTTCGCTAAAAGTATTAACAAGGAGTAAAAATTTACTTTCCAAATGGCGGTGAGAAAGATGGTGAGGTCTCCAGTTTGTTTTCTCTGGCTTATTAAATCTTATCATCTTCAAACAACTAACAGTTCATTTCACCTTAGGGTCATTTTACAAATTTCACCATAAAAGGAATAATGTTCACTAGAGGAGCTAGGGTTATCATGATATAAAGTTTACTTGCAATGATATTCTTGCCCTTGTTTACTTAAATAGTTTCTTGCTCTCAAGTTGGTGACCCCTACGTTACTTTATTTGAATACAACTTTTAACTTAACTTCCAGAAGTATTAAACAATCCCATGTTAGTTTACTTATGACACTTTATTACTAAGTCATGGCAAGGTTTAACTCCAAATTTATCTCAAGGCAAAGTTGTAGCAACACTCATTTACAAGAAAAAAACAAGATTACATCAATTCTTAAAATACTGATACTGCACAAAGTCACTCAACCACAATAACCAAATTTTCTTATAATTTCAATGATGGTCACACAATACATGGTTTCCAAAGTTCAGATGACAAAGTCCACAAGTCTATCCCTCATCTACATGCAAAATCCATCTGCAACAAATTTTTTTCACAAGAGTCAGTTCGCGAGAACTGAGCAAGATAAGGCTACACAAAACCACCATAACTATTATCTAACAATACCACAAAAAGGAAGCACTTTATTACAAGAATTGGGTCAAACCTCTAAACACTATCAACACATCAAATTATAATAATTTCTCTATCATGCCAATCAAAGAAGGAGGAGACCTTGTACTTCAGCTAGGAGTAAAAGCAACGAAAGTATAACAATAGTATGAGAATGGCTCTTGGCCCTATAAGGTGAAATAAACAATCTAGCAAAAACAGAATTCCCATCAAGTAAGTAATTAAACAATAATTACAAGATTGAGATTTGATATAAATAGACCAACCATCTAGAAATTTATCAAAGGCACCAAACGCATAGGCTAAAATAATATATTTCTAAAAGAACAAGAGTTGATCAGCCCAAGGAAGGGGAACCACGGGTTTCAGAAATTAACACAAAAGCCATGTATAATTGAGTTTCAAACCGGAAATCAAATAGAGTATACACACAACATAAGTTTCGAAGCGAAGGCAAGTATACTAGTTTTGACCATTAACTACAAGATTTTCCAATCATTCAAAAAAGGGCAATGTCTTACAGGCTAGTAGCAAACACGCGAGACAAGAAGGGAGTTCCATCAAACAAGAGTATACAATAATATCATCAACAAATTTTATAACACTAAGATTCGCAAACATCCACAACAATTCTAGTGTTTGGTAAATTTAAAATAAATTACCTATTTCCCAAAACAACCATATTTTAAGGCAACCCTTGGTAACACCATCAACCGTCACACAAAGATACAAACATAATTTCTAAGCGACATTATTAAAAAAAAACCTTCCGCTATGAATCCATAAGACTATCAAATGAAAGATGAGTTTTTCCCAAGGATTATTCACATTTAAGGAATTCTCCATCACAAAATATTAAGGTAATTACGTGCATAAAAACCGGCCAATATTAATTAATAGCGTTAACACTACAAAGGAGAAATAATGCAAGTTAGGAAAATTAGAAGAGTGCCATCAACAATAATTCTGAGAGGGGGATTAGACCAAAACTATTCTAGTGTCAACGAGGTACTGGATTCGCACAATGAAACCTCAAGCTTAGTTGATCCGAATAGTTAGTTATGGTTCAAGTTGATAGGGAAGGTCAAGGTACTTCTTGAGGATGGCCTTAAAATCCTAGAAACAAGATGAAAGATAATATAAGAGTCTAAACACGTGATCTGGAAAACACATTGAACACAAACCTTTTCATTCTAAAAGTTTAATACCAAAACTCAAGCTGGCTAGCCCCAAGCATTGATCACACAATCCTACAACCTTTCTTTCTCGATGCCAAAAGGTTATCAAAAGGGACTTGCGAAAGAGCTAACAAAAGAAAAACATCAAAAGACAACTTGGGTGCTAGGGAGGGGATTTCATAGTTATCATAACTTACTTCCATAATATCGAAAATACTAGCTGATCAACGTAATAGCTTACAACTCAATCGTAGATAAGAATTAATACATAAACAAACAGACGAAGGTCTATCATTCGAGCAAGAGAAACAGAACATTCAAGGGAAAGGGCAAACGCATCCTTTCGACCAACATACTGTCAACGATAAAAGCTAAAACAAGGAGAAACAAGCAGAAAGGGGAAATCTCCCATCATGACATCCAACTGACAAATCAATGCAAGGTAAAGTGGTTCAATTTCACAATACTTTTAAATAAAATAATAGTAGAAAGGTGTAGAAATATCTTTCCTGTTTCTCCAGCTTCAACAGGTCATACAGACATCACACGGGCCAGCATAAAAACATACCGTACAACTATGTTATAAAGATTGTAGAGGCTTTGGTTGAAAAACAATTGCACCCAGACAAAATTCAAACCCTTAATATTTGTAGTTTGTTAGTAAAAGCAATTGCAATCCAATCTGACTGCAAGGAAGACCACTGCAACTGATTTATTTCAGCACCAGATGTGTAAGCTAGCATCGGATCAGGGCCTCCACCCTCTACCAGGGGCTGACCCACACCTGAGAGCTCCCATATGAGTGCCTACGCATCATCTCCAGTGGTGCAAATATGGCAGGGGCTGTGAGGAGCCCACGTAAGGGCATTCACACTAGCTTGATGCCTTTGAAGCTCTCCAAAAGGCACAGTTGGATACCTAATATCCAAGACAACTACCTTACAGCTATCCATCAAAATAGTGGCCATAAACCTTTTCCTTCATCATATTTGAGGACAAGATCAAACTCTCGATGCAAACATTACAGCTGTAGCTTGTAAGGTGTGATAATTCCAACAGAAAACTTTACGCCTACCAACTTGGTGACTCATTGAAGAAGCTCATATAATAGCAAAGCAAATTGTGTTTCATGAATATTCTGATATGAAACAGATCGGCCTCTATGAGGTTCTCTTCCATTAGTAATGTAGTTACATGTTATGTTGTGAACCTTACGCTAACCGACCCTGAGGGTAATCGGTAGAAGTGTATGTTGAGAATGAGGAATGGTGTACTATGGGTCAATAACTTGAGCCGAAATTTGGTTTAGTAGATAACAACCTGTGATTCTTTCCTCTCTCCCTATGTGGTTGTGCGTATGCAACCTAAGTACAACTGTGACTATGTTTAGCCTTGTCGAAGTGGTGGCAGGATGATTCAGATGGAGGTGATGATAGCTGTATTATTGATACGTATTTTGTGAGCTGAGGCTCGATGTTCCGAGTGCTAGCAACTCGTTGAGTACCCCTTTGGTGGCTAGATAAGGCCACACAGTATCGTAATGTGACATTATTATAAGTTGATTTTATTCGTAAATTGAGCTTTTTACTTTATTTTGTAAGGACCAGCAGCTTTTCTTGATTGCCATGCTTTACAATTTTGGACATTTCCTTGGTTGGTGGCACTAACATGGGGATTTTGATACTAACTATGGCTATTTGGCCATTTATTTTTTCTTGATTTTGGGTCTTCTTTTAAATTTGGAATTTTTACCGCCTTGCCCAAGGCTTGTACTTTGCCACTTGGCACTTTGATTGGATTGTTGTGTTGGTTCTATTGTCGTGATGTGTGGAATAGGGTCATGGGATGCACCATGAAATGGTTGGACCTATGGACCCGCTTCGTTGTATAGGGGTACGCCCCAAGGAGTACAGATAACTAGCGGGTTGTTGAACCACGTGTTATTTTGTCACTTGGGTAAGGAGTGTTCGAACTCTATGTGTCTTGGACCATAGGGTCAACCGGCCTCATTGAGGGAGGCATAAGAGTTTGAGGGAGGCATAAGAGACTTGAGGGAGACATAAGAGTTTGAGGGAGGCATAAGAGACTTGAGGGAGGCATAAGAGTTTGAGGGAGGCATAAGAGTTTGAGGGAGGGTTATGATATTTGTCTATATGGTTGATGTTTCAGGATATATGTTGAGTTATTGTGATGTTTTGGTAGTGGTATTTTGATGTATGTGTTACTCATGTCATATGGATATGTGTTGTGATGTTGTGGTTATATCATAGATTCCCTTGTGGACACTATGTACCTGTAGCATGGTTTGGTGTTATGTGAATTTTTTTCATTGATGCAAATTGAGGAAATGTCTGGTGGATTGTAGTACTCTTTTGTTTGAGTATTTTGTATGTCAGTCATTGATGTGTGACGAGTACTATGTTATGTTGGTTGTGCCTATTCTATTCCGTATTTGAGTAACCTTTTGTGGTGTAATACAATCTTGAAGTATATACTTGCGTGCTTGTGAATCTGTAGTGTCTTGTGAACCTGATAGGGTGTTGTGTTAGCAGTTCATGTTGGGCACCCACAATAAAGAATAAACCAAAACTCTTCAATGATGAAACTTTTAAAAGAAATTAAACTAAGAAAAATGTTAATGGAAAGGAACTAATGAAATAATAAATAAGAGGGAACTGCCAATCTTCACAGAACCTTGAAAGTTAAAATTTCTACCAAATGTTCCTAAGGCTACCCTGTGGCCATGCTTTAAATTGACTAAAACTTTAAACCATAGGGTGTAATTTCTCCTCTACCTATTCTTGGTTACGTGCCATTTCATTCCCTCTATGTAATGTCGCATCGAGGATGATGCTTCCTTAAGGGGAGGAGAATGTAATGCCCTGTTCTACGTTACACATGTTCTTCCTGCAGCGATCGAGTGCTAAGCATGGAGTGTCTTTGTGCCTTCGTCGACCTCGATTGCTAACCATTATGACTATAATTGATAATTATTTTACAAGCTGTAAAATGATAATAATGATAATAATAATAATAATGACATTATGATTGTATTATCGATCAACGATTGTATTTTATTATTACTTTCTTTATATCGATTGTTATCAATATCATCCTCTGTTATCGTTAAACTATCCTTTTGATTTGTTTGTCGCTCCCGCTGATCGAGCCTCATTGCACAAATGAGGAAGAGTATGTTGTGTGGTGGCGCCATGGTTTGGGAGTGGCATTCGCGTAAATATTTCATTTAATTACTCAACCCCGTTCTCCTCCTGGGTCGACCGATCCCGCAATCTTAGAATTGTTTTAAATTACTAATTTTAAATATGGATTTTTATGTCCCCAACCTACCTTGCCTCTCCCTTTTGATCTCCTTGTGTACCATGTTTGGCGTGGGGAAGGAAAGGTTAATGTTTTTTTTGACTTTGTTTCCTTGGTTGGATGGAGGTGGGTGGCTTTAATGGCCACCTGCCATTGCATTAAAAAAACCCTGCACCTTTCTTGGCGTGTTCAACTTCCTGGTTGGTGGCCGCACATGCCCCATTTATTAATTTTTTTGACTTGCAATCTATTGTCTTCTGCCCTTGGCTCGACCCGGAAGGCTGAGATTATCGAGCACACGTTTTGGATGGACCAGAAAAAAACCCTCACTCAAGGGATAAGTAGACACCATAGACTATAATATCTGAAAGTTTCTCTCGGGAGAGCTCGACAATGGGATTGTATTGCAGAGAAAATATTTTCCTGTACCATTCCTACGCCGCAACAACTCTTTCCTCATCCCCGAAAGCATGGCTCAGTAGGTCCTATACTTCATCTTTCTCAAGCATTTATAATAATCATCATGTGGAGCATGCGAGCAGGTCGAGAGTTCAAATCCCACGGGGGCGCGAAGTGTTTCTAGTGGTATTCTGTAGGGACACGCTTGCGGTAGGGTCGGAGCAGAAGGTGAGGGTGACTGCGAACAAGAAGAAGCAACACATGGAAGATGACATGGATTTGAAGTCATGGATGCACAGGCATGGCCTCCCGCCTTGCAAGGTGGAGCTCAGGGAAAGGGAGTTAAAAGACAGGAAACACCGGTCCATACATTATGTTACTACGAGCGAAGATCTCTAGCCAGGGGACATTGCATTTAAGGTTCCAAATTCTCTTGTGGTTACGCTAGAAAGAGTTCTGGGAAACAAGACAATCGGAGTTAGCCAGGAAGCAAGAATGTTGCAGTATAGTAGAAGCCTTTTTGAGCACTCCAACAAGCAGGTTGTCCAACTTCGTTGTTATCTGTTCAGCATCGACTACATCCTCAAATTTGGGATTCTCCTTCAAGGTGACAGATCACACCCACGGGCACAGGAGATCTATGTAATGTTGGAGAAAATTTCTTAGGAGATGAAGGTAGCAGGATATTTTTCAGATCCAGAACATGTACTGAGTTTATATCTTTAAAATCGATTATGTGACAGTGAGGGTGTTACCAGCAGACCTGATGAAATTTATTTACAAAGATTCTCTATTGAGATCTTACTTGTTGTATGATGTAACTCATGGAAGAGAACCTCATAGAGGCCTATCTGTTTCATGAATATTCTGATATAAAACAGATCGGCCTCTATGAGGTTCTCTTCCATGAGTTACATCGTACAACAAGTAAGATCTCAATAGAGAATATTTGTAAATAAATTTCATTAGGTCTGCTAGTAACATCCTCACTGTCACATAATCGATTTTAAAGATACAAACTCAGTGCATGTTCTGGATCTGAAAAATATCCTGCTACCTTCATCTCCCAAGACATTTTCTCCAACATTGCATAGATCTCCTGTGCTCGTGGGTGTGATCTGTCACCTTGAAGGAGAATCCCAAATTTGAGGATGCAGTCGATGCTGAACAGATAACAACGAAGTTGGACAACCTGCTTGTTGGAGTGCTCAAAAAGGCTTCTACTATACTGCAACATGCCTACTACCTGGCTAACTCCGATTGTCTCATTTCCCAGCACTCTTTCCAGCGTAACCACAAGAGAATTTGGAACCTTAAACGCAATGTCCCCTGGCTGGAGATCTTCGCTCACAGCAACGTAATGTATGGACCGGTGTTTCCCGTCTTTTGACTCCCTTTCCCTGAGCTCCACCTTACAAGTTGGGAGGCTGTGCCTGTGCATCCATGACTTCAAATCCACGTCATCTTCTGTGTGCTGCTTCTTCTTGCTCGTAGTCACCCTCACCATCTACTCCGACCCTGCCGTGAGCGTGTCCCTGCAGAATACCATTGGAAACACTTCGCGCCCCCGTGGGATTCGAACTCTCGACCTGCTCGCATGCTCCACATGATGGTTATTATAAATGCTCGAGAAAGATGAAGTATAGGACCTGCTGAGCCACGCTTTCGGGGACGAGGAAAGAGTTGTTGCAAGGTGGGAGACTGTGCCTATGCATTCATGACTTCAAATCCATGTCATCTTCTGTGTGCTGCTTCTTCTTGCTCGTAGTCACCCTCACCGTCTACTCTGACCCTGCCGTGAGCATGTCCCTGGAGAATACCATTGGAAACACTTCGCACCCCCGTGGGATTCGAACTCTCGACCTGCTCGCATGCTCCACATGATGGTTATTATAAATTCTCGAGAAAGATATTATAGTCTATGGTGTCTGAAGTATAGGACCTGCTGAGCCACGCTTTCGGGGACGAGGAAAGAGTTGTTGCGGTGTAGGAACGGTACAGGAAAATATTTGCTCCACAATACAATCCCATTGCCGAGCTCTCCCGAGAGAAACTTTCAGATATTATAGTCTGTGGTGTCTACTTATCCCTTGAGTGAGGGTTTTTTCTGGTCCATCCAAAATGCGTGCTCAATAATCTCAGCCTTTCGGGTCAAGCCAAGGGCAGAAGACAGCAGATTGCAAGTCAAAAAAGTTAATAAATGGGGCATGTGCGGCCACCAACCAGGAAGTTGAACATGCCAAGAAAGGTGTAGGGTTTTTTTAATGCAATGGTAGGTGGCCATTAAAGCCACCCACCTCCAGCAAACCAAGGAAACAAAGTAAAAAAAACATTAACCTTTCCTTCCCCACGCCAAACGTGGTTCACAAGGAGATCAAAAGGGAGAGACAAGGTAGGTTGGGGACGTAAAAATCCATATTTAAAATTAGTAATTTAAAACAATTCTAAGATTGCGGGATCGATCGACCCAGGAGGAGAATGGGGTTGAGTAATTCAATGAAATATTTACGCGAACGCCACTCCCAAACCATGGCACCACCAAAAAACATACTCTTCCTCATGTGTGCAACGAGGCTCGATTAGCGAGAGTGACAAACAAATCAAAAGGATAGTTTAATGATAAAAGAGGATGATATCTATAACAATCGATATAAAGAGAGTAATAATAAAATACAATCGTTGATCGATAATACAATCATAATGTCATTATTATTATTATTATCATTATTATCATTTTATAGCTTGTAAGATAATTATCAATTATAGTCATAATGGTCAGCAATCGAGGTCAATGAAGGCACAAAGACACTCCATGCTTAGCACTCGATCGCCGCAGGAAGAACAGGTGTAACGTAGAACAGGGCATTACAGGAAGGGCCTTAGTAAAAATTTCTGCAAGTTGATCTTCAAATTGACAAAATTCAAAGTAAATGAATTGTTGTCGAAGAAAATCCCGAATGAAATGATGTCGGATATCAATGTGTTTGCTCCTGCTATGGAAAATAGGATTCTTTGTCATGGATATTCTGCTTTGGTTGTCACAATAAATTTTAATGGGCTCACATACTTCCATTCCTAAATCTTCAAATAGTCTTGCCATCCAAATGGCTTGTGTGCTTGTGGATGATGCCACTATATATAATGCTTCAGTTGTAGATAAAGCTATAGTGAGTTGCTTTCTACTACTCTAAGAAATGAGATTTCCTCCATAGAAGAAAGCATATCCATAAGTACTCTTTCGATCATCCAAGCTACCTGCCCAATCCGCATCTGTGTAGGCTACAACATTGAAATTATTAGTAGCTTTATAAAAAAATCCAAAATATTTAGTTCCACTGACATATTTGAGAATTATTTTAGCTACCTGCCAATGAGACTGTTGAGTTTGTTGCATGAATCTAGCAACTAGACTTACAAAAAACAAAATATCTGGTCTAGTAGATGTTAGATACATAAGACTGCCAACTAGAGATCTATAAAGAGTGGCATTATAAGGCAGAGTTTCATCTTCCTTCATCATTTACTCCCAACAATAGGAGGAGTTCCCACTGATTTACAACCTTGCATATTAAACCTTTTCAACATATTTTCAACATATTTGGATTGACAGATAGATATACCAACAACTTCTTGGTAATTTCCAAACCCAAAAAATATTGCATTCTTCCCAAATCAGACATCTCAAATTCATATTTCATAGCCTCTTTGAACTTCTCCACAAGTGATAATGAGGTGCCCAAAAATATTAAGTCATCCACATATAAGCAAAGAATGATAAAATTTGGTCCTACATTTTTTTTGTAGACAATACTCTCTGAAGAACATTTAACAAATCCATGACCAAGAAAATAGTTATCTCTTCTAGAGCACCAACCTCTCGGGGCTTGTTTAAGACCATAAAGATCCCTTTTAAGCCTATAAAACTTATCTTCATTTCCCCGAGCAATGAAACCTTGTGGCTGGTCCACATAAAATTCTTCCTTCAAATATCCATTTAAGAATGCAGATTTAACATCCATTTCATAAATTGTTAACTATAATTGAGACGCAATGGAAAGAAAGGTTCATACAGTTTCCATTCTTGCTACCGGAGAAAATGTCTCCTCATATTCAATGCCTTCTTGTTGCACATATCCTTTTGCAACTAACCTTGCTTTATATTGTGAAATACTTCCATCCATATTGAATTTTATCTTGTAAATCCACTTTACTCCAACCATTTATTTTCCATCAGGAAGATCGGCTAACTCCCATGTATCATTCTTATTAATTTTAGACATTTCAGCATCCATGGCTTGAATCCATAGCTCATTAGTACAAGATTATTTAAAATTATAAGGCTCAACATGTGTAGAAGAAAGCAAAGCAAAATTATCATCAGCATACCTACCTATCTCATATATTTTCTTCAAACTTCTTGTTTTTCTATGAGGGCTACATGGAGTCCTTACTTGGGTGTCAACATGAGAACTGGTTGATGAAGTAGAAGAGGATTCCTTTGATGGAGAATTCCTTGAAGGTGATCCCATATTTGTTTCCGTAGAGGGCAACACTGATTGAATACTATTATCAATAATTAAATTTTCAATATGATGAGTAATTATCTTATCTTCTCCTTCATTTTTAAAATAAACTCCCCCTTCATCAAAGATCACATCTCTACTAATATGAAACTTATTAGTACGAGGGTCATGACATTTGTAAGATTTACTTTCTTCTAAATATCCAATAAAAATGCATTTCACAAATTTTTCATCTAACTTCTTTCTTTGTTGTTGAGGAATATGAACAAAACATGTAGACCCAAAAATTTTTAGATGAGAAACATTTCGCTTTCTACAAAACCAAGTCTCATAAGGAGTAGAAATTTTTACCATCTTTGTAGTACTTCTATTGAGAATATAAATAGCTGAATGCACTCCTTCTGCCCAATACATGTTTGGCAAACACATTTCTTTCAACATACATCTAGTCATATCTACAATGGTTTTGTTTTTCCTCTCCACTACTCCATTTTGTTGAGGAGTATAAGCTGTAGTTAGCTCCTTTTTAATGCCATGGGAAATGCAAAATTCTTTGAATGCATTAGACGTGAATTCTCTACCTCGGTCAGTTCTTATAACTTTCAAATAGAAACCTGATTCCTTCTCAACAAGTGCTTTAAATCTTTGAAAGCAACTAAAAGCTTGATACTTCTCACTTAAGAAATAGACCCAAGACATCCTTGAAAAATCATCTACAAAGAGAAGAAAATATTTGTTCTTTCCAAGAGACAAAGTTTGCATGGGACCACAAATATCTGCATGTACTAAAGCCAAAGGCTCATGTGCTCTAAAATGATGATTAGGAAAACTTTCTCTATGTTTCTTCCCTATTAGAAAACCTTCACATACCTTTTTTTCTAGCTTTATGAAATATGGAAAACCTCTCACCAAGTTCTTATTTTTCATGATTGAGAGAGATCCAAAATTAAGATGCCCAAACCTCTTATACCGAATCCAAGGATCATCAACAAAAACCTTCAAACAAGCTACATCAGATTCCATTTTTAGACAAAAACATCCTATTATTTGTCATAGGAGCTTCAGCAACTAGTCCATTGTTGTTAAAAATATTACAATACTTTCCTTCAAAAACAACCTTGTAATTTTTAGTATTTAGCTGCCCTATGCTAATCAAGTTATGCTTTAATCTTAGAACAAACAAAGTGTCATGTACATACATAGTACTCCCATTCTTCATTTTTAAAGCAAAAACACCTTTTCCCATTACTTTTGCTTGATTATCGTTACCAAAATTGACTTTCCCCTTCACATTCTCATCTAACTTTGTAAACAAAATTTTATTTCCAGTCATGTAATTTGAACATCCACTATCTAAATACCAAACAAAATCATCTTCGGCTTCAAAGCTATTTGATGTGAAAAACAAAATTTCAGATTTCTCACCTTTGTCTTTACTAAAATTTTCTTGAGAGGTGTTTCTTTTCTTTTTGAAACAAAAATCTTCAATATGACCATCTTTACCACAATAGCTACAATGAAGGTGGCCTATCCCAGGGTTGTTGCTTCTTCCTCTACCACGACCTCCTTTTCCATGAAATATTCCATGGCCTCTACCTCCTCTATATGATGAGGAAAAAATAGAAGCCTCATTCATGGAAGATTGTTTTTTCTTGTCATCAACCTTCAAATTGGGTTGGAGGGCTTGTTTCGGGGGTTCCTCATTCCTTTTCAACATGTTTTCATGTACTTGAAGGCTTCCAAATAAATCTCTAAGAGTTAGTTGTGATAAATCCCTTGACTCTTCTATAGCAATGGTAATGGGATCAAAAAAATTAGGAAGACTTCTTAACACTTTTTCAGCAACCCTCCTATCTTCAAGAGATTCACCATGGGCATGAATAGAATTCACAATATTTTGAACTCTGGTAATAAAATCTTGAACACTTTCACTTTCTTTCATAGAAAGAGACTCAAAATCTCTTCTTAACATTTGTAGTTTGACAATTGTTACCTTAACGGAACCTTTATAGGCCTTTTCCAAGGATTCCCCAGCATCACGTGAAATCAAACATTCTGCAATATTTGGAAATATTGAGATATCAACTCCTATTTGAAGAATGAACAGATCTTTGGCATATTTTTTTCTGTTCTCATTCAACTTTGTCTTTTGATCAGCAGATAGAAGGTTATAGGCGGCTTCATCAGCTGGCTCTGAATAGCCTGAACAAACAAGCATCCACAGTTCTTGTGAGATTAGCATAGTTCTCATATTCACACTCCAATACTCATAGTTCTCCCCACTAAAAAGAGGAATCTGATACTGCACAGTATTGTTAGTCTGGGCCATTATACTAGCTTGCAGCAGTCAAATAAACAACTTATATATGCATCTTTGATACCAATTGAAAAACTGAACAGGGACTTATATGAAATGAATTCAAAACCCGAAAAGGACAGTTCCAAAATGAAAAAAAATAGAATTGATATTATATGTTCAGGTAGAATAGCTACAAGAAAAATAGCATTCTATACAAAAATATTGAGATATACTTAGAATAGAGACTCTCTATTTTTTATTTTATTTTAAAACATACACAAATGGCTTGTTGTGTACAAACAAATATCTGATGTTTTTGTTGTTTTCTACACCCAATCTAAACACATATTTAAAGGAAATCAAAGACTCGGTTAAGCCTCTACTGTGGCAAACTTCAATTGACACTTGGAAAATTTAGTTTTTGATCTGCAGTTTGACTGTGTTAAAATTGACAATTGTTGATTGACAAAAACTTAGTCATCATAGATTTCAAAGTTAACTCTTTATTAGCATGCTATGCCACTGATTGAACTTTTCTTTGTGATTTTTATAGGTTGTTAAGCCTATGCCACTGATATAACTATCTTATGAAGAGATTAGAGACCTATATCCCTTGTAATGGGTGATTATTTCTTGATTTTATAGGGTACATTGTTGACCTTGTCGATCTTACATTAAATCTCACATGTTTCTTTAATTATATGAAAAGGTTGAACTATTTGGTTATATAGATACATATAGGGGATAAATTTGATGGATATTTTGAATAAAAAACTCCCTCTTGTATATTTGATAATTGGTCAATAGGAAATTACCATCATTTAAACCAGTTTTTGTTGAGTGGTATCATATAGAATGGTTTACATCCCTTTAAATGTTGTAACGGTCTATATGTGTAATGATGATCTTGAATGGTTGACTCCTTTGTTTTTATATGATCAAGTTGATTGTTTTGTGTAACGTTGTTGGTGATGGATACTAATGCTTTGAACTTTAATCGGTTTTATTTTTAGAAGAGGAAGATCAATATCTAACAAGGGTTCTCGAGTCTGATTGACATGTACAATATCTACTGAATCGAAGAGCCTATTCATCATGGTAATTCTAACTCTAACCCCTCACCTAAAATATATTATAGTTATCTTATCGGGGCAAGAATCCCACAACAGGATTTGGAATCAATTGATTAAGAGCATCATAAGGGCTGCAGATTGAAGGAGATTTCTAATCAATATGACTCCATACCAATTAAGAATTTGGACATTGTTATCCAAATTAACCCTAATGAAGATTTAGAATGAAATGTTGTGGGTAAGAAGAAGACAGGCCTCCTTAAGAGGTTTCTTGAACCTTTAAATATGCAGCTACCGTCTTAAAATAAGGGGTAAGTCTAGTTTCGTTTTTTATTATTTTATGTTACACATTGGAAGATTTTTTGATGCTCCTTTGTTTTATTTGTATAAGGTTGGGGGTGCCTTTCAAAAACCACTTTTATCTTTCTATAGGATCAATTTTGTTTGATCTATCCCTTGGGTTGATGACGTTCTTCATTTTGTTGTACGTGGGTCCAAATTGCTATATCTTCTGTTGTTTGTATAAAAGGTTTGAGGATGAATTTCAAAACCTCCTTATTTCCTAATCTAAAAAAACTCAAAATGGAATACAAATAAAAAGTAAGTTTCCATATTTAGCACTTTGTTTAGTTACACGTCTTATATAATGTTAATGAAAATAGATTTAAATTTCTATGGACTAGTTTTTAATCGAGTGATTTTATCTATTACTTTAATTCTTGAATTCACTATTGATAAAAAAAAATCTCAACTCTTATTTTTGAATAATATAACAGATATTACTTTCTATTAGTATAGCTCATCTTCTTGTAATATTTTGGTTTATAGAGTTACAATACTTGTAACATGAAATTTATTTTCCAATGAGAGATACCATGCAGCCACTATTCTTTGGATTATTATATTATTGTCACATTATATTATTGAACTATACTAACAATACGATGATTACATGATCCTTGATTATTTTTAGTGTTTCGCGTGATGTATTTCACCGGTATAAAAATAGAAAATTATTTGAGAGAAAATAGTCCAAACTCATCAAGAGGACAATAAGAAATTTCCGGGATACTAAAATAATATAAATTTGCCACCAAGAGGTTATGTAGTTTCGATCGTACACATAATATCATAAGATTTGTAGACTAGATGGTTTTGTGATAGGCATGGTAAGGTGAATAATATTTTGGTCATGTGTCCAATCAAACCCGTCATTATATATTATTTTTTCAAATATCTTCAACCCAATAGTTATTTAAGATAATATATTTCTTCCTTAATACATTTGAAGGCATATCTCTTGATCGTGAATCAAGAATCTTATATGAACAATTATATGATACAAATCATCAGATGAATAGCTATATGAGGGATGTTGAATCTATGAATAACCACTTGTTTTAATATTAGTATCTTCATAAACATATTACTTTTCTTTTTTCAAACACATGCATACTTTGAAAACTTTCATTTCAAACATTTCATTTTTTTTTAACTTTTAAATAAAAAAGATATCCAATTGTTTTGAATCATGGGCGTAGTTAACAAAACCTCGTCTACATTTTTTAACACTTGGTAACAATTGCATTGAATGTCAAGGGAGGCGCAAACCTTTTTCTACATAGTCTTACATTTGATTAGAAAATTTAAGCTACTAATAGCTCCCCATTTCTTCCATTTCCCATACATATATTTTTGTAATGTTGTTAATTTACTTGCTCGCCTTTTGAAGAAAGGGAAATTGTTACTGCATAAATAGGGTATGGTGTTTCTTGATATTTGCATTTCTTTTAGGCTAGTTTATTTAATATGATTTTTGTTTTATTTCACTAGGCATTGGAATTTCACAAATACATTGAAGGATGTTCTATATTATAATAAAATTATGCCATTCTTTTTCCAAGATCTTCAATGACATGAAAAACAACCGTGTTCATAATTTTTCAATTATGTAATGGTAGAAGGACTTTGTTTTACGTTTTATGGTTTTTATATTTAGATGGAAGTTACTTTAAAGTTTTGTTAATATATAATAAGGACATCTGAAAATTCATTAGTTATCGCACATTTAAATATTGTTTCTGTTTTATAGATTAAATAGAGAAGAAATGTGTTTATAGGTTGCAAAAATCACATCATACTTGGAGATAAAAGAAAAGAAATATTAAGGAGATAAAGATCATGAGGAAAAAGTTGTATGTTTCTTTACGAAATGTGGATGGCCATTCAAATATGCCTATAAATATAAGTGTCGGAGTAAAAAGAAAAAAGAAAATCGTAACCATCAAATTATTGAAAAATAACAATACAAATATATTAATAGAAAATAACATCTTTTAAATCACATCAAGCACTTCATTGATTTTTATTTTGTTTTTGGATTTGTAAGCCAAGGACAAAAATTTCTACATTTCCAATTTAATTCAGATCCACCAATTTGGAGATATTTTTAATATAATCAATGACTTCTTTCATTTATTAAATTAATGAAGTCTTTTAAATATTTTATTATTTTAAAGAATATTTGAATGAAATACTCGTAGCTATCCAACTATTTAATTAATGTGTTAATTTGTTGCCATACATTTTAATTGCAATGGGAAATTTAGAGAATTAGAATTAAAAACAATAGAAAAAGAAAATTACCTATTATATTGTGACAAAAAAATTAAGGACTAAACTTAAACAGCGATGGCCTCAATAGTGATATTGTGGGAGAGAGTTTCTATTTTTGGTTGCATCTCATGAATTTTATTTCTGAGAGAGACAGCAGCGCATTGATATATCCTGGTTCTATCTCTTGGAAGTATTGGTGGACTCGTGAAAGCAATGATATTTGAAGATGGTGATAATTTACAAATAAGAAATGAGGGAGGATCTCCATTGCTTGTCATGTCACCGTTTGATAACGATCATGATAATGATAAGCATAGTAAGTAAGACAAGAGGGAGGAATAAATTTGAAAGCAGAATAAATTTGTTTCCGTGTGCGACGAATTTACAGTGAGGGAGGAGCAAAAGGCTCTCCTAATTCTCACATAGTGTATATATATCCTATTCAATCCAGTAGACTAATATACAAGACAGTTTGCAGCGGTGTAGAAGAGACTCTGTTTTTATCGTTGGGTTGAGCAAACAGGAAAATGGAATGGTTAAGATGTTCAAAGCTATTGGCCTTTGTTGCCTTGATATGCATAATTCCAGTCATATCATCTTCTTCCGATAGACTATTTGGTGCTTATGCTTGGCGGAGAGGTGATAATGAAAATGTGGGGGTGATAATTTCACCAAGTCTAAGTCTCATTCTCAATCTATACATGAGCTAGACCCTGAGATGCTAGTTCAAGTGGGAGATGGAGAATTTCTGATGAAAGTTGCAGTGGGAACCCCCCCTGTGAACTTTGAAGCCAGTGTGGACACGGGGAGCGACCTGATACGGACTCAGTGCAAGCCTTACGAAGACTGCTTCAACCAACCCACGCCAATGTTTGACCCTTCCAAATCCTCCACATATTCCACGATTCCCTGCCAATGTGATGCTTTGGGGGATACACAAACTGGATGCAATCCAAGTTGTAGCTTTTTGTATCAGTATGGCGATGGTTCCTTTACCAGCGGTGTGCTTTCTTCAGAGACATTATCTATAGGGAGTGGAAGCAAGGTTGCGGGCATTATTTTTGGGTGTGGACATGACAACGAAGGACAAGGATTCTCTCAGGGCGGAGGTCTTGTGGGATTGGGAAGAGGTGCTCTCTCACTCATCTCACAGTTGGGCTCCAAGGTAGACAACAAATTCTCTTACTGCCTCTTGTCCATCACGGATTCTTCTTCACAAACCAGCCCTCTCTTTTTTAGGCAAGGCGCTTCCTTGAGTGGAGGAGCCAAGTCTATCCCGCTCATTAAGAGCAGTGTCATTCCCACTTTCTGGTACATTCCCATTACAGGAATCACCCTTGATGGCAAGCCTGTAGATATTCCTGCTGGAACTTTTGACCTGCAATCGGATGGCAGCGGAGGCATGATCATTGACTCCAGAACCACAGTTACAATTTTGGATGAGGCCGCTTACTCTCCTCTTAAAGACGCCATTCAATCAGCCATTGATCTCACTCCTGCAGACGGCTCTTCAGTGGGGTTGGATCTATGCTACCAAACCTCAGGTAAGGTGTCCTTGCCTTCCCTCACCTTCAACTTCAAAGGTGGTGTGGATTACGAGCTCCCTGCAGACAACTTTTTCATTCAGGTATCTTCCGATCTCTTGTGCCTCGCCATGCTGGGTGAACCTTCAGGGAATATTCCTTCAATCTTTGGCAACATACAACAGCAAAACTTCCACATCCTTTACAATGATGCCCAGAACACACTCTCTTTCAAGCCCACTAAATGCGATTCTCTTTAACTTCTCCTTCTCCCTCACCTTCACCTTCACCTTGTGTGTCAATGTCATGTAATCTTCTTCTTCTTTCCTAAGTTAATGTATTTAACTTTACGTGTATGTTTCTCCTTTTATCTTTTACAAACCATTTCACACACAATGTTACAAATGGCACACCAACACCATTGTTCTGATTTCTTATCTTTTCACTTATATATAACAATTGAATAACTAGCAATTTCGATACGCTAATGATGGAGATGGGTGTTGGTAAAATACAGAATAAATTTCCTAGTGCATTTACACGCCAATAATATGTCTTCATTAGTGTAACGACCCAAAAATTCACACACGAACAACACAGTAAAAGACAGGATAATTTTTTTTTTGACTTGCTTCCACACATAACACGACACAACATGTCGTGACAAAGTTACAACCAACTCGTGGAACCACTTGTTACGGGGATGACCACAAGGTCAGCACGGAAATGTTCACACCCAAAAGGATAATACATTTTTTTTTCTTTTTGACAAGACAACATAGAAGTCCAATCACAGAACACACTTACAGTTAGGGCCAACCATAATGAGATATTCTTGAGGGTTATTTATTTTAAAGGGACATCTTGCAATTCTTAGCTTACGTTTTCAAGGAGGCTCAAGAAATGATCCGTATAATTCAACTTGCCAAGCCAAGTTTATTCCTTTGACACTGAGTAATTATCTTTAAATCTTCTCTATTATGACATTTATTTTCTTAATTCGTTTATCAAGAAAAAGGAGTATTTAAATTCCACAAGGCCATCTGCTCACCACTAACGCTACTAAGATTCGTTCTTGCCCACAAGACAACATGGTTTTAAGTTCAACACACTTAAGAGAAGAGATACAAGGTGCCTTGGAAAAGGGTTAGATGGAGAAGGTCGAGATGAAACATCTTTAGGACCTCATTAGTTATTGCCAGTATTTAATTGAAGCTAGGGCTCTTAACCAGAATTATCAACAACTCTACTTAGGCTTCATTAAAAGTATTAACAAGGAGTAAAAATTTACTTTCCAAATGGTGGTGAGAAAGATGGTGAGGTCTCCAATTTGTTTTCTCTGGCTTATTAAATCTTATTATCTTCAAAGAACTAACAGTTCATTTCACCTTAGGGTCATTTTACAAATTTCACCATAAAAGGAATAATGTTCACTAGAGGAGCTAGGGTTATCATGTTATAAAGTTTACCTGTAATGATAGTCTTGCCCTTGATTACCTAAAGAATTTCTTGCTCTCAAGTTGGTGACCCCTACGTTACTTTATTTGAATACAACTTTTAATTTAACTTCCAAAAGTATTAAACAATCCTATGTTAGTATACTTATGACACTTTATTACTAAGTCATAGCAAGGTTTAACTCAAAATTTATTCTCAAGGAAAAGTTGTAGCAACACTCATTTACAAGAACAAAACAAGATTACATCAATTTTTAAAATACTAAAACTCCAACAAAGTCACTCAACAAAAATAACCAAATTTTCTTATAATTTCAAAGATGGTCAAAAAATACAAAGTTTCCAAAGTTCAGATGACAAAGTCCACAATACATAATACTAAGACATTAATCCTCTTCTAAACTTTCCACTGGACGTTAACAATAGTTGAACAACATAAAAAAAAGGTTTCAAGAAAAGGAACTTCTCAACTGAGGTTGATGACAAAAGTCTACAAGTCTATCCCTCATCTACACGCAAAAATCCATCTGCAACAAATTTTCTACAAGAGTCAGTTCACGAGAACTGAGCAAGATAAGGCTACACAAACCCACCATAACTGTTATCTATCAATACCATGAAAAGAAGCACTTTATTACTAGAATTTGGGTCAAACCTCTAAACACTATCAACACTTCAAGTTATAATAAGTTTCCACCATGCCAAACAAGGAAGAAGACCATGTACTTCCGTTAGGAGTAAAGACAACGAAAATATAACAACCGAAAGAGAAAGGCCCTTGGCCCTATAAGGAGAAATAACCAATCTAACAAAGTAGGATTCCCACCAAGTAAATAATTAAATAACAATCACAAGAGTGCGATTTGATATAAAGTACCAACCATCCAGAATTTTATCACAGGTACCAAATGCATAGGTTATAATATTATATTTCTAGAAGAACAAGAGTTGATCAGACCAAGAAAAGGGAAACCACGGTTCCAAGAATTAACACAAAAAGCCATGTATAAATGAGTTTCAAACCTGAAATCACATAGAGTATCCACACAACATAAGTTTCGAAGCATAAGCAAAGTAAACTAGTTTTGGCCACTAACTCCAAGAGATTTCCCAATCATTCAATAAGGCCAATGCCTTGTAGGCTAGTAGCAATCACGCGAGAGAAGAAAAAGAGTCCGTCAACCAAGAGTATACAAAACTGTCATCAACAACTTTTATAACCCTAAAAATTTACAACACTCCACATCAATTATTAGAGTTCAGTTAATTTAAAATAAATTTCCTATTTCCCAAAACAACAATATTTTTAAGGCAACCCTTGGTAACATAAACAACCATTCAAACAAAGGTACAACATAAACTACTAAGTTCCATTATCAAAACAACTCCTTTTGCTATAGCTCCATCATACTATTGATTGCAAGAAAGATTTTCCCAAGGTTGACAACATTCAAGGCAATTTTCATCACAAAACATTAAGGTACATATGTGCATATAAGCTGTCCAATCCTAATTAACAACACAGTCATAATAAATGGGAGGAAACACAAGTTAGAAGACTAGATTATTTCACCAACAATCTTCCGAGAGGGAAGAAGACCAAAAATAATTCTAGAAATAGCGGGGGTACTAGAGTTGCACAATTAAGACCTCGAACATAGCTAATATAAAAAAAAAACTAGTTACGATTCAAGATGAAGGGGACAGTCAAAGTACCTCCTAAGAATGGCTATAAAACCTAGGAACTAGGCTGAAGCTACGTAGGAGTCTAAACACTCGAGGTTGAAACACAATGCACGCAAACTAAAACATTCTAAAAGTTTTAACACCGAATCTCTAACCTGAAATAGTCCAAGCGTTGATTACACTAATCCTGCAACCTTTCCTTTTCAATGCCAAAAGGGTTGTTAGGTGGCTTGAGAGATCATTAACAATATATGTCAAAAGACAAGGAAGGACAACCTTGGTTGATAGGAAGGAACTTCATAGTTATTACACGCTTACAATAACAACTGCTAAAAACTAGCTGGAACAAATAATAACTGGAACTCTATCGTAGAGAAGAGTACATATATATATATAGGAAGATCGATCACTCGAACCAGAAAAAAAACATACACCCAAGGAAGAGAACACTTGCATGCTTTCCTCTAACATACAGGCAATGGTAATAGCTAAACAAGAAGAAAGCAATTAAAAAGGAGAGACCGACTGAAAAGAAGACAACCAATTCAAAGAAATGGTGGTTCGATTTCACGATGAAATAAATATAGCAACGGTAGAAAAGTGTAGGAATATCTTGCCTATTTCTCCAGCTTCAACAGGTCGTACAGACTCCACACGGGCCAGCATAAAAACTGCATCAAGCTTCAACATAAGCTCCAAAAGGATTTAACCTTCATGATTTAGTGATTGAAATATTATAAATGATTTACACCTACATTATCTTAGACAGAGCAAGCATTATAGAAAACTATATCTTTAATATCTGCTCATAAGAACATGCAAACCTGATTCAAATGTGGCACAAGAAATTGTAGCATTAATGTAGAAGATATCGATGCATTATCAGTTCATTCATATGCATAAAGATTAAGCTATGAATGTAGGAATGAAATACCAATAGCATGAGACAAGGATGTGAGTACTGCTACTGGCGATGTCAATGGGCCAAATGTGATAACTGGATAGAGTGATGGGGCAGAAAATTTAACAGTTGAGTCCTTTCGCAAAACCACCTCACACCGCCTCGTAGTGTCAGCTAGAATCCCATAAGCTTCCCCATTTGGAAAAACAACCAACACCCATGGGTGGGACTGATATAGAGATGTCGTACTATCACCATAACCCCAAGCATCAGTGTTCCACATAAAGACACGCTTACCTGTTCGCTCGAGGGAACCACTAACCTCTCCAGTGCCATATAAAGAAGAGCCATGAGGGAGCTCAATGGTGATAACTTGTTGGCCATGCACGCACTCACAAGATGGGATATAATCTGGCACCTTGTTTATAGAAAACTTCAAGAGTATCTCTAAATTTAGGATCCAAAAAAAAAAGATATGCTTTGAAATGCATTTTTCTTTGAATCTCCATCACAATCAAAGCGATAAATACCTTCTTCAAGTATAGGCATGAAAACCATTTGTCTTGAGCAATCCAAGTTACTAGCTCCCTGTGGATCATCCTGGCCAATCATTCTTGATGTACACTGCCGATCCTTCAAGTATGGTAAATTAATGTGTTGGACTTTTTCCTTTGAATACTGATCTCCGCCTCCTAAAGTTGTACTATCGGCTTGAAATTATATGGGATTTGAAGCAAAACTTCCGACGATTCTGCCATGCCGAAAAGAAGGATTTCGCCTCTTTGAGACTCTCTTCCATGAGTTACATCGTAAAACAAGTAAGGTCTCAATAGAGAATCTTTGCAATAAAATTTGTCAGCTCTCCTGGTAACACTTTCACTGTCACATAGTTCATTTTGATAAAATATCTTGAAGGAGAATCTCGAATTTGAGGATGCCTTTGATACTGAATAGATAACAACATAGTTGGACATCCTACTTGGTGGAGGCGCTCACAAAGGCTTCGACTAAACTGCAACATGCCTGCCACCTGGCTAAGCCCTGTTGCAGGCTGTTGCTGAGGCTCTCCAACCAGAACACACCTCGCAGCACCCAATGAAAGTGGAGGTAACACGCCTACCTCACTAGCTTGTAGCTTCATCTAACACCACGCGCGCAGGGAAGAACTCAGACCAAAAGTCCTAGATAGAAAGAGTATTACGGCTAGAAGAAAACAACACACACACGCAGCAAGGAGAAGAAATCAGAGTAGGAAGAATAAATCCAACCCAAACAGGTAAAAAGGCGTCCAAAAAGTCTTGTGCACTCACCAAAAATCCATGCAACAACAACAAGAAATCCGGGAAAGATTTGCTAGAACAACCAAAATTAAAGTATGCGGCCCACTACCAAAAGGGAAGAGATATTTCTTACCCACAGCACGTGGGGAAAACCAAGAATAAATGAAATAATTAAAGAAGTAGGTGGCCTTCATTCCCATGCACCCACTTTGCCAGATAACAACAAAATTTAACAAGAATCCATGCAGAAAAACAAGAGATGGCGACCCAGAAGAGAGTGGTTAAAGCATTAGGAAAAAAATGTGTTTCAGCCTGCACATACAATCAATAAAATAAAGGGAAAGAGACTACCACCATGCCACGCCAAGTATGGCATAAATGAGAAACAATAAAGCAAATAGGTGGCCAACAAACTCCACCCACCCACTAACTAGAAGACAAGGAAAAAGGAATTCAAAGAGAGGAAAGGGAACCCACATCAGCTCACGCCAAGCAGCAGAGAAAATTGACCAAAATATTTACAAGCCGGTGGAGTGAAATTATAATTTCTTTTAATTATAATATAAATGATTGAAACGACAAGAAACATGCCTAAACAACCAAGGGGATAAACTAGATGTTAAAGTTCGAAGGCGAACACAAAGCAAAGACCGACCATGGAGCCAAGACATCAGAATTACACACATCCGTTCGATGCTCCACAAGAGGGTCATAGAGACAAGAACTAGGGTACACGCCAAACGGGGCATTAAAATTAATCCATATCTAGGATTCCAAACAAACATAAATGTTATATGTTTCAATACTTGAAAAAAAAAGTCTTCAATTTCCCAGATCACTACAAGAAATTATTGTACATGACAAGATGAAATTCATTGAGAATAACACCCAAATAATTTGAAATGTATAAATTTGAATGATATTTTTTAAAGCTAAGACTAATAGTTGAAGAGGCTCTCGATCGCGGAACAAGCTAGCCATCCAAGATAACAAAGATGTATGTATCGTCATAAGCGAGGCTAATATTGGAACTGATTGTGATAACCAAATCATAGTTAATGTATTTTCTCTGACACCTTATAAAGACAAAAAGCTAATCTTATCTCAAACCACTCTTATAAAAACCAAAAAGGTTTGAATTTTTGGTAGCTTCAAAATCAAATGGAAGGCTAATGTATTTTTGAATTCTACTCAATCAGTATGGAAAGGATGTGTCATTATTCTTTTAGACACAACTCCCAGATGTGATATTTACACCCATCATTAGCAAATGGATTTTACTATATTTGGGAACTTGCTAAGAGAAATGAGAATGCATTTTTTGTTTGAATCAATTCATAAATAATACCCCATCTTCATATACTACTTGCGCTACAATATAATGTTTCCATAGAATAAATGAGGTACCAATTTTGAAGCCTAACACCTGTTATCCAATTTTCACCCCAGGGTAAAAATGATAACATGCATTAAATTCTCAAGTCCCAGGCAAATAGATTGAGTCAGGGCAAAAAATCATGTTTCTAGGGTCCCCTCAGATTTTTTCTAACTCCCCTGTCCAAGAAGAAGAGCAAGTTTTGAGAAAAGGTGAAAAAATTGCAGAAAACAAGCTTGGGCCAGAAAAAATCATGAAAAATGGCTAAGTCCTAGTCCTCGCAACAGTTGGGACATGAGGGACATCTGGACGCAAATCGGCTGAAAATCTACCAGACAGTCCATGCAGCAGTTGGGACATCGGGACACGTGTGACGCGAAAAGGCAAACCGGCCGAAAAATGGAAAAATCACCAAGTTTTGTTATCGCGCGGTTTGGGATATCTGGGACAAAGGTACGTGAAAGATGCGGATCGGCCGGTTTGGCGCAAATCAGTCCATTTCAGGTGGTTTGGAGAAATTTTTCCCAGGTAGTCCGGGATAGATGGGAAAAAAGTACGTGGAGGACGTGAACCGGCTGATTTGGCCGAAACAGGAGTCTTTCGTCCGAAACAGTTTAGGACATCTGGGACAAAGGTACGCGAAAGACGCGGACCAGTCGAAAAGGTGAAAAGGCAGCAAAAGAGGGACAAGGAAGCCCAAATCAGGCGAAGCAGGATATTTTCATCCGGGACAGTTGGGACAAAGGTACGCACGGGACGTGAGGGACGTGAAAAGCCGAAGCGGCCGAAGGCAAAGAAGAAAAGTCAACGTTTGGCCCGTGAAACTTCAAACGGCCATAACTTTTGACTCCGAGCTCTGATTTTCACAAAATTGGACTTTCTAGATTTTTAATGAGGGTAGATATATTTAAATGAAAGAAATATATTCGACTCCAGTCAGTTAATGCTCATTCCCGTCAAATGACAGAAAACGCCTGCCAGACCCAAAATAGCTGCCCGCACTCAGAAGGCCATGCATTTCTCAATGAAATCACACAAAATTGGTGCCGTTGGAATCATGGCTCCGAGCTCGACACAAAGAAATCAATAAATTACAGATTTGGTGAGATATCGATGGATATTTTTTATAAAACGTGGCCGAGTTCATAACAGTGTTTTATTTGGTGGTTGGGAGTGCAATTAAGAGGCATGGTCATCATTCTTTATCTTCTGCAGCACCTGGGACAGTATGGGGAGCCTTTTTCAAGTAATATATAATCATTTTAATCCATTTAATGCATCTTACAGATGGTTGAAGGACAGATTTCGGGATTTCCATTTTCCCTTCTCTTTTCCTTCTCATTTTTCTATAAATTGGAGTGTTGGGCTCATTGTAAGGGGGGCTTTTCAGATAGCAAAGCTCTGTCAAAATTTCTTTGTGAAGCCAATGTGCTGCAGGCCCTTGTAGTGGACTCCTTGCATGGTGATCCAGACCCTTATCTTGTAATAGATTGAACTGTCTATATCATGAAGCAATAAAATATCAGTTTGTGGATGTATCTTCCCCTGCTGTGTTTTCTTGCATTCTTCTTGCTCCTTTAATCTTTCTAAAAGAATATTGTGTCTATTATTATGTTCTTTCAGGGATTCATTATCATTGTGTGTGCTTGGAATATTGTTGTGAATGCAGTTTGCTAGATTATGGAGAACTTTCATCACCTCTTCTAGTGTGCACTTTGCCTCTGTATTTCACACATTTAGAGACTACTCTCACACCCTCCTTTTCTGGTGTATCACCGATTTAGTGTAGGATTTCATTTTATGCATTCTCTCTCTCTGGCCCCTTGGAAATTTATATTAGAATAGTTAGTTTCCCCTGCATTAGAGTAGATTGTGGCAGGTAGTTTAGGAGCAAGAACCAGCTTTCTCTGGAGGTCTATCTCAAGTAGCAAGTCCCACAACTTGGAGATAGTACCCATGTTATCCTGTCACACCATGAGCACAAGTATATACACTTGTATAAACACAGGGGTGTTGTGATTCGGTGATAACAACACCAACCAAAAAAGAAAAGATCCAAATTATATATACAAATGGGGATGAAGATTTGAACAAACAATCACAAGAGAAAGATCAAACCCCACAATCTAAGTTATGAAACTTGGAGCGTAGAGACAATTCTATTATATGCATTAATATTTGTAGCAAAAATTATGAAAGGGACTTCGAGGAAAACTGTAAACCCCATATTATATCAACAACCACTTTTTTGCATAAATTCCCAATGGTCTAATATAAACCATCTTTAAATTTGAAAATATAATGTAATTGATTTTAGACCATTAAAAACTCGGATCGTTATTTATTACTAGCCAATGGAACACGATTTTTCAAGGAATAACACCTACATGAAAACAAAACTCATTGTGAGATATCCATTTTAGTCATTCCCTATCATAAACATTTTGTAATGCCCTACTTCGTTCCACCCACTAGGAGAGGAGTGGGTTCTCTTCCACACCTATCCCGTTGATATATACGAGAGCGTATTTCACTTTTTTCTCGAACAAGTTGGGAGGTATTGGATCCCATGAGTGTTTTGTATAAGTCATATGAGAAGATTCAAACTCCTATCTGGGCACAAATTAGCCTCTCGGTTGTTGGCATAGCCTACAAAAGGTCACTATTACCTCTCTGAGAAATGAATGTCGTCCTCAACTTATGATTATTTATTCCTCTTCTTCGTTTTGGTTGGATAATAACCTCGTTATTATCACCATCCTTGTGATTATGTTTTTCTTAGGAAATCATTTTCGTAAAACTGAGAGTTGGTTTCAATTTTCCTAATGGAGGTCTAAAGGTACATAGGGTTAGTTTTTAATTTCACCAAATCAATATGAAAACCGCAAGCCAAAACCCATCACATTTTCTTTAAAACGGGAGTGTCACTCCAAGTGACTAAACTGTAAAATGGGAATCAAAAATTGTCTCTCCAAGACATCAAATTGAGTTCATTAGTTATATTTATGGCCTTCATGGTGTCCTATACCATTAGGAATCATACTAGAAATCTAGGTTTGTCAAATGATTTTCTTTGGTGTACCATGCACGCGGTGTATGGGATTGAGACTGTTTTCTTTTTTTTGAAGATTTCGAGCATGTAAGAATTTAATTTTTAATTCTAGTTGCATCCTCTATTGCTACAAAGTAATTAATACCCAGATAGGAAACAATAAACTGTGAAATTTTAAAGCAAGAGAAAGGGAAATTCATACCTTTTTTGGGAAAACTCATGATCATTGCTAATACTTATTTCCTAATCATTAATGTGGTGAACGGTAACGATTCATTTGCATTGTGACGATTGATTTAGAAAAAGTCAAAAATTGAATTTGAGTGAAATGAAAGCTTCTAAGAGCGGTCAGAAGAGTAAGAGGAGATGGCCAGGGGTAAGTGGTCCTTCCTTAGCCTTGTATGTTTGTGTTGTTTTGTAGTAGGAGGTAAGAGAGTGTTTTTAGCACTCTGCCTCACAGTCGGCGTTGATTGACAAAATCGATGCCGACTAGTATGCGATCGGCGTCGATTGGAATACAATCAGCGTCGACTATAAAGTAAATGGCGTTGATGGAATGAGTTGGCCCCGATTGGAAAGATGAAACATTTGGAAGCATTGATAAAAATTTTGATGAAATTTTAATGATGTTGATTCTGATAAATATGAACCTAATGACAATTTTTGATATTGTGGATGCAGGCACGAGAGGTCCTACACATGCAGGATGCTATTCCTGAGCTACAGGAGACTATACTGCCAGATGTGATAGATGATGAGAGGTGCCATCAAGAGTTAGCCAGACTAGGGGGTTTCCATTATTATCGATGGGTACCCCGAGACGTGGAGTTGATGCGACTGTTGATGCAGCGGTGGGATAGCTAGACATGCACTTTTTGGTTTTAGATGGGTTAGATGACTATCACCCATGAGGACATCTATAGGATCCTCAGGTTGTCGATCACCAGGGACATGATAGAGATTACTGCACGGGAATAGCAGAGGAGGGCCCTAGTACAATTATATGGGGACAGGGTAGATGATTCAGAGATAGTGTCTGGGGCTGTGAGGATAGCCTCACAGTACCGGAAGGATGATCCCAGGAGTAGATTGATAGCTTTGATCCAAATGGCTATCTCATACTATGCACTACTAGATTCCGAAGGTGGAATGTTCCCACTGCTCCTCCTTGACTGCGTCTGTGATATCCTAGAGTTGATGTAGGTATTCGAATTCACCGATGCATTATTAGCACAGATATATCATGAGATGTAGATGTATTCCATAGCAAGATGGACCAGGATAGATGTCAGTTTTGTGCTCCATTGTTGGGCTTATGAGCACATATCAGTGATTATACCGTCCAAACTTCCATGGATGCTAGCAGCAGAGGGAGCCCTTGAGTATGGGTTTCGATGATGGCAGGCAGACATGGCCCTTAGAGATACAGGGAGATCGTCAGAGTGGTATTCCCAGAGATTTAGGACACTAAAACCATCACAGGTTATATGGAGGCCATACAGGGTCTATCTTACATGGTCCAGATAGGACGCCCACTTAGTGGAGCTAAGACACAACAGAGTGGTTAGAGGTCGCAGGCCAGATATTTTAGAGTAGGTCTCATTTATATAGGTGATGAGACAGTTTGGATTGATACAGATTATTCTGACTGTATATGTGCCATACAGACAAAATAGCAAGGAGATAGATCCATTGATACTTGTTCCAGTAGGTCCACTCATGGAGAACCTACCTCCCACAAATGATGATGATGATGTAGGAGTGATTTAGGGCTATGAGGTGTGGTATCACGAGGAGCTACCAAGGCATCTCATAGTGTCTGCGGAGTCAGAAAAGGAGGATACAATGGTGGAGCTAGAGATACTGTAGGGAGATCATGCTACCTTGGTGCAGAAACACCAGACTGCTCTGGAGGAGATTAGGACTCTAAGGGAGGAGAGGGATACAGCCATACAGGAGAGAGCCACCACTCGTCAGGAGTGGGATACAACTATCCTGCAGAGGGATAGATATCATAGACACATAGAGGCCCTCAAGGTAAAATATGGTGATACAGGCACCACATCAGAGTTAGGGGTATAGGGTACTGTAGAAGGAGGACCACCAGTAGTAGCATCGATGAGAGCACCCAACATGGTGAGTCTGAGTACCTATCAGGATCTCCTTGCCGAGGTGAGATACTATGAGGATGCCTTGACACAGCATGCCCCAGATGTGCCTCATTACGGAGCGAGGAGGTTGTAGGGTCATGACTGCGGGTACATCCAGTTATGTAGGTGATGGTTAGGAGAGAGAGCCCATGCCTGAGGAGGGAGGAGGAGACATCATTTTCCATTTATCTGATTTTACTATATAGAGATGATATTTGTAGAGACATACCAATGTAGCCCTCGATTTGAAGGCATTTTTGATACAATATATACGGCTCGATTTGAAGCCATTCATATATATATATATATATATATATATATATATATATGATATATATCTTTGTGTTATGTGATTGGACTCATGCTTTTAACTTTGATGGATACAGATAGATAGATGTGATTTAATTTTTGAGTTGTCATGGATGAATAATTGACTAAATTAACATGTTAAGATGTTAATTAATTTAAATGATATGGATAGATGGATCCCCATAATATGTGTTGCTTTGATGATTTTAGATGAAGTACATGAGATGAGCATAGATAGATGATAGATTTGATTGATTAAATTAACATGTTAAAAGTCAATTTAACTGGATAAATAACAAATGAACATGGGTAATGTCCATTTGATTTGATGAAAATAAAGTGATGTAATGATCTTATCCCTTAGAAATAAAGAATCACTACACATGGATAGGAAAAGAATGATAATTTAGTCCCCTAACCAACCATAAATAGAGACCTTGATGGTAAATTGAAAGACGATGCACATAAGGCCATAGACACGGATAAAATAAACCTGGTGCTAGTTAGTCGCAAACCATATTTAGGAGGTAGATAAGGACGAGAGATAAGTATACATCTCATCAGAACACATGAAGGATTTAAATACATGCCCATATGGGGAAAACAGGGTCTCCATATGATCGAAAAGGTCTCATATCACAGCTTCATGATTTTTCTTTTGATAGAAAAGTAAATTGATCAATGCGGGTAGTTTTCTAGATATGGAAAGACTAATAGATATGGGAAGTCTTTCAAAGACGCTAACAAGTGAAAAAACTAGCCGAGAGGGGAAGTTTGTTACTGCAAAGGCTCAAAATTCCATAAAACAAACAGCTTTCCTTCAAGGGAGCGGTCTGTATTTTGAATTTGATGGTAGCCATCCTTCAAGGAATGGTCTACATTTTTTATTTATTTGATAAGGCATGGATAGCTGTCCTTCAAGGGATCAGTCTATCTTTTGGGACTAGGAACGCATCTTATTTTCTTTTAGCTTTAGAAGAAGTAGATTTTAGACCAGATAGATCAGATAGAGGGAAAGAAAATGTATACAAGCACGTACTCATGCCCCAAGTGAATTTGATCAAGATGAACATCTAGGACAGATGAAGTAGTGATTAAGGTATTCCTACCATGAGGACGAAAAAATCCGTAAGTAAAATTCCATGAGTAGAGCCATGGTACTCATATTTAAGGTATAAAAAGAAATAATGCAGAGAACCACATAGTTCCAAATCACTACAAAATGCATGACTAGTTGCAGATGGATGAAAGACTTGTTTTGTGATTAAGATCGTGTAAGATAGATTTTAACAGTAGAAGGGCCTTAGATGCAAAGCATTAATAGGTTCCATTTCATGTATACCATCCATGGAAGATAAGAAATAAGCCTCGGAACCGTACTTATGAGTGATAACATACGGTCCCATCCAGTTAGGAGAAAACTTACCACATTGACTACTTTCCAGAGTAGCGACATTTTGGTATTCTTTATGAACAAGATCACCGACTTGAAAATCCTGCTATTGCAAATGCTTGTTATAAGCACACTTGACATGCTCAAGATAGACTTTATGATGTTCAAGAGTGTTGAGACGACGTTCATCTAACAACTCAAGCTGTGCTAGATGGTTTTGATGATAGTCTTCATCAGAGACCAACTCTCTAAGAGAGACGAGAAGAGAGGGAATCTATACTTCCAAAGGAAGGACAGCCTCAGACCCATAGACGAGAGAGAACGGAGTAGCACTAGTAGGGGTACGAATGCTAGTCCCATAAGCCTATAGAGCAAAAGGGATGTGTAAATGCATATCCCTACCATCTCGACTAGTTACCTTTGTGAGGATATTACGCAAAGTTTTATTAGAAGCCTCAGCTTGGTTGTTAGCTTGTGGATAGTATGGAGAAGAAAAGTTTAGTTTAATATTGAAGGTGTCAAAAAGTTTCTACAAATATTTATTTTTGAAAGACTTGCCATTGTCTGTAATGAGTTTGTGAGGAACACCAAAGCAACAAATGATGTGTTGATAGACAAAACATTACATCAACAATAGGTTTAGCTTTGGTCGATGAAAGAGGACTAGCCTCCACCCATTTAGTGAAGTATTATGTGGCAGTAATGATAGATTGATGTCGCTGCGAAGAGCACGGATTGATGAGACCAATGAGATCAAGACCCCGTTGTGAAAAAGACCACAAATCCGTTATAGGTTGTAAAGCCTGACTAGGGATATGTGTAAGATTAGCGTTAACACATTTCTTGACATATTCACAGCAGTCTTGATTAAGAGAAGGCCAATAATAAACTAAACATAGGATGCACTTAGGCACGGCCAAACCACCAAATTGTCCACCACAGATACCGTCATAGACCTCCTGAATGGACTTAGATGTTTCAGTGGTTTTGAGGCACCAAAGAAAAATATTCTCAAAAACACATTTGTAAAATATTTCACCCATAATAGCATAGCGGTTTAAACACTGGATAAAAGATCTTCTACCATTAGAAGTCAAATCTGGAGGAAGCACTGAGTAAGATAGATAATCAAAAATGTGTTGATACCACTCATCTTGAGTGTCAATCGTGACAGCGTTGATTGAAGTCAACTGCCTGAGAAGAGATGGTTCGTCTAGATGCTGAATTACCACATAAAGTCGCGAGTATTTAGTGAATGGAGAATAAAGGAGGCTAAAGAAGCCATCGTATCTGCAAATCACTTTATAATTTAAGGAATAGCCTGGATAGTAAATTTATCGAAATATTGAAGCTGAAAGAGAACGATATCATGATATTTTTCAAGGATATCATTTTTGCATTGATAGGCACCAGTGACTTGATTAACGATGAGCTCAGAGTCACTGAAGATGTCAATATGGTGAGAACCGAGATTAATGGAATTTTGAAGACCTAAAACGAGGGTTTCATATTCGGCCATATTATTGGTACATTCAAAGTTAAGCTTGTGTGCGACAGGGATAGGCGCACCCCAAGGATGAATCATAACAAAACCTGCACCTCCCCCTTGTTAACACTTGGATCCATCAAAGAAGAGTTTTACTTTGAATGGAGATAGACTGGAATCAATTTTTTAGATGTACTCATCTGGGAATTAAGCGAGGGGGACTTGATTGTCCAAAAGAGGGGCATCAGCTAATTGATCAGCGATAACCTGACCCTTGATAGATTTTTGCGAGATCAACTCAAGGTCAAACTCTATCATGAGCATGAGCTAACGAGTGATACAATCATTGTGATAAGGTTTTTCATGCATTTTATTGAGTGGATTGATACTCATTACAATGTGAGTTTTATGATTAAGGAGGTAATGATGAAGTTTAGAAGTCGTGAATAAGAGAGCACAACACAACTTTTCAGCTTCGGAATAGCGAGTTTCGTACTCATTTAGAGCGGGACTGATATAATAGAAAGCTTGTTCCTTACCATTAGCATCTCAATGTGAGCTCATGGCTCCCAGAGCATGGTTAGTCACGAAAATATAAAGATCGAATTGCTCCCCCTCACATGGAGGTGTGAGCATAGGTGGAGAAATAAGAGAAGCTTTGAGATCATAAAAGACTTTTTGGCAATGCTCATCCCATTCAAAATGAACATTTTTATGGAGGAGATGATGAAAAGTTTGACAATGGTCTGAAAGTTGCAAGATAAAACGATGCATCGATTGAAGGCATCCTTGAATACCACAGATCTTCTTTAAGTTGGAAGTAGGAGGCATCTCAATGATAGCCTTTATTTTTGCGGGATTGACCTCAATACCCCTAATAGAAATGATAAAGCTTAAGAGTTGAACAATGAGAACACCAAACATGCATTTAGATAGATTTAGGTGAAGACAAAAATGAATGAGTCTCTCAAAGAGAGGCATAAGGATGAGAAGATGATCCTGACAGTGTTTGGATTTACCGAGGATGTTTTTTATGTAATATTCTATAGTTTTGTGTAATAGGTCATGTAAGATGTAGGTCATTACGTGTTGATAAGTCACCCCTGCATTCTTAAGACTGAAGGGCATGAGACGATAACAAGAAGTCCCCTAAGGAGTTATGATGGAAGTCTTGTGCTGATCCTCTGGTGTAATGAGAATTTGATTATACCCAGAGAAACCATCCATAAGAGAAAGCATCTCATGACCTGTAGTTAAGCCCACGAGTTGTTAGATATTAGGTAGAGGGAAATCGTCTTTCAAGCAAGCAAGATTAAGATCCTGAAAGTCAGTGCAAATTCAAATTTTCCCAGTAGCTTTGGTTACTAGTAATACATTTGAAACCCATTGTGGATAGTCAATAGGTTGAATGAGGTTGGTGGAAAGCAAGCATTGCAACTCTTCTTTAACGAGGAGGGCTACACAAGGATGCATCTTATGTAGTTTTTGCTTAACCAGTTTGATGTCTAGAAGAGTAACGATATTGTGGACCATGATGTTAGGATCGAGGCTCAACATATCTTCATATGACCAAGCAAACACTTGGTGATGGTTGGAAAGAAAGGCGGTGAGGTCTCCTAACTCCCGTGGGTTAAGAGATTGGCCAACCTTAATGATGCGAGGGTCTTCAGAAGTCCCTATATTAAGGTCAACAGTGCATTCATTAAGAAGCGTAGATGTGTCAGAAGGAATGGTTTTAGGAAGATAAGAATCCTCTGCCCCTAGATAATTAAGGACAGAATCATCATCTGAGTAGTGGATAGTATTGATATAGTATTGATAGTAGGAGAGTCTTCGCTGACTATTTCAGGGAAGACCAATGGTATCATCCACTTCCATACCATCAAGAGATGGAAATGGTATCATCCACATCAAGAGATGCTTTAGACCTGATGGGAAAAGATGGTTCCTTAATGGAAAGAGGCTTAGCGAGAATGGTGATAGTGGCTTTCGAGGAAGGTTTGAACCCTAAACAAATTTTTTGATGTGGTTTAATAGTTGGAATGGACATGAAGTCATGCACACCCTGTTCATACTTTCCCATTCCAAATCCCTTCCACACGCATCGATATAGATAACTTTTTGTGAACGCGGGATTCTGTAGATAATCAAACCCTACCGAATAGGGTTTGGCCCTAGGAGGAGAATCTTGATGATAGCGAGGTGCATCAAGACCACTGTAGATGAATTCAGTCTGTCAATTGGGAAGACCAATGGTGACAATGCGGCCAAGACCTCGTTGATATTTAGGTTGTTTGTCTGGCCTACCATACTCGTCAGGTTTGAGAAGGGCATCAAAAAAGAGAAGGGGAAGCTATCCTAACAAAAAAATGTTGTAACATATCTTCAAAATTTTATAGATCTGGTAGTTTTATTGCAAGTATGGAAGAGGACGAAAAAGCCTCATCAGGAGAATCAACATTCTCCTTTTGAGGGACAGACCATGTGGTCATG
The DNA here is from genome assembly GCA_019776745.2 of Taxus chinensis. Taxonomy (NCBI): domain Eukaryota; kingdom Viridiplantae; phylum Streptophyta; class Pinopsida; order Cupressales; family Taxaceae; genus Taxus; species Taxus chinensis. The sequence goes on along the minus strand of CM034151.1, from coordinate 252,675,991 downwards.
TCACATTGTGTGGACGGAAAAGGGTCTCCTGGATGAGTATAGATTCTGCCCTCATACTAATATTTTATACATAAATGGAGGGTTGATGGGACATAGTGCATTGTATGGATCCAGGAGCATCCAAGGATCATATTGTAGTGGAATTTCCCTTCAACAATGTAAAAAATCTCGTGAAGAAGTTTCTTGCCTACCCGAATGGGTAGGACCACAGTTCCTAAGGTAACCGCCGGCTGATCGTGAAATGATCAATGGGAAAAAGGTGGTGGTGACACTATGTTCTTTAGTAACTTAAGTTGCTCAAATGTGTGGGAGGAAATGATGTTGAGTGCAGCACCACTATCGATCATAGTCTGTTTTAACGTAGTGTTATTGATTTGAAATGTGATAAAGAGAGGAGCCTCTAAATCCTCAGAAGAAAGGGGAGGAATTTCAGAATCCTCAAAGGAGATGGTGGTTGACGATCTATTCAACCCAACAACCATCTTGAAAGGCTGGGGATCATTTTAATTCACCACGATGCTATGAAAATTATCAATCAGAGCCTAACGATGTTGGGGAGATGACTGAATGAGGTCAAAAAGAGACATTTTGACCGGAGCATGGGTGAGTTGTTTCATAACACTCTCCTCAAATGATATGGGAATCTGAGCCTGAGGTGAAGCATGAATAGAGTCCCGAGGTTTTGGGGCCGATGAGGAAGGAGGATCTCCTTCGGGGGTAGTAGAAATAACGACTCGTGGTCGAGGAGCTGTAGAAGACGATGGATTATCATACTGCTGTGTTCTAGTGGCGATAAAAATTGCATCAATTTGAGAGGGTGGAAGATCATCCAGAGTGATATCAATGGAATTGGGGGCATGAATAGACCATTTAGGCTCAGACGTAGTTAGGATGACAGGAGACACTTATTCTTCTTCCTCCTCCAACAGGAGATCATTTTCTTCCAAGAGGTTGTTAACGACAGATTGAAGGGATTTACATCCCTCGGTGTCACGACCTATGGTAAGCACAAATCACATCAGAGTTGAAGCATGTAGGTGTTACTCCTTTGGGATTATAGGGTTTGATTGGAGGAAGTGATATAACTGAAGATTGGATAAGTTGGAAAAGGATTTCAGTATAAAATCAGGTAGACAAAGATGTGGACAGAGGTGAAGGAGGCACCTCTTTAATCTTAGCAGACTGCTGAGGTAAAAGAGCCTACATATATGTTTTGATATTTTTTTAGGGACTGTTTTGCTCTTCTGAACACTAGGAGAAGCAGCCTTATGTTTTTGAGGTGGAAGTAAGTGAGGCAAGATTGATTTTAGCAGAGGAGGAGCTCCTAAGATAGATTTTGAAGATGAAAAAGACATGACAAGTGTCTTAGTCTTCAGAGATGAAGAAGGATGCTTGACCAAAACAAACTATGATTTAGATAAGACTGATTTAGATGGGGAAGGAGCTCCCAAAATATATTTGATCGGAGGCACAAAGGGTGCCTTGGTTTTTGGTGACGAAGATGATGGTTTTGATAAGAGAGGTGACGCCTTTCCAGTAGGTAAATCCATTTTACAAGCCACCGGTGAAGAAGATGGTGTTATAGAAGAAGATGCCTTTTCAGTGAATAAATCTACTTTTTTATCAGGCATAGAGAGGGATTTTTGAGGGAGAGCACCAAGAGTTCTGATGGTCTAAAATATTGCTTTTCCCTTTTCAGGGATAGTGACAACTTCGACCGCATAAGGTGATTGTAACCGTTTCGGAGGAAGTAAAGGAGATGATACCGATGATGTGACCTTAAACTTAATCTCCGAGTGTTTATGTCTGAGTCCAGAAGTCAGAAGTATGGGTGTCGATGTTATCTCTTTAGATGTCTCCTTAATAGGCAAGGAAGCACTGATGGTGAAAGAGGTGGGTAATGAAGAATCATCCTCTTGTGAGGAGGGTACTTCAAATGCAATAATTGTGGGTGTAATTACTGTAGGAAAAGAGACAGGAAGGGTCAAGATTGAAGACACTTCCAAAGGCATAGAAGTTGGTACAATTATGGGTATGTTGACCAAAGGCATTGTTGTGGAAAAAATGGGAGCGACAGAGGTAGAAGTATCTGTAGTGGAAATTTGAAGGGATGTAAATGACTCGAACACCAAAATAATATCTGATGATGAGACAGATGAAGATGACACTGTTTCAGGTATATGTGGAAGATCAAATAGAGAGGGAGAGGGAGATGATTGTGTTTCTAACAATAAAGGAAGACTCGAACATGGACCATCCGAGGATGGTGGAATCACACAATTTGAAGGAGTGGAAGGAAGCTCCGATTCAGTTGACACGTTTGAGGATGGCTCGGAATTATAAGAAGAACAATCAGTAGAAATGGAATTGATAGTATACGTGTTTGGTTTTTGAGACCCCGAAGCGTCATTGTTTGGGAAATGATTTGGAAAAGGTTGTTTAAAAACATCACGCGCTTGATTTGCGGGGGCATTTGGGTTATCTAGAATGAGCTCGCCTCTATCAATGAATTTTTGGACGAGATTTTTGAAGGTCTTACATCGTTCAATGTCATGGCCTTTGTTTCTATGATAACGACAGAAGTCATTTTCACGATACCAGAATAGTCGTTCTCAGTTCTCATCAAAATTTCTAATAGGAGGAAGTTTGATCATGTGAACTTCTAAAATTTTGTCTAAGACAAAAGCATATGATTCCCCCAAGGAAGTAAAACACTGAGATGACGGAGGTCTATAAAAAACAACTGTTAAAGAGTTCCCCAATAATCCAATAGGTCATAAGGTTTATGAGAAGGTCTAGGTCGGATACCATGGTCTAGGTATTTAAATCTTCAAGAGTTCAATTTTCGAACCAATATATAGCTGTCAGATTTACAAGCAGATCTAGGTATGGCTATATAACCCTTTAACCGACTTTCAAAGCTAAGGAAATTGAAGATATACCCAAATACATTATATATCAAACCATGATAACATTGAGGAGTAATAAGATTTAACCGTTGTATCGAATACCTAAGTGAAGCTTGCAGAGTTTTAATACAACTCACGATATTAAAACCCATATCAACTATACATACAGAGATCCCTCAAAGAAGAAGGGATTCGATATGCCCACATAGATACAAGCCCCAACAAAACAAACATCAAGTTTAAGTTCATAGCAACACAAAACATTTATGTTTACCTCAACGGCTTCAAGTATAATGCCATAAAAGCACATTACAAGAAAAAACTCTAAATAAATACCATACTGAATCAATGAAATAGTATTTCATTTAACCAGATCGTTCATATACAAAGATAAAATGATATGATTTCTATATTTATACAAAATAAATAACACCAAAAAACACCTAGAATAAACAAGCTCAATACAAAATTTTGTACATGAAAATAATAAATGGAGAAACATATCAAGGAATTGATAGAGCCTATCATGCCTGGAGTAAAGATGCCAGTTGAAATTGTGGGATTTGGTTCAACATCTCATATAGGAATTTGGCCAACCGGTTTGTGTGCATCCACAATTCCACCATTTTGCATTTTCTTGAAAGTTTCTAAAGATTTGCTAATGAACCAATTTTCACATATGCACAATCATGGCACTCCAAGGGATAACAAGTGGCAGGGAAATTTCTTGAGCATCCTTGAAGTCTCATCATGACCACCATTGTGAACACTTCCAACAACTATGACATTTAATAAAATTGTCTTCCATCAAGACGTTTTGTCAAATAGTTCATGTGTTGAGCATAAATCCACACTTTTACACATTTCTCTACCAACACCAAGTCATCTACAGATCCAACCTTATAACTATGGTTTGAAGAGTAATTGTAGATTGTTCAAAAATATTATTTTACCATATTTGGGAGGATATAAAATTTTTATGATGTCTACTTAACACCCAATATTCCCCATTCTAAAAGCTACTGAGGAGATGCTAAAAGAGGTTGTGGAGTTACAGTTCAAGGGATTTTGTTTAACGAGCCCCTTTTGTGCATACATGAAGCTGACGTACTCCATGAAACCAAATTATTTGGGGCATTCTGTCAAATAGATCACGTGTATTGTGCATGCTCCCACATTTTGCATACATGTCAACTAGGGAACTTACAATTACAACATCTGGCAAAAACCCCTTTCCATTATGTTGTGAAAGATATGCACACCCTGTTCATAGCTCTTGTTTTGGCTTGCGTGGAGAAGAAAGATGATGGTGGGTTATGTAGGGAAGAGGAAGGAAACCGTGAGGGTCTCGCGTGGAGGAAGAGTGGAAGAGAAAAAACTACAGAGACCTACATGGAATAGTAGGAAAGGGATTTTTCATTAGAGGATGGTGCTGTTAGGTTACACTGCACCTAGGACAGACCATCAATAAAAGAAGAAGCATAATCAATACAACTAGAAAAATATCCCGAATACAACACCTCCTATTACTTAATAATCTTTTTCTTCTTTTGTATATGTCAAAAAATCCAACGGCAAGTAGTAGATATTCATAGAGACTTCGAGCCCACCTAATATATAGGTAGAGATCTCACTCAATCAATTTTTATATAGGAAAATGAGGAGATAATCAGGTTACAAATTTATCTCTGAGTGTAGGGCTGGTTCAACCCACAATGGAACAATTTTAGGATGGATATTAGCAGGAGCTCCGTGTATCTTGTAAAGTTATTTTTATTTAATTATCGGAGAAAAAAACCCTAATTTTATCATTGTTAGTAAAACAATGCTTCACTTTTTCACTCACTGCAACTATCCAATTACTGCAAAATCTACAACTTTAACCCATATTTTGCAATGGTTAACACCTCGATATATCAAAATAAAGTACTTGTATTATTATGCCAGGAAATTGGTACGTTTGAAAAGGTGTTTAGGATTTGTTCCTTCCATGCTCTGTCAACTGACAGGTGCCCTGAAAAAGGTGGCTCAAAGATTGAAATGAAGGGGCATTATAGGAAACTGGACATGTGATGGAGGATTGTGGTCGTTCTAATAAGAAATGGGCTAATCCAACCTGGTGGAAGGATTTACTCCCTTCTCACTTTACCATTAATACCTTATTTGATCTCATTCCTACCTCCACTTCTGAAACGAGCCTCTCTCAGGTGGTCTCTTCCCCTTTTTTGATTCCCCCATAGGTGTCACTTAATGAATCATTGACTTGTATTACGTAAGCCTCTTCTGGGGCGGTCAAAGAGAGGGAAACACCTCTTCTCCTGCTAGGTCTCTTTTTTGAACTATCTCCTCTATAGTCAATCTACTTGTGTGCGATCCTATCATTGTTTTCGAGCTTAAGAAGGAGGAGCGGACAATAGTACATAACAAGAAATGGTTCTCTTCTAAGTTTCACTCAATCCCATCTCATATGACTATCGTATCACATTCTGTGTTGGGTTGACTGCAGTCCTTCGATTTTTGTGTTGCATAGGTGATGTTATGTTATTGTGTCCTAACAACTTGTTTATTTTGTGTTTCTTTCAGTCTTCATCATTGTATCTTCGCTTGAGGCCTTTTTGTTCCTAGGTAGAGCCCCAGTCCAGAAAAATTTACCCTTAATATAAAAAAAGTTGTATGTTTCTTTATTAACTATACATGGCCAATATTATGCTTACATGTTTGTTGTTTATTCCAGTCTAAATTAAGTTTTATTTATATTTTTCTAAATACTATTTTCTTTTATCCATATATCATGCCAATAATATATCTTCATTTATCCATACATAAATTCCAAAATCTACAACTTTAACCCAAATTTTGCAATGGTTACCACCTCGATATATCAAAATAAAGTACTTGTATTATTATGCCAGGAAATTGGTACGTTTGAAAAGGTGTTTAGGATGTGTTGCTTCCATGCTCTGTCAACTGACAGGTGCCCTGAAAAAGGTGGCTCAAAGACTGAAATGAAGGGGCATTATAGGAAACTAGACATGTGATGGAGGATTGTGGGCGTTCTAATAAGAAAGGGGCTAATCCAACCTGGTGGAAGGATTTTCTCCCTTCTCACTTTACCATTAATACCTTATTTGATCTCATTCCTACCTCCACTTCTGAAACGAGCCTCTCTCAGGTGGTCTCTTCCCCTTTTTTGATTCCCCTATAGGTGCCACTTAATGAATCGTTGACTTGTATTACCTAATCCTCTTCTGGGGCGGTCAAAGAGAGGGAAACACCTCTTCTCCTGCTAGGTCTCTTTTTTGAACTATCTCCTCTATAGTCAATCTACTTGTGCGTGATCCTGACATTGTTTTCGAGCTTAAGAAGGAGGAGCGGACAATAGTACATAACAAGAAATGGTTCTCTTCTAAGTTTCACTCAATCCCATCTCATATGACTATCGTATCACATTCGGTGTTGGGTTGACTGCAGTCCTTCGATTTTTGTGTTGCATAGGTGATGTTATGTTATTGTGTCCTAACAACTTGTTTATTTTGTGTTTCTTTCAGTCTTCATCGTTGTATCTTGGCTTCAGGCCTTTTTGTTCCTAGGTAGAGCCCCAGTCAAGAAAAATTTACCCTTAATATAAAAGAAGTTGTATGTTTCTTTATCTATATATCACGCCAATAATATCTCTTCATTTATCCATACATAAATTCCAAACAAAGATAAATTTTATTTTTTCCAATACTTGCAAAAAATGTCTTCAATCTCCCAAGCCACTACAATAGTTTATTGAACATAACAAGATGAAATTCAATCAAAATAGCACCCCACTAATTTGATATGTATAAATTTGAATGATTTATTTTAAAACCAAAGACTAATAGCTAAACGAGATTTCTATTGTGGAACAAGATAGCCATTGAAGATAACCAAGATGTATATATGGTCACAAGTCAAGCTAATATACATATGAATGTTGCATGTAGTGCCTTGTTTGGCATACCAATGAAACTAATTGTTTTCCTACCCACCACCGTATATCTTCCTTACCTGCCATGCAATGCTGGCAGTTAATTCTTTTGTTGGCTGTGAGTGTGAGGTGACTCCCCCAACGTCCCTTTCAGACTTGACTCTTTCCTTGCATGAGAATACGAGTAATATTTTAAGATCCTGAAGCCGTATCCAATCTGACCCGAGTTAATGTGAGGAGTGGTTGTATAGTGGTTGGACAGATCTTCCCTCTCTACGTCCTAGGACTTCGTTCCCCCTTGCTGGCTCGAAAATGATTTTCTGGATCTGTATTTTAGGAGGACACTTGTTTTCTAGTCTAACCACCATAACAAAGGGAAGAGCCGCATTCAACAGTATAGTCAATGTTTTTAATTGGGTGCCAAGCCTGAATCACAATCTGATCGATGGCTTAAATCTAGATCAGCTGTTATAGGGCGATTCCAAGAAACCGTTGGTGTTGGACCTGATGTTTTGGTTGCACGCGACCACAGTCATGATCTGCCGCTACAAAATCTTGCAGCTGTAGTAGAAGAACGAGATAAAGTTTTGGTTCAACTGTCTTGCCTTTCAGTTTGGAAAATCACTTTTTTCCAGGTGGTGAATTTAACATGGAAGAAGCTCAATCAAATCTTGAGGCAAGTTTTGTAAGTGAGGCTGAGATTACGTTCACTACTGTTTCTAATACTGACCGGAAGTTTTCCAGCGCCTAGCCATGGGTTAGATATGGTGGTTATAGATGAATCCGCAAGCTGGTGAAGTAGCGTATTACCTCCTCTTCCTGGGGCACTGTGAGGTGTGTTCTTGTTGGGGATCCACAGCAGAGCCCTGCCACAGTGTTCAACTAGACTGCAGTGTCAATGCATCCTCTGGTTCGGGATTCTTCTTTAAGATATGTTTCTCAAAATCGACTAAGTGACAGTGAGAGTGTTATAAGGAGACTCGTGTTCAGACCATATTTTCCCTTTTTTCTGTGTTCATTCTGTGATGCTTCATGAATTTCTCCACTGCGGATGCGTAGAATTTTTGAAATTGAACCTGTATATTCTGTTGCAGAAAGGAATGATGCGGAGCTCTAAATTGCAGAAAATTATAGTGTCCAAGTGCAAGAGGAGTGTGAGGGTGAAGCGGCGCAGCCAATATGTGGGCTTCAATTAGATAAACCTTGGCTTCGATCCACTTCGACAAGGTGACATGGCTCATTGTTTAAGTAACAAGGACAAATCACCTAGTATTTTTGACAGAAAAATGGATCTGTTTTATGAAATGCCAATTTCAAAGGATCAAAAGAGAGGGCATGATGTTTCCCAAAATGAGACTATGATGTTTCTGGAGAGAGAGAACAAGGAAAAACTTTATAAAATATTAGAGAGGCCTTATACAGAATTAGAATCAGCCACTCAGAGTACAATTTCAGATTCCACAGAGAATGGGTGTGTGGGGGCAATGGAATATGATGCCTTTGATCAATATCGATTTTTAGAAATACCCAGTAGTGGTACTAGCTCTGATGCAGCTGATAGTTATGGTTTGACTGAGAAGAAGATAGGTTCTAGCTGTTTATCAGCCAAAACTGCTCACTATTCTTGGTGGCGTGCAGAGAGCTTCGGGGAGAAAAGCTGTACCCGAGAATGGATTTTCATGATGCTCTGGAAGAGGCTTCAAATAAAAGATGCTTGAATCATCACAAACACTACAATGGAATCTATCAAAGTCCTATTCTGTCTCAACATAATCCATCTTCTGAGTGCTTCTATCTTCCCGTAGTTTCTCCCAAGGATTCCAAGAAGGCATGTTTCAGTCACCCCCTTTCCTATGCCAAGCATGGCCGTTAACAGGATATGGATCTTCAGCAGGCTAAGGAAGAGATGTTGCGCAGGTTGTGTTGCTGTTTCCCGAGCCTTGGTTCGACATGGAAGCATTGAGGAAGCCCCAAACAGGCATGATAAGCCCTAACCCTCTCTCTTAATAATTTATTTCCTTTAGTATTTGGGTGAATCAATCTCTGCAAATTTTATTTTGTTTGAATTCTGTAGAGATGGGTTTCGAATGACTTATAATTATAATTACATGAGCTGATCTCTCTCCCCCATTTTTTCGTCTATCTGAATTACTATTTGACAAGAAGAAATCTCTCCAGTGATTCTTTCTTATCGATCTTATAAAGTTGGTTTATCCTTTTTTTTTCCATGATTATTCCTGTGAACAGTGGTTTCTGTAGAAAATATTGTGGTGTGTGTATGAGATGTAGAATATCCCTTGTATCATTTTTTATTTGTAGAACATGGCTTGAAAATGGGAATTTTCTTGGAAGACTATGTTTGTCTTTTAATGTGTTTTGATAACGATATAAACCCCTTTAGAATTGGGGGCTTCTAATTGAAGAGTCATACTAGTTTAATTGGTCTTTCTAGATAGCTCCATCTGAGTCATTTGATTATCATTTACCTTGGGGATTATGGAAAACCCCTCACCAGACCCTCTGCTATTATTATTACTATGAGCTTATTATTAGATTGGAACCCGCCTGAAGCATGTGTTAATGGATTTTCTATGACCTTTACGAATATGTTATACACGTAAGTCATAATCCTGTGTGGATAATTCTTTGGCTTAATTTTTGAGGCACTACTTGGACCTTTGGATCGTTTAAAGTAATATTGGATACATCGACATTCTTCAAGTTTGATTGATTTGTGATACCCTCATGCATACGAATTCAGGCAACGCTTGAAATATAAAATTACAAATTTATCTTATACTTTGACCTTGAAGCTTGTCAAAAGACTTTTGGTAAGAAAACAGATGAATAGGGAAGCTAAGATAACTACCCTAAAATGGAGTCATGCATAGCCTTAAGTAAAGGTGACAGCTACCATAATGGAACTGTGCTTACCATGTATGATAGTAAGGATATAAGTCCACCAGAAATTATTTAACTTCATTTTTATAGAACAATTATTAATACCCATAGATTGGGGTATGCAAGTGGAGGTTGAATTAGATAACAGGGTATATTATGTTATCAGGTAACCGGTAAGGATAAATATGTTATTTCAATGCTTGGTTAATGAGTGGAATATTTCAGTTATTTACGATGATTATTATGTTTAGCTAAAAAAAATTGATACTCTCATCTTATTAGGAGTTGAGATAATGTTGATACTTGCATTCATAGTGGCTTGGGCTGCACTTGCATATCTTAGCTATTCAAACGTATCTTTGGCATATTACCAATAGATGACAGTATTGTCGGTCATAACTCATTCTTATGAGTTGGACCCTTTTACTAGAAGAAATATATAAAGACATGGATTAAGCAACCAAAAGGACACCTAAATAATACATGAACCTGTGGATTGGTGGAATCCTTGTTAATATAATTATAATCTTAAAATTGTGAGATAAATATCCAAACTATACTTACATACCACTGATTATCTATGAAGGTTTGATACTTGGGTAATATCGATGAACAATGTAAGATTGATACTTGTATTTATTATATAAACTTAATGTCGTTGGTGTTTTTATTTAATTGAAAGATAGTCTTGTTAGACACTTATATATGTGAAGTAGGTCGAGGGTATTAGGTGAGCGTCATTATTATTTACTGTAATTTAAGTATGATTAATTGCATGATTAAGGTTGTTTATCTAGTCTCTTGGAATGGTGTTCTTATGTAAGTAGATCTTAAGAAAGTGAACATTAATGAGTATGAAATACAATATCATGAGATGTGCAGCTAAGTTTTAAATGTATGTTAGAAATTCCTTGATAAAGAGTATTGCAAACTTTCATTTATTTAAATATTAGATGGCATAAGTTATTAGGAGAGGTTTATATCTTATCATGCTCAGTTCTAACGAACTGACTCTAGATAATATTTGTGCAGATGGATTATGCGAGTAGATTAAAGAAAAGAGTGTAAAAGTTTCATCAGTTCAAATTATGAAGTTCTTGTAGAAATTTCAATGCGGTGTAAATTTTGTAACTTTGCTTGCAAAATTTTAGAAGATCTCTTGCCTTGGTATGTTTTGAAAACTACATGGTGAAGTGTTCTTTCCCTTTTGTTGTTAGACTAGTTACTTACCTTGGTGAGATTTGATATTCAATCATTACATTGGCACAAGTATGTAAAACCTTGTTTTTGAGAATAAAGTGTTAAGTCAAAACTCTCTGACACCTTGTAATGATGTGATATAAGTAAGATTAAATGGAATGGTTAACCCTTATAGAAGTTAACTAAAATATATGTATATTCAAATAAATTAATGTAGAGACGACTTACCTGAGAACAAGAGATTCCTGAAGTACTCAAAGGTGAAACTATCCTTGTAAAGTAAACTTTTTCTATAAATTGATATCCCTCGCTAAATTAGTGAACACTACTCTTTTTTGGTGAACGCCTAAAACAAGCTAAAGGTAAAAAAAAAATAAAAAAAAATAGTTAGTTTCTAATAAGATTTAACAAGTAAGAGAAGAAAATTTAGAAACCATACCATTTATCTCTCAGCCTATTTGAAAGTGAGTAGTTTCCTTTTGATAAAATCCTTCAGTTAAGCCTAAGTAAAAGCGTTAATAATTACGTATAAAACCCCAAGCTCCAATTAAACCTTGGTAATAACTAATAACATCTTAAAGATGAATTTAACTCGACCTTAACTCTTTCCCAGGATACTTTGTAAGTTCCTCTTGATTTTGTTGAACACGAATTCTATTTGTGGCAAGGTAATGAACAAGTTCTAGTAGCGTAGGTGTTAATAGATGGCCTTGTGAAATTAAATTACCCCTTTCTCCAAATAACGAATTAAGCAAATAAATGACAAAATAGAGAAGATTTAAAGATGATTACTCAGTGTAAAGAAAAATAAACTTAGCTTGGTAAAGATGAATTGTAAGAATCATATCTTGAGTCTCCTTGAAAACGTAAGCTAAGAATTTCAAGATGTCCTTTTAAAATAAATAACCCTCAAGAATATTTCATTGTGGTTGGCCCTAACTGTAAGTGTGTTCTGTGGTCAGACTTCTATGTTGTCTTGTCAAAAAGAAAAGTGAATTGTCCTTGATATGTGTGAACGTTTCCGTGCTGCCTTTATGGCCATCCTTGTATCAAGTTGTTCACAGTGTTATTTGTATCCTGGGTGACGACATGTTGCATCATGTTATGTGTCAAGCAAGTCAAGAAAAAGTTATCCTGTTTTTCACTGGGTTGTTTGTGTGTGTGATTGTTTGGGTCATTACATTGCAACTACGAATGAAATGAACAAAACCAAAAGTGAGCGGCATGTATTCTATTAGGGATCCAATTATGTCCATCCTCAACCCTAATAATAAAAATAAAGGAAAATATAAGTCAATAATAGGCCAACCAACAAGATGAATAGGTTTAGGAAAGAGAACACTATTAGATATGTGACAACAAAGTAAATTTGTGTATCCCTTTATAGTGTCATTTGTAGCTCACTTCTAGAAAGATGAATTCAACCAAATTCTATTTTTAGGAAGGAAAATCCTAATGACATTTTTCCACTCTATTCATAGGAGGAGGAATCGAAACTGTACTTTTCCAAATAGGTGTAATTAATTTTGTGTTGATCCAAAGTTACTTATAATTAGTTCGCAAGTAATTTGTTCATCTTGAGTTGATAAAATCTTTATATCTTGCACCATGGACGTTTCCCTAGGCACATAGCTAGGGTTTTACCACGTAAATCTAGTGTTCATCTTTTGAATGTTTGGTATTTTATATATTTTGTTTATCACAATCTCTGTAAACTGTTGTTTTCATTATTCAACTTTCTACTTGTTCATTGTTGCAAAGTCTATAGTTTCCTAACAAATACAAAGCAATGCCAAGAAGTATTAGAACTAATTGTGAGAACCAAATCATAATTAATCCCATTTCTCTGACACCTTATAAAGACAACAGACTAATCAAATCTCAAACCACTCTCACCAAAACCAATAAGGTTTAAATTGATGGTATCTACAAAATCAAATGGAAGGTTAATGTTATTTTGAATTAAACTCAATAAGTACTACTCAATTAGTATGGAAAGGATGTGTCACTATTCTTTCAGACACAACTCCCAGATGTAATATTTATACCCATCATTAGCAAATGGATTTTATTATATTTGGGAACTTGTAAAAGAAATGAGAATGCATTTGTTGTTTGAATCAATTCATAGCAACCCCATCTTTAGATACTGTTATACTGATACAAGACTACAAGAAAAGAATGTTTCGATAGAATAAAAGGAGGTACCCATTTTCAATCCCGATACCAAACAACATATAGAAGATACATATTAAATCATATTCCAATATCTAATATCGTGATATCCCGATATCTAATATGCCTATAAATATAAGTGACCCAATAAATCATAACTATTAATGAAGTCTTTAAAATAGTTTTTAAATATTTAATTATTCATGAAAATTTGAGTGAAATATTTAAAATATTCAGCCAGTCGTATAAAATTCTTGTATTTAATTTCTTCCCATACATTTTAATTGAAATCCAAAATTTAGTTAATTTAAATTAGAAAGGAAGCTTTAAAGATTTTTAAACTAATATTTGAAGTACGATTGTTGAAGTAATTCATAAGAAGAAAAAGAAAAAAATACTATTAAGAAGAAAAAATTAATCATTGAAGTTAAACAAGTTATAGTGACAATAAAATTAAGGACTAAACTTAAACAGCGATGGCTTCAATATTTTTGGTTGCAGCTCATGAATTTTCATTATGAGAGAGACAACAACAGATTGATATATCATGTTTCTATCTCCTGGAAGTATTGGTGGACGCGTGAAAGCAATGATATTTGAAGATGGTGAAAATTTACAAATAAGAAATGAGGAGGAGAGTGGCGTGGTAGGTTGAAATGAGAGGTGAAATTTGTTCTTTTTTTAGCGAGAGTTTGAAAAACTCAACAGGGACTTATATGAAATGAATTCACAACCCAAAAATAACAGTTCCAGAATGAAAAAAAAATAGAATTGATATTACATGTTCAGGTAGAATAGCTACAAGAAAAATAGCATTCTATATAAAAAGATTGAGATATATTCAGAACATAGACTCCCTATTTTTTTATTTTAAAACATACACAAATGGACTGCTGCGTACAAACAATATCTATTTTTTTTGTTGTTTTATACACCCAATCTAAACACACATTTAAAGGAAATCAAAGACTCGGTTAATCCTCTGCTATGGAAAACTTCAATTGACACTTGACAAATTCAGTTTTTGATCTGCAGTTTGACTGTGTTAAAATTGACAACTGTTGATTGACAAAAACTTAGTCATCATAGCTTTCAATCTCCCTCTTGATGCAAAGTTTTTTAATTCCTAACAGTGATCAAAGATGCTCCAATCTATCTTTTGGAAGGGCCTTAGTAAAAATGTCTACAAGTTGATCTTCAAATTGACAAAATTCAAAGTAAATGAATTGTTGTCGAACAAGATCCCGAATGAAATGATGTCGGATATCAATGTGTTTGCTACTGCTATGGAAAATAGGTTTCTTTGTCATGGATATTGTGCTTTGATTGTCACAATAAATTTTAATGGGCTTACATACTTCCATTCCAAAATCTTAAAATAGTCTTGCCATCCAAATGGGTTGTGTGCTTGTGGATGATGCCACTATATATTTTGCTTCAGCTGTAGATAAAGCTATAGTGAGTTGCTTTCTACTACTCTAAGAAATGAGATTTACTCCATAGAAGAAAGCATATCCATAGGTACTATTTCGATCATCCAAGCTACCTGCCCAATCCGCATCTGTGTAGGCTACAACATTGAAATTATTAGTAGCTTTATAAAAAAATCCAAAATATTTAGTTCCACTGACATATTTGAGAATTCTTTTAGCTACCTTCTAATGAGACTCTTGAGTTTGTTGCATGAATCTAACAACTAGGCTTACAAAAAAACAAAATATCTGGTCTATTAGATGTTAGATACATAAGACTGCCAACCAGAGATCTATAAAGAGTGGCATTATAAGGCAGAGTTTCATCTTCCTTCATCATTTACTCCCAACAACAAGAGGAGTGCCCACTGATTTACAACCTTGCATATTAAACCTTTTCAACATATTTTCAACATAGTTGGATTGACAGATAGATATACCAACAACTTCTTGGTAATTTCCAAACCCAAAAAATATTGCATTCTTCCCAAATCAGACATCTCAAATTCAGATTTCATACCCTCTTTGAACTTCTCCACAAGTGATAATGAGGTGCCCAAAAATATTAATTCATCCACATAGAAGAAAAGAATGATTAAATTTGATCCTACATTTTTTTGGTAGACAGTACTCTCTGAAGAACATTTAACAAATCCATAACCAAGAAAATAGTTACCTCTTCTAGAGTACCAACCTCTCGGGGCTTGTTTAAGACCAAAAATATCCCTTTTAAGCCTATAAAACTTATCTTCATTTCCCCGAGCAATGAAACCTTGTGGCTGGTCCACATAAACTTCTTCCTTCAAGTATCCATTTAAGAATGCAGATTTATCATCCATTTCATAAACTGTTAACTATAACTGAGACACAATGGAAAGAAAGGTTCTTACAGTTTCCATTGTTGCTACTGGAGCAAATGTCTCCTCATATTCAATGCCTTCTTGTTGCACATATCCTTTTGCAACTAGCCTTGCTTTATATTTTCAAATACTTCCATCCATATTGAATTTTATCTTGTAAATCCACTTTACTCCAACCATTTATTTTCCATCAGGAAGATCGGCTAACTCCCATGTATCATTCTTATTAATTTGAGACATTTCAGCATCAATCGCTTGCATCCATAGCTCATTAGTACAAGATTATTTAAAATTATAAGGCTCAACATGTGTAGAAGAAAGCAAAGGAAAATTATCATCAGCATACCTACCTATCTCATATATTTCCCTCAAACTTCTTGTTTTTCTATGAGGGCTACATGGAGTCCTTACTTGGGTGTCAAAATGAGAACTGGTTGATGAAGTAGAAGAGGATTCCTTTGATGGAGAAGTCCTTGAAGGTGATCCCATATTTGTTTCCGTAGAGGGCTGCACTGATTGAATACTATTATCAATAATTAAATTTTCAATATGATGAGTAATTATCTTATCTTCTCCTTCATTTTTAAAATAAACTCCCCCTTCATCAAAGATCAAATCTCTACTAATATGAAACTTATTAGTATGAGGGTCATGACATCTATAAGCTTTAATTTCTTCTGAATATCCAATAAAAATGCATTTCACAAATTTTTCATCTAACTTCTTTCTTTGTTGTTGAGGAATATGAACAAAACATGTAGACCCAAAAATTTTTAGATGAGAAACATTTGGATTTCTACAAAACCAAGTCTCATAAGGAGTATAAATTTTTACCATTTTTGTAGTACTTCTATTGAGAACATAAATAGATGAATGCACTCCTTCTGCCCAATACATGTTTGGCAAACACATTTCTTTCAACATACATCTAGTCATATCTACAATGGTTTTGTTTTTCCTCTCCGCTACTCCATTTTGTTGAGGAGTATAAGTTGTAGTTAGATCCTTTTTAATGCCATGGGAAATGCAAAATTCTTTGAATGCATTAGAGGTGAATTCTCTACCTCGGTCAGTTCTTATAACTTTCAAATAGAAACCTGATTCCTTCTCAACAAGTGCTTTAAATCTTTGAAAGAAACTAAAAGCTTGAGACTTCTCACTTAAGAAATAGACCCAAGACATCCTTGAAAAATCATCTACAAAGAGAAGAAAATATTTGTTCTTTCCAAGAGACAAAGTTTGCATGGGACCACAAATATCTGCATGTACTAAAGCCAAAGGCTCATGTGCTCTAAAATGATGATTAGGAAAACTTTCTCTATATTTCTTCCCTATTAGAAAACCTTCAAATACGTTTTTTTCTGGCTTTATGAAATATGGAAAACCTCTCACCAAGTTCTTATTTTGCATGAATGAGAGAGATCCAAAATTAAGATGCCCAAACCTCTTATACCAAATCCAAGGATCATCAACAGAAACCTTCAAAAAAGCTACATCAGATTCCATTTTTAGACAAAAACATCCTATTATGTGTCATAGGAGCTTCAGCAACTAGTCCATTGTTGTTAAAAATATTACAAGACTTTCCTTCAAAAACAACCTTGTAATTTTTAGTATTTAGCTGCCCTATGCTAATCAAGTTATGCTTTAATCTTAGAACAAACAAAGTGTCATGTACATACATAGTACTCCCATTCTTCATATTTAAAGCAAGAACACCTTTTCCCATTACTTCTGCTTGATTATTGTTACCAAAATTGACTTTCCCCTTCACATTCTCATCTAACTTTGCAAACAAAATTTTATTTCCAGTCATGTGATTTGAACATCCACTATCTAAATACCAAACAAAATCATCTTCGGCTTCAAAGCTATTTGATGTGAAAAAAAAAAATTTAGATTTCTCACCTTTGTCTTTACTAAAATTTTCTTGAGAGGTGTTTCTTTTCTTTTTGAAACAATATTGTTCAATATGACCATCTTTACCAAAATAGCTACAATGAAGGTGGCCTCTCCCAGGTTTGTTGCTTCTTCCTCTACCACGACCTCATTTTCCATGAAATCTTCCATGGCCTCTACCTCCTCTATATGATGAGGAAAAAATAGAAGCCTCATTCATGGAAGATTGCTTTTTCTTGTCATCAACCTTCAACTTGGTTTGGAGGGCTTGTTTCAGGGGTTCGTCATTCCTTTTCAACCTGTTTTCATGTACTTGAAGGCTTCCAAATAAATCACTAAGAGTTATTTGTGATAAATCCCTTGACTCTTCTATAGCAATGGTAATGGGATCAAAAAAATTAGGAAGACTTCTTAACACTTTTTCAACAACCCTCCTATCTTCAAGAGATTCACCGTGGGCATGAATAGAATTCACAATATTTTGAACTCTGGTAATAAAATCTTCAACACCTTCACTTTCTTTCATAGAAAGAGACTCAAAATCTCTTCTTAACATTTGTAGTTTGACAATTTTTACCTTAATGGAACCTTTATAGGCCTTTTCCAAGGATTCCCAAGCATCATGTGACATCAAACATTCTACAATATTTGGAAATATTGAGATATCAACTCTTGTTTGAAGAATGAACAGAGCTTTGGAATTATTTTTTCTATTCTCATTCAACGTTGTCTTTTGATCAGCAGATAGAAGCTTATAGGCGGCTTCATCAGCTGGCTCTGAATAGCCTGAAGAAACAAGCATCCGCAGTTCTTGTGAGATTAGCATAGTTCTCATCTTCGCACTCCAATACTCATAGTTCTTCCCACTAAAAAGAGGAATCAGATACTGCACAGTATTGCTAGTCTGGGCCATTATACTAGCTTGCAGCAGTCAAATAAACAACTTATATATGCATCTCTGATACCAATTGAAAAACTGAACAGGGACTTATATGAAATGAATTCACAACCCAAAAAGGATAGTTCCAAAATGAAAAAAAATAGAATTGATATTATATGTTCAGGTAGAATAGCTACAAGAAAAATAGCATTCTATACAAAAATATTGAGATATACTTAGAATAGAGACTCTCTATTTTTTATTTTATTTTAAAACATACACAAATGGCTTGTTGCGTACAAAAAAATATCTGATGTTTTTTTTTTTTCTACACCCAATCTAAACACATATTTAAAGGAAATCAAAGACTCAGTTAAGCCTCTTCTGTGGCAAACTTCAATTGACACTTGGCAAATTTAGTTTTTGATCTGCAGTTTGACTGTGTTAAAATTGACAATTGTTGATTGACAAAAACTTAGTCATCATATCTTTCAAAGTTAACTCTTTATTAGCATGCTATGCCACTGATTGAACTTTTCTTTGTGATTTTTATAGGTTTTTAATCCTATGCCACTGATATATCCCTATATCCCTTGTAATGGGTGATTATTTCTTGCTTTTATAGGGTACATTGTTGACCTTGTCGATCTTACATTAAATCTCACATGTTTCTTTAAGTATATGAAAAGGTTGAACTATTTGGTTATATAGATACATATAGGGGATAAATTTGATGGATATTTTGAATAAAAAACTCCCTCTTGTATATTTGATAATTGTTCAATAGGAAATTACCATTATTTAAACCAGTTTTTCTTGAGTGGTATCATATAGAATGGTTTACATCCCTTTAAATGTTGTAACGGTCTATATGTGTAATGATGATCTTGAATGGTTGACTCCCTTGTTTTTATATGATCAAGTTGATTGTTTTTTGTAATGTTGTTGGTGATGGATACTGATTCTTTTAACTTTAATCGGTTTTATTTTTAGAAGAGGAAGATCAATATCTAGCAAGGGTTCTCGAGTCTGATTGACATGTACAATATCTACGAAATCGAAGAGCCTATTCATCATGGTAATTCTAACTCTAACACCTCACCTAAAATATATTATAGTTATCTTATCAGGGCAAGAATCACACAACAGGATTTGGAATCAATTGATTAAGAGCATCATAAGGGCTGCAGATTGAAGGATGTTTCTAATCAATATGACTCCATACCAATTAAGAATTTGGACATTGTTATCCAAATTAACCCTAATGAAGATTTAGATTGAAAGGTTGTGGGTAAGAAGAAGAGAGGCCTCCTTAAGAGGTTGTGGGTAAGTCTAGTTTCGTTTTTTATTATTTTATGTTACACATTGTGTAACGACCCAAAAAATCCACACATGAACAACACAGTGAATTACAGGATAATTTTTTTTTGACTTTCTTGACACATAACATGACGCAACATGTCGTCACCAAGTATACAACTAACATTGTGAACAACTTGATACAAGGATGGCCATAAAGGTAGCACGGAAACGTTCACACAAATCAAGGACAATTTACTTTTATTTTTGACAAGACAACATAACATTCCATTCACAGAACACACTTACAGTTAGGACCAACCACAAAGAGTTATTCTTGAGGGTTATTTATTTTAATAAGATATCTTGCAATTCTTAGCTTACGTTTTCCAATGAGGCTCAAGATATGATCCGTATAATTCAACATGCCAAGCCAAGATTATTCCTTTGACATTGAGTAATTATATTTAAATCTTCTCTATTATGACATTTATTTACTTAATTCGTTTATCAAGAAAAAGGAGTATTTAAATTCCACAAGGCCATCTGCTCACCACTAACGCTACTAAGATTCGTTCCTACTCACAAGACAACATGGTTTTAAGTTCAATACACTTAAGAGAAGAGATACAAGGTGCCTTGAAAAAGGGTTAGAGGGAGAAGGTCGAGATGAAAAATTTTTAGGACCTCATTAGTTATTGCCAGTATTAAATTGAAGCTAGGGCTCTTAACCAGAATTAACAACTTTACTTAGGCTTCGCTAAAAGTATTAACAAGAAGTAAAAAATTTACTTTCCAAATGGCGGTGAGAAAGATGGTGAGGTCTCCAATTTGTTTTCTCTGGCTTATTAAATCTTGTCATCTTCAAACAACTAATAGTTCATTTCACCTTAGGGTCATTTTACAATTTTCACCGTAAAAGGAAATAATGTTCACTAGAGGAGCTAGGGTTACCATGATATAAATTTTACTTACAATGATAGTCTTGCCCTTGTTTACTTAGAGAATTTCTTGCTCTCAAGTTGGTGACCGTTATGTTACTTTATTTGAATACAACTTTTAATTTAACTTCCAAAAGTATTAACAATCCCATGTTAGTTTACTTATGATGCTTTATTACTAAGTCATATCAAGGTTTAACTCAAAATTTATTCTCAAGGCAAGGTTGTAGCAACACTCATTTACAAGAACAAAACAAGATTACATCATTTCTTAAAATACTGATACTCCACAAGTCACTCAACCACAATAACCAAATTTTCTTATAATTTCAATGATGGCCAAACAATACAAGGTTTCCAATGTTTAGATGAAAAAGTCCACAATACTTTATACTAAGACATTAATCCTCTTTTAAACTTTCCACTAGACGTTAACAAAAGTTGAAAAACATAAAAAGGTTTCGAGCAAAGGAACTTCTTAATTGAGGTTGATGATAAAAGTCTACAAATCTATCCCTCATCTACACACAACATCCATCTGCAACAAATTTTCTAAAAGAGTCGGTTCACGAGAACTGAGCAAGATAAGGCTACACAAAACCACCATAACTATTATCTAACAATATCACAAAAAGGAAGCACTTTATTACAAGAATTGGTTCAAACCTCTAAACACTATTAACACATCAGGTTAAAAAAAAAGTTTTCATCATGCCAATCAAAGAAGGATAAGACCTTGTACTTCAATTAGGAGTAAAAACAACGAAAGTATAGCAATCGCAAGAGAATGGCCCTTGGCCCTATAAGGAGAAAACAAACAATCTAGCATAAATAGAATTCCCATCAAGTAAGTAATTAAACAATAATTACAAGATTGAGATTTGATATAGTTAGACCAACCATCTAGAAATTTATCAAAGGTACCAACGCATAGGCTAAAACAATACATTTCTAAAAGAACAAAAGTTGATCAGCCCAAGAAAGGGGAAACACGGGATTCAGAAATCAACATAAAAAGCCATGTATAATTGAGTTTCAAACCGGAAATCAATTAGAGTATACACACAACATAAGTTTCAAAGCGAAGGCAAAGTATACTAGTTTTGACCATTAACTACAAAGACATCTACCAATCATCCAGGAAGGGTCAAAGTCTTACAGGCTAGTAGTAAACACGCGAGAGAAGAAGGGGGTTTCGTCCAACAAGAGTATACAATAATGTCATCAACAAGTTTTTATAACACTAAAGGTTTGCAAACCTCCACTACAATACTAATGTTTGGTTAATTTAAAATAAATTTCCCACATCCCAAAACAACCATATTTTACGGCAACCCTTGGTAACACAGTCGACCGTCGCACAAAGATACAAACATAACTTCTAAGTGACATTATCGAAACAAAAACTTCCACTATGAATCCATAAGACTATCAAATGAAAGCTGAGTTTTTCCTGAAGGTTAATCACATTTAACGAAATTTCCATCAGAAACTACCACGATAAATTACGTGCATAAAAACCGACCAATATTAATTAATAGCGTAAACATTACAAGGGAGAAAATAATGCAAGTTAGGAAAAATAGAAGAGAGCCATCAACAATAATTCTAAGAGGGGATTAGACCAAATATTCTAGTGTCAACGAGGTACAGGATTCGCACAATGAAACCTCCAGCTTAGTTGATCCGAAAAGCTAGTTATGGTTCAAGTTGATAGGGATGGTCAAGGTACTTCTTGAGGATGGCCTTAAAAGCCTAGAAACAAGGTGAAAGATAGTAAGAGTCTAAACACGCGAGACGGAAAAACACATTGCACACAAACCTTTTCATTCTACCAGTTTTAATACCAAAACTCTAAGCTGGTTAGCCCACGCATTGCTCACACAATCCTACAACCTTTTTTTCTCGATGCTAAAAGGTTATCAAAGGGATTGTGAAGGAGCTAACAAAAAAATGTCAAGGAAAAACTTGGGTGCTAGGAAGGGGGGGTTTCATAGTTATTGTAAACTTACTTCCATGATATCGAAAATACTAGCTTGATCAACATAATAACTTGCAACTCAATCGCAGAGAAGAATTAATACATTAAAAAATAGATGAAGTTCTATCATTCGAGTAATATAACCTTCAGAGGAGAGGGCACACGCATCCTTTTGACCCACATACTGTCAACGATAAAAGCTAAAACAAGAAGAACAAGCAGAAAGGGAAATCTCCCATCATAACATCCAACTGACAAATCAATGCGAGGAAGAGTGGTTCGATTTCACAATAATTGTAAATATAATAGCAGTAGAATGGTGTAGAAATATCTTGCCTATTTCTCCAGCTCCAACAGGTCATACAGACTCCACACGGGTCAGCATAAGAATTGTAGGTACTGGAATCCAGGTGCATCAGTTCTAAGTGGTCCACATTCACGATCCATGAGACCATGCAATTGAAGATGATTTTTGTCAAACAGTTCACGAGAATTGTTGTATTCGAAGTGACTCCATGCCCTTGTGCTCAACTATTGCTTTTCTTGAGCTTTTACTTCTTGTGGGATTCGACAACCAACTCACATACCCTATACGTGCTACCACAAATACAAGTGATCTACACAAGGCTGGAGGAGATGGATTTACCCAATTTATTCATATTTGTTTCAACTTCCTATGCCTCCTCAACAAATCCATTCCAAAACTTATCATGCAATCCTTTCTATCCTTTGGCCATATTTCACTCAGGCATTTTGTCAAACAATTCCCATGCTTTCTGCAAGCTCCCGCATTTCGCATGCATGTCAAACAGGGTATTCATCACAATAACTTCAGACTGATATCCATATCTAAAGATTTTTGCGTGGATCTGCAAACCATGTATGAGAGATGCTACGCTGGTACATGCAGGGATAATACTAGAGAAGGTGAACTGATTAGGTTGGACACCTGTGATAGTCTTTGGAAGAGGTGAGATCTGCATTGCATCTATCAACTTGGCAACGCGGGGATTGCATACTTTGAGAGAGACCGTGAGGATTTTTAATGAGAGGAGCAGTGATTACTAATACATGCGTTGCTTTAATTGGAACCCCGCTCCTAGCAGAGACATCCTCAAAATATTTCCGTTTGTCCAGCTTCAATCCTAAATGACTATCTCCCTCGCTGCCTGAAGTAACTACAGCTGTGAGTGAAGCACTGGTTTTGTCCATTTTATCTAACTCCTTCCCCACAAAACTCCTCTATGACTCTAACTGTTCTTTGGGGTCAAAACCATTTAGCTCTGCATTAGGCCAGATTTCAGAGGACTTCCGGCTCTCTGGCATAGTTGTTCTAGAGTCCATTTGGCTTCTCAAGTTAAGGAAGCCAGACTCCATAGACTCCACCTTGATTTTGCAGAGATCTGGTTCAGCCTTGGTAGAAAAATCCACAAAAATAGAGCTTTTTGAAGATGAGCCGTAGCCAAAGGTGGATCTAGAGCCACAGCCAGGAGAGTACACAAATCCATTCTGAATTGAACTGTTGTTAATCTCTGCATGCCCGACGGCAGCAACGGTGTCATTCTCCCATTGAGCCTTAGCTCCCCTATTAGGGAATAGCATCATATTATCCCATTCCCAAGGGGACGAGGAAGTTTTCATGTCCCAGTCCATGAGTACAATGTTCCCTCTTCCATGAGTTACATCGTAAAACAAGGTCTCAGTAGAGAATCTTTGCAAGTAGATTTCATCAGGTCTCTTGGTAACACTCTCACTGTCACTTAATTGATTTTGATAAAAATATCATGAAAGAGAGACCCGAATCTGAGGATGCATTCTATACTGAACAGAAAGCAACATAGTTGGACAACCTGCTTGCTGGGAGCGCTCACAAAGGCTTCTGCCATTCTGCCACCGGTCTGCTACCAGGCTAAGAACTGTTGCGGGTCGCTGCTGCAGATCCCAGGCAAGAACACACCTTGCAGCACTCAAGAAAAGGGAGGCAGCATGTCTAAAACACTAGCTTAAAGCTCCGTCTAACCAAAAATGTGCACACAGGGAGGAACCAAGACAGAAAGACGCCAAGAAAAACATCTATTTGCTCCTTGTGATACAATCTACAGCGTAAAAATTGGAGAATGACCGCTGATCAAGGTTGAGGAAGTATTAAGACTTGCTTTTCACCTTTTGAAGCTTGTGGACTGCGAGGATAAACGCAGTTACAGGAGAGAGCCCTGACCATGTTTTGAACATCAAGACAGTGCACTCAAAAACTCTTACGCAAATGAACCAACTTGATGTTGGGGCTGGCAAACTCGTGGAGCTTTCTCGCGGTTGAGAAAAAGATGAGGGAAAGCTCAGCATTGCAGAGGAGAGAGAGTCCCGATTTTCACTTTGAGAAAGAACCTGATGACTTACCGGGTTTGTATCCTCCTGCTCTGCACCATTTATCTTCCCATTTCCTTCTTTCTTCCATGCTGATACAAAACACGCCTTCTTCACTAGCCCACAGCTTCAACTAAAACTGCCATACAAACCCACATGGCCAGCAAGGAATGCGCCCAAGGAGGAACCAGGATGGAAAAGGCCTAGACATAACAAGTTTTGTTGGCCTCTCACCCACTCCACACACAGCCCAAGAAAAACGTGCCCATCACTCCACCTCAATGCTAATTAAGTTATGTTAATATTAGAACAACAAAGTGTCATGTACATTCATAGTAATCCCATTCTTCATATTTAAACAAGAAATAAAGAACACCTTTTCCCAGTACTTTGCTTGATTATGTACCCAAAATGACTTTCCCCTCACATTCGAATATAAACTTTGCAAACAAAAATTTATTTCCAGTCATGGTTGATTTTGAAATCCACTATCTCAATACCAAAACAACATATCTGGCTTCAAAAGATATGTGATGTGAAAAAAAAAATTTAGATGCTCACCTATGTATTTTACTCAACAATTTGCTTGAGAGGTGTTTCTTTTCTTTTGAAACAATATGTTCAATATGACCATCTTACCAAAATAGCTATACAAATGAAGGTGGCCTTACCAGGGGTGTGCTTCTTCCTCTACCAAGACCTCATTTCATGACATCGCCAGGGCACTCTACCTATCTATATGAGAGGAAAAATAGAAGCCTTATTCATGGAAGATTGGCTTTCTTGTCATAAACTTCAACTTGGTTTGGAGGGCTGTTCAGGGGTTCGTCATTCCTGTTCAACCGGTTTTCATGTACTTGAAGGCTTCCAACTAAATCACTAAGAGTTATGCGGATAAAATCCCTGACTCTTCCTATAGCAATGCGGAAGGGGATCAAAAAAATAGGAAGGACTTCTTAACACTTTTCAAACAACCCTCCTATCTTCACGGAGATTTCACCGTGGGAATGAATAGAAGTACAATATTGTGAAACTATGGGGCTTAATCAAAATCTTCACCACTTCACTTTCTTTAATAGAAAGATGACCAAACTCTATCTTCTAACATTTGTGTTTGACAAGTTTACCTTATGGAAACTTATAGGCCTTTCAAGGATTCCAAGCATCATGTGACATCAAACATTCTACAATATTTGTAAATATTGAGATATCACTCTTGTTTGAAGAATGAGAAAACAGAGTTCTGGATTATTTTTCCATCTCATTAACGTTGTCTTTTATAAGCAGATAGAAGCTATAGGGGCTCATCAGCTGGCTTATAAGCCTGAAGAAAAAGACATCCGCAGTTCTGGGAGATTAGCATAGTTCTCATCTTCGCACTCCAATACTCATAGTTCTTCCCACTAAAAAGAGGAATCAGATACTGCACAGTATTGCTAGTCTGGGCCATTATACTAGCTTGCAGCAGTCAAATAAACAACTTATATATGCATCTCTGATACCAATTGAAAAACTGAACAGGGACTTATATGAAATGAATTCACAACCCAAAAAGGATAGTTCCAAAATGAAAAAAAATAGAATTGATATTATATGTTCAGGTAGAATAGCTACAAGAAAAATAGCATTCTATACAAAAATATTGAGATATACTTAGAATAGAGACTCTCTATTTTTTATTTTATTTTAAAACATACACAAATGGCTTGTTGCGTACAAAAAAATATCTGATGTTTTTTTTTTTTCTACACCCAATCTAAACACATATTTAAAGGAAATCAAAGACTCAGTTAAGCCTCTTCTGTGGCAAACTTCAATTGACACTTGGCAAATTAGTTTTTGATCTGCAGTTTGACTGTGTTAAAATTGACAATTGTTGATTGACAAAAACTTAGTCATCATATCTTTCAAAGTTAACTCTTTATTAGCATGCTATGCCACTGATTGAACTTTTCTTTGTGATTTTTATAGGTTTTTAATCCTATGCCACTGATATATCCCTATATCCCTTGTAATGGGTGATTATTTCTTGCTTTATAGGGTACATTGTTGACCTTGTCGATCTTACATTAAATCTCACATGTTTCTTTAAGTATATGAAAAGGTTGAACTATTTGGTTATATAGATACATATAGGGGATAAATTTGATGGATATTTTGAATAAAAAACTCCCTCTTGTATATTTGATAATTGTTCAATAGGAAATTACCATTATTTAAACCAGTTTTTTCTGAGTGGTATCATATAGAATGGTTTACATCCCTTTAAATGTTGTAACGGTCTATATGTGTAATGATGATCTTGAATGGTTGACTCCCTTGTTTTTATATGATCAAGTTGATTGTTTTTTGTAATGTTGTTGGTGATGGATACTGATCTTTTAACTTTAATCGGTTTTATTTTTAGAAGAGGAAGATCAATATCTAGCAAGGGTTCTCGAGTCTGATTGACATGTACAATATCTACGAAATCGAAGAGCCTATTCATCATGGTAATTCTAACTCTAACACCTCACCTAAAATATATTATAGTTATCTTATCAGGGCAAGAATCACACAACAGGATTTGGAATCAATTGATTAAGAGCATCATAAGGGCTGCAGATTGAAGGATGTTTCTAATCAATATGACTCCATACCAATTAAGAATTTGGACATTGTTATCCAAATTAACCCTAATGAAGATTTAGATTGAAAGGTTGTGGGTAAGAAGAAGAGAGGCCTCCTTAAGAGGTTGTGGGTAAGTCTAGTTTCGTTTTTTATTATTTTATGTTACACATTGTGTAACGACCCAAAAAACCACACATGAACAACACAGTGAAAATACAAGATGAACTTTTTATTTATTTTCTGACTTGCTTGACACATAACATGACGCAACACATCGTCACCAAGGATACAACTAACACCATGAACAACTTGATAAAAGAATGGCCATAAAGGAAGCACAGAAATGTTCACACCTATCAAGGACAATTTACTTTGCTTTTTGACAAGACAACATAGAAGTCCAATCACAGAACACACTTACAGTTAAGGGCCAACCACAATAAGTTATTCTTGAGGGTTATTTATTTTAATAAGATATCTTACAATTCTTAGCTTACGTTTTCAAGGAGGCTCAAGATATGATTCGAATAATTCAACTTGTCAAGTCAAGTTTATTCCTTTGACACTGAGTAATTATCTTTAAATCTTCTCTATTATGACATTTATTTGCTTAATTCGTTTATCAAGAAAAAGGAGTATTTAAATTCCACAAGGTCATCTACTCACCACTAACGCTACTAAGATTCGTTCTTGCCCACAAGACAACATGGTTTTAATTTCAACACACTTAAGAGAAGAGATACAAGGTGCCTTGAAAAAGGGTTAGAGGGAGAAGGTCGAGATGGAACATCTTTAGGACCTCATTAGTTATTGCCAGTATTTAAATTGAAGCTAGGGCTCTTAACCAGAATTATCAACAACTTTACTTAGGCTTCGCTAAAAGTAATAACAAGGAGTAAAAAAATTTACTTTCCAAATGGCGGTGAGAAAGATGGTGAGGTCTCCAATTTGTTTTCTCTGGCTTATTAAATCTTATCATCTTCAAACAATTAACAGTTCATTTCACCTTAGGGTCATTTTACAAATTTTACCATAAAAGGAATAATGTTCGCTAGAGGAGCTAGGGTTATCGCGTTATAAATTTTACTTGCAATGATAGTCTTGGCCTTGTTTACTTAGAGAATTTCTTGCTCTCAAGTTGATGACCCCTACGTTACTTTATTTGAATGCAACTTTTAATTTAACTTCCAAAAGTATTAAACAATCCCATGTTAGTTTACTTATGACACTTTATTACTAAGTCATATCAAGGTTTAACTCAAAATTTATTCTCAAGGCAAGGTTGTAGCAACACTCATTTACAAGAACCAAACAAGATTACATCAGTTCTTAAAATACTAATACTCCAAAAAAGTCACTCAACAACAATAACCAAATTTTCTTATAATTTCAATGATGGTCAAACAATACAAGGTTTCCAAAGTTCAGATGACAAATTCAACAATAATTTATACTAAGACATTAATCCTCTTTTAAACTTTCCACTAGACGTTAACAATAGTTGAACAACATAAAAAAAGGTTTTCGAGCAAAGGATCTTCTTAACTAAGGTTGATGACAAAAGTCTACAAATCTATCCCTCATCTACACGCAAAATCCATATGCAGCAAATTTTCTACAAGAGTCAGTTCACAAGAACTAAGCAAGATAAGGCTACACAAAACCACCATAACTATTATCTAACAATATCACGAAAAGGAAGCACTTTATTACAAGAATTGGTTCAAACCTCTAAACACTATTATCACATCAAGTTATAATAAAGTCTTCATCATGCCAATCGAAGAAGGAGAAGACCTTGTACTTCAGTTAGGAGTAATAGCAACAAAAGTATAGCAATCGTAAGAGAATGGCCCTTGGCCCTATAAGGAGAAAACAAACAATCTAGCAAAAAACAGAATTCCCATCAAGTAAGTAATTAAACAAAAATTACAAGATTGAGATTTGATATAAATAGACCAACCATCTAGAAATTTATCAAAGGTACCAACGCATAGGCTAAAATAATATATTTCTAAAAATACAAAAGTTGATCGGCCCAAGAAAGGGGAAACACGGGTTCCAAAATTTAACACAAAAAGTCATGTATAAATGAGTTTCAAACTGGAAATCAATTAGAGTATACACACAACATAAGTTTCGAAGTGAAGGCATAGTAAACTAGTTTTGACCATTAACTACAAAGAGATTTACCAATCATCCAGGAAGGGTCAAAGTCTTACAGGCTAGTAGCAAACACGCGAGAGAAGAAGGGGGTTCCATCCAACAAGAGTATACAATAATGTCATCAACAAGTTCTTATAACACTAAAGATTTGCAAACCTCCACTATACCACTAATGTTTGGTTAATTTAAAATAAATTGCCCACATCCTAAAACAACCATATTTTACAGCAACCCTTGGTAACACAGTCGACCGTCGCACAAAGATACAAACATAACTTCTAAGTGACATTATCAAAACAAAACCTTCAGCTATGAATCCATAAGACCATCAAATGAAAGCTGAGTTTTTCCCGAAGGTTAATCACATTTAATGAAATTTCCATCACAAACTATTACGGTAATTACGTGCATAAAAACCGACCAATATTAATTAATAGCGTTAACATTACAAGGGAGAAAATAATGCAAGTTAGGAAAAATAGAAGAGCGCCATCAGCAATAATTCTGAGAGGGGAATTAGACTAAACTATTCTAGTGTCAACGAGGTACAGGATTCGCACAATGAAACCTCCAGCTTAGTTGATCCGAAAAGCTAGTTATGGTTCAAGTTGATAGGGATGGTCAAGGTACTTCTTGAGGATGGCCTTAAAACTCTAAACACGTGAGACGGAAGACACAATGCACACAACCTTTTCATTCGACCAGTTTTAATACCAAAACTCAAAGCTGGCCAGCCGAAGCATTGATCACACTAATCCTACAACCTTCCTTTCTTGATGCCGAAAGGTTATCTAAGGAACTTTCAAAAGGGGCTAACAAAAAATGTCAAAAGACAACTTGGGTGCTAGAGAGGAGCTTCATAGTTATCGTAACTTACTTTGATAATATCGAAAATACTAGTTGATCAACATAATAACTTGCAACTCAATCGCAGAGGAGAATTAATACATAAACAAACAGACGAAGGTCTATCATTTGAGTAACGAAAACATAACATTCAGAGGAGAGGGCACTCGCATCCTTTCGACCCACATACTATCAACGATAAAAGCTAAAACAAGAAGAAACAAGCAGAAAGGGAAATCTCCCATCATGACATCCAACTAACAAAACAATGCAAGGAAAAGTGGTTCGATTTCACAATAATTGTAAATATAATAGCAGTAGAAAGGTGTAGAAATATCTTTCCTGTTTCTCCAGCTTCAACAGGTCGTACAGACTCTGCACGGGTCAGCATAAGAACTGTAGGTACTGGAATCCGGGTGCATCAGTTCTAAGCGGTCCACATTCACGATCTGCGAGACCATGCAATTGAAGAGGATTTTTGTCAAATAGTTCACGAGCATTGTTGTATTTGAAGTGACTCCATGCACTTGTGCTCAACTATTGCTTTCCTTGAGCTTTTACTTCTTGTGGGATTTGACAACCAACTCACATACCCTATACGTGCTACCACAAATACAAGTGATCTACACAAGGCTGGAGGAGATATTTTCAGAGAAGAACCTAGCAAGGATCTCACAGCAAGTAAAGGTTATAGGAGATGGATTTACCCAAGTTAATCAGATTTGCTTCAACTTCCTATGCCTCCTCAACAAACCCTTTCCGAAACATATCATGCAATCCTTGTTGTCCTTTGGCCATATTTCACTCAGGAATTTTGTCAAACAATCCCCGTGCTTTCTGTAAGCTCCCGCATTTCACATGCATGTCAATCACGGTATTCATCACAATAACTTCAGACTAATATCCATATCTAATGATTTTTGCATGGATCTGCAAACCATGTATGAGAAATGCTACGTTGGTACATGCAGGGATAATACTAGAGAAGGTGAACTGATTAGGTTGGACACCTGTGATAGTCTTTGGAAGAAGTGAGATCTGGATTGCATCCTTCAACTTAGCAACGCAGGGATTGCATACTTTGAGAGTGACCGTACGAGGCTTTTTAATGAGAGGAGAAATGATTGCTGATACATGTGTTGCTCTAATTGGAACCCCGCCGCTAGCAGAGACATCCTCAAAATATGTCTGTTTGCCTAGCTTCAATCCTAAATGACTATCTCCCTCACTGCCTAAAGTAACTGTAGCTTTGAGTGAAGCACTGGTTTTGACCATTTTATCTAACTCCTTCCCCACAAAACTCCTTTGTGACTCTAACTGTTCTTTGGGGTCAAATCCATTTAGCTCTGCATTAGGCCAGATTTCAGAGGACTTCCGGCTCTCTAGCTCAGTTGTCCTAGAGTCCATTTAGCTTCTCAAGTCAAGCAAGCTAGAGTCCATAGACTCCACCTTGATTATGCAGAGATCCGGTTTAGCCTTGGTAGAAAAAAATCCACAGAAACAGAGCTTTTTTGAAGATGAGCCGTAGCCAAAGGTGGATCCAGAGCCACAGCTAGGAGAGTACACAGATCCATTCTAAATTGAACTGTTGTCAATCTCTGCATGCCCGACGGCAGCAATAGTGTCATTCTCCCATTGAGCCTTGGCTCCCCTATTAGGGAATAGCATCAGATTATCCCAGTCCCAAGGGGAGGAGGAAGTTTTCATGTCCCAGTCCATGAGTACAATGTTCCCTCTTCCATGAGTTACATCGTAAAACAAGTAAGGTCTCAGAAGAGAATCATAGCAATAAACTTCATCTGGTTTGCTGGTAACACCCTCACTGTCACATAATCGATTTTGAAAATACAACTCAGTACGTGTTATGGATCTGAAATATATCCTGCTACCTTCATCTCCCAAGACATTTTCTCCAACATTGCATAGATCTCCTGCGCTTGTGGGTGTGATCTATCACCTACACAAAAAGGCATGCACCATTTTATTGGCTTCGCTAAGTTAAGCACATCTAATCCAAAACAGACATAGCATATGCCAGAAAAGAGTCCGTTACCTCCTTGTGAAGATCAACTACCATGATTCTCTCGTCAGGAGGCAATTCAAACAAAGCTCCATTTTTCTTTGACTCTCCACCTTTTCAAAACAAGAGACACCATGAAAAAAATCATCTATTTGCTCCCTGTGATTACAAACTACAGCGTACAGACTGGCAAAAGACCGCTGATCAAGGTTGAGGAGGTAATGAGACTTGTTTTTCACCTCAGCTATTCACATCGAGGACAAACGCAGTTGGAGGAGAGAGCCCTGACCATGTTTTGGACATCAAGACAGTGCAGTCAAAAACTCTTACGCAAATGAACCAACTTGATGTTGGGGCTGGCAAACTCGTGGAGCTTTCTCGCGGTTGAGAAAAAGATGAGGGCAAGCTCAGCATCGCAGAGGAGAGAGAGTCCCGATTTTCTCTTTGAGAAAGAACCTGATGACTTACCGGGTTTGTATCCTCCTACTCTGCACCATTCCTCTTCCCATTTCCTTCTTTCTTCCATGCTGAAACAAAACACGCCTTCTTCACTAGCCTGCAGCTTCATCTAAAACTGCCATACAAACCCACGCGGCCAGTAGGGGAAGGCGCCCAAGGAGGAACTAGGATGGAAAATGCCTGGACAGAACAGGTTTTGCTGGCCTCTCACCCACTCCACACGCAGCCCAAGAAAAATGCGCCCATCACTCCACCTCAATGCATTCAAGAAGAAAATCAACAAAAAAGATCATGGCGAAGAAAAATGACTCCACCGACTCCTCACGTAAGGACAGACATGACAGTCATAATAGTTGGTAGGTTGGGTGGTTGGGAGGAGGCCAAGGTGGCAGTGGAGGGTAGGTAGCGGAATAGGAAGCCAATGCCCAGCGGGGCATTACATTTAAAGACATGTTCTATCATATATTTGCAGTTGGAGCTTGTGTGCAATTTTTATCATCTACGTGCAAATTGGAGAAGGGTCGTGTGTGGTTCAATTAGCATGCATGTTTGTAATAATCTTCACTATATTAGAGATTCAAAAAAAAATACATTTAATGTATTTTTTCAAGCTATGTAAGGATATAAAAGCGTGTATTAGAAGAATCTAAGTGCATTACATTCTCCTCACCTTAAGAAAGCATCATCCTCGATGCAACATAACACAGAGAAAAAGAAATGGTAGGCAACAAGGAACTGATAAGGGCGAAGGTATGCTCTAAGTTTAAGATTTCTGACGCTAAAACACAGCTGTGGGGTTGCCTTGGGAATATTTGGTAGAAATTTTAACTTTCAAGTTTCTGTGAAGATTGGCAGTTCTTTCTTTTTCATCATTTCATTAGTCTCTTTCCATCATCATTATTTCTAGTTTTAGTTTCTTTTAAAATATCATCATTGAAGAGTTTTGATTTATTCCTTATTGTGGGTGCCTAACATGAACTGCTAACACAACACCCTATCAGGTTCACAAGACCCTACAGATTCACAAGCACACAAGTATATTCTTCATGACTGTATTACACCACAAAAGGTTACTCAAATACGGAATGGATTAGGCACAGTCCACATAACATAGTACTCGTCACACATCTATGACTGACATACAAAATACTTAAACAAAAGAGTACTACAATCCACCAGACATTTCCTCAATTTGTATCAATGAAAAATTCACATAACACAAAACCTTGCTACAGGTACATAGTGTCCACAAGGGAATCAATGACCTATCCACAACATCACAACACATATCCATCTAACATGAGTAACACATACATCAAAAGACCACTACCAAACATCACAATAACTCAACATATATCCTGAAACATCAACCATACAGACAAATATCATAAGCCTCCCTCAAACTCTTATGCCTCCCTCAAGTCTCTTATGCCTTATGCCTCCCTCAAGGAAACTCTTATGCCGGTTGACCCTATGGTCCAAGACACATAGAGTTCGAACACTCCTAACCCAAGTGACATAATAACGCGTGGTTCAACAACCCGCTAGTTATATGTAAATCCTTGGTGGCGTACCCCCATACAACGAAGCGGGTCCATAGGTCCAACCAATCCATGGTGCATCCTATGACCCTATTCCACACATCACGACAATAGAACCAACACAACAATCCAATCAAAGTGCCAAGTGGCAAAGTACAAGCCTTGGGCAAGGCGGTAAAAATTCCAAATTTAAAAGAAGACCCAAAATCAAGCAAAATAAATGGCCAAATAGCCATAGTTAGTATCAAACTCCCCTTGTTAGTGCCACAAACCAAGGAAACGCCCAAAATTGTAAAGCATGGCAATCAACAAAAGCTGCTAGTCCTTACAAAATAAAGTAAAAAGCTCAATTTACGAATAAAATCAACTTATAATAATGTCACATTACGATAACTGTGTGGCCTTATCTAGCCACCAAGGGGTACTCAACAAGTTGCTAGCACTCGGAACATCGAGCCTCAGCTCGTAAAATACATATCAATAATACAACTGTCATCACCTCCATCTGAATCATCCCGCCACCACTTCGACAAGGCTAAACATAGTCATAGTTTGCACTTAGGTTGCATACATACAACCACATAGGGAGAGAGGAAGGATTCACATGTTATCTACTAAACCGAGTTTCGGCTCAAGTTATTGACCCATGGTATACCATTCCTCACTCACAACATACACTTCTACCGATTACCCTCAGGGTCAGTTAGCGTAAGGTTCACAACATAACATACAACAACATCACTAACATAACAGTGGCACACACATAACTACCATAACGTCTTACATATGGTACATATACAGGATAGATCACGATCATACATTCACTGAGTGTAACACATCACTTTACCACATTCTGCACCCAAAGTGCAATCACCATACGATAGGGTTCATACACTCACTGTATGACCCAAAATCACAACACGAAGCATTACATATTTGCACAGTCATACATACGATGAACATAGTACATCTCAACATAACATCCATTGCTACATAACAAGGTGGTACACACATTTCTTCAAAACATGGTAAAAACATCATGATACAACTCATTTCTTTTAACATCAATCTAGTCATACAACACATTGATACACCTACATATCACAATATGTCACAATGTTCTAACACTACGTAATCCACATTATAATTATTTTCACACATCATAAACAGTAATTCACAAGTGAACTCTTCATAGAATCCACAAGAAGGAGAGAGAATACTCCCATCCCAACATATCAACATGATCACAAACACGCACTAAGTGACATACACATCACGTGCGTTCACAATATCACAATTACGAAA
Organism: Taxus chinensis; assembly: GCA_019776745.2. NCBI lineage: Eukaryota > Viridiplantae > Streptophyta > Pinopsida > Cupressales > Taxaceae > Taxus > Taxus chinensis. Next base: position 252,640,208 of record CM034151.1, on the reverse strand, counting down.
ATAATCACATCACGTTTAAAGCAAATTACTCTTCCAATATCTACCACCATCATGCAACATCATCATCATCATGCAGTATCATCATGTAACACCACCACCACCATGTAACATCATCATATAACACCAATCCGTCCCATAGGTTCGAGAGCATGAACCTATGCTCTGATACCAAGTGTAACGACCCAAAAAACCACACATGAACAACACAGTGAAATACAAGATGAACTCTTTTTTTTTTTTTTGACTTGCTTGACACATAACATGACGCAACACATCGTCACCAAGGATACAACTAACACCGTGAACAACTTGATAAAAGGATGGCCATAAAGGAAGCACAGAAACGTTCACACCTATCAAGGACAATTTACTTTGCTTTTTGACAAGACAACATAGAAGTCCAATCACAGAACACACTTACAGTTAGGGCCAACCACAATGAGTTATTCTTGAGGGTTATTTATTTTAATAAGATATCTTGCAATTCTTAGCTTACGTTTTCAAGGAGGCTCAAGATATGATTCGAATAATTCAACTTATCAAGTCAAGTTTATTCCTTTGACACTGAGTAATTATCTTTAAATCTTCTCTATTATGACATTTATTTGCTTAATTCGTTTATCAAGAAAAAGGAGTATTTAAATTCCACAAGGTCATCTGCTCACCACTAACGCTACTAAGATTCGTTCTTGCCCACAAGACAACATGGTTTTAAGTTCAACACACTTAAGAGAAGAGATACAAGGTGCCTTGAAAAAGGGTTAGAGGGAGAAGGTCGAGATGGAACATCTTTAGGACCTCATTAGTTATTGCCAGTATTTAATTGAAGCTAGGGCTCTTAACCAGAATTATCAACAACTTTACTTAGGCTTCGCTAAAAGTAATAACAAGGAGTAAAAAAAAATTACTTTCCAAATGGCGGTGAGAAAGATGGTGAGGTCTCTAATTTGTTTTCTCTGGCTTATTAAATCTTATCATCTTCAAACAATTAACAGTTCATTTCACCTTAGGGTCATTTTACAAATTTTACCATAAAAGGAATAATGTTCGCTAGAGGAGCTAGGGTTATCGTGTTATAAAGTTTACTTGCAATGATAGTCTTGCCCTTGTTTACTTAGAGAATTTCATGCTCTCAAGTAGGTGACACCTTACGTTACTTTATTTGAATGCAACTTTTTATTTAACTTCCAGAAGTATTAAACAATCCCATGTTAGTTTACTTATGACACTTTATTACTAAGTCATATCAAGGTTTAACTCAAAATTTATTCTCAAGGCAAGGTTGTAGGAACACTCATTTACAAGAACCAAACAAGATTACATCAGTTCTTAAAATACTGATACTCCAAAAAAGTCACTCAACAACAATAACCAAATTTTCTTATAATTTCAATGATGGTCAAACAATACAAGGTTTCCAAAGTTCAGATGACAAAGTCCACAATACTTTATACTAAGACATTAATCCTCTTTTAAAATTTTCACTGGACGTTAAAAAAAGTTGAACAACATATTTAAAAAGGTTTCGAGCAAAGGAAATTCTCAACTGAGGTTGATGACAAAAGTCTACAAATCTATCCCTCATCTACACACAAGATCCATCTGCAACAATTTTTCTACAAGAGTCAGTTCACGAGAACTGAGCAAGATAAGGCTACACAAAACCACCATAACTATTATCTAAAAATATCACAAATAGGAAGCACTTTATTACAAGAATTGGTTCAAACCTCTAAACACTATTAACACATCAAGTTAAAAAAAAAGTCTTCATCATGCCAATCAAAGAAGGAGAAGACCTTGTACTTCAGTTAGGAGTAAAAACAATGAAAGTATAGCAATCGCAAGAGAATGGCCCTTGGCCCTATAAGGAGAAAACAAAAAATCTAGCATAAACAAAATTCCCATCAAGTAAGTAATTAAACAATAATTACAAGATTGAGATTTGATATAATTAGACCAACCATCTAGAAATTTATCAAAGGTACCAACACATAGGCTAAAATAATACATTTCTAAAAGAACAAAAGTTGATTGGCCCAAGAAAGGGGAAACAAGGGTTTCAGAAATCAACACAAAAAGCCATGTATAATTGAGTTTCAAACTGGAAATCAATTATAGTATACACACAACATAAGTTTTGAAGCGAAGGAAAAGTATACTAGTTTTGACCATTAACTACAAAGAGATCTACCAATCATCCAGGAAGGGTCAAAGTCTTACAGGCTAGTAACAAACACATGAGAGAAGAAGGGGGTTTCGTCCAACAAGAGTATACAATAATGTCATCAACAAGTTTTTATAACACTAAAGGTTTGCAAACCTTCACTACAATACTAATGTTTGGTTAATTTAAAATAAATTGCCCACATCCCAAAACAACCATATTTTACGGCAACCCTTGGTAACACAGTCGACCGTCACACAAAGATACAAACATAACTTCTAAGTGACATTATCAAAACAAAACCTTCCGCTATGTTGGTCGTCAAATAGGACTTTACGAAGAGCAACAGTCAGGGGACAAGAAGTCCCTCCTCTTTAATGGGAGAGGTTTCCTTTTTCAGAAACGAACCTATTTACAAATATACAAAACATGATTTTCTGGTTAAACTTGGATATTATGAAAGTGTTTTCTACAAATATCATCAATTACAAAAGGACTGAGGAATGAGAATACGAGAATGAGTAGAAAAAGCAACATGCAGAATTATAGTTAACAGAGTAATTCGTTATGTATGCGAAGTTACAGTGAATTGAAACAAGATCATTTGTAGCCTAGAAATAAGAGGGAATTTAAAGACACAAAGTTCTGTAAATAACATCTACCAGAACACAAAGTTTTACAGATTCATTAATCAAGGACACAAAGTTCCTTCTTAGTTATACAAGATCACCATGCTTGCAAAGTTGGAGAGTATGCAATCAGCGAGACTAACAAACTAGAGACCAACGATCTTCACAAAAATTAAATGAAAGCTTAGGAATAAAAAGGATCAGAAGGAATGAAAAGCCCTTCTGTATTGAGTTCTTTATGATCTATTTACACTTTCAGAAAATATGCCAAGTTCTTCCTTTTTAAGAATGGCGTAGAGAGGCCATTATATAGCTTACAAATGCGTTACTCTTCGTAACCGCTTCTTTTAACACAAGATTAGTTAAGGGTTGCCAAACGTAACACCTCAACTTATTACAAAGAAAACGGGAAAAATAAATGGGAAGAAGAGAGAAGAATAAGGATAAGAAGACAGGTGGTTGGTTAATGGGAGGGACCCACTGACTTCAAAATCCGCTGCCTGAATTTCTTCAATGCCTCAACTATGTCTATGCCACGAGGGACTGACGTGTTGGCTGTAGACTGAGTGCAAAATCTGAGGCACTTTTGCATCTCTTTATCAAACTTGACATGAGTATGATAATCTTTATTTGCTTCTTCAATGGCAGATTGAAGAGAGCAGATCTCCTTCATTTTCTCTTTGGAGATGGAGCTTTCCTTGAATAGATTATCTTTGACAAAAGCTCTGAATTGAGCTTTGATTTCTTGTAAGGAAAGAGGCACGCCAGAAGTTTTATCCTGAAGGTGACAATGGATATCTTTGAAAGTAGACACCACCAACGTCTTGAAAGCCTCACCTTTCTGCCAGCTATTCTTTAGTTCTCCCAAAGCTTCCTCCAAGACGTTGATCTTCCACTCCACGCTGTAAACCCAGGATTTTGATAGATTATCCTTTGCATCATCAAAAATCTTACTCGCCAGTAAAATGTTCTCATCTGTCTGTCCCCTGAGGCGGAGGTCTACTATGAAGCTTCTCCAGAGTTTGAGCTCTTTATCCATGACTCTGATAGTGGAGGAGAGCTTCTGTTGCAAACTATTCACTTTTCCATGGAGTTTGAAAGCTTCATCGATGAAGTTTAACCCTGCAACAAGCATATCATCCACCATGGCTTCCATAGCTCTGCCATAGACGGAATACTTTTGCATGTCTTTGATACTCTGTACTTCATCTTGGCTAAAAATTATAGGTGGTGGAAGAGTAGTCAATGGGGTAGGGTCCAAAAATTTGTCCTTAGACAAAAGATACTTGATGAAACTTATGAGAATCTGGTCCTGCTCCTCCAACTGTTCAATAGTTTGCTGCCCTTTCTCTACCCTCCCAATGACTCTTGTGACTGTTTCCTGGAGGTTATGTATCTCTCCTTCAGGGGTAGACTCTCCCATTGGAATTCTTGAGAGTTCTTGGTCAAATTCCTGCAAGTCCTGCTCTGATTTTTCTGCTGTAGGTTTTGCAATCTCTAGGAATTGTTGACCCTGAGCATCAGACACTATCCTAGAAGTAATTTTGGCTTTCCTGACACGAGAAGGAGTGGTGCCCAACAAGGTTGTGACAGCATAAAACTTTGACCCTGAGCTCCGAGAGGAAGATTTCCTCTTCCTACTGTCCACCAGAGGTTGCACCCACGCAAAAGAGGAAGATGAATCAGCAGGAGGGGCAAGAGGACCAAGAGACAGAGAGCTCATGACACTCAAGGTTTACACAGCTGTTGATTCAAGTTGAGATGTGAGTGGGGCGCTTGAGACAATTGCAGCAGAAGAATCAACAACACTTGGAAGTTCAATGCTCTAGACCTCTTTGTCCTTATCAGTTGGATCTTTAGGAGCATTTGCAGGGGTTGGCATTTCACTGTCTTCACTCTCACTAAGAACAATGATGTTCTTTGGTCCCATAGGCAATTCTACCTGCTTTCTCTGGGGATCATTTTCCACAGGCTCCTTCTTAACCTCCTTGACTTTCTTCTAGTATACTTGGGTGGATGAAGAAGGAGTGGAAGCTGCAGGTCCTTGTGTTGATGAGGCAGGAGGGGTTCGCACTGGTGTATCTGACCTTGGAATCGATGCATCCCTCCTTAGTGTTGAGACATCCTTGGAGGAGGATTCTCCTGAGTGCCTCCTGAGCTCTCGAACTTTCCTGTCAAACCAGACCTTAGTCCTAACTAAGACTGGAGCTAGGATCTCAGCCAGATCATCCTTCTCTTTCCTGTTCCAATCTAAGTCCTCCAAAGGAGTGTGCTTAACCACATTGTCATACTCATATGAGTATAGATCAGATTTGTCATCCTGGAGCCCTTCAGGAACTTGATACAAACCGAGTTCTTGGATCATTGGCAGAGAGAACCTGCCATAATGCCTTCTTCTGCCTTAAAATCATCTGCATAGTCAGCCCAGTAGTCTTCTGTATCTACCCTCTGATGATAGATTATCTTGATGTTTTGTTCGATGAACTTCTTCAAGTCGAAGCAAGTTCTTGGCTTGAAGAAATGAAGAGTGATAGGAACCAGGGCTCTTTCTATGTTCTGTGCATCCAGGGCTTTTTTACAAGTATAATTTCCCAAAGAGATGGAAAAGTGCAACCCAATTATCTTCTTATCTCTGCAGGTTCTGTGCAATTTGTCAGTTATCTTCTTATCTCTGCAGGTTCTGTGCAATTTGTCTAACTACCTGCATATTTCTATCAAAGCCATTTTATCACCGTAGAACATGGGAAACCTTAGGGGGGTGCCTTCATAGTTGGAAAGCTTGATATAGGAGAATTTCCTGAATTGTATGGAATGGGCACCGTAGTGCGATATCAGGTTCATGGCTTCATCAGAAAATCTCCTAGCAGTATCACCTTCAAGGAGCCTGACCACGTACATGGTGAAAGCATCATTGACCCTTCTGAAATTACGATTACTGGTCTCTAGGGTGAACTGCGGACAGTAGGCATATACTGGATCATCTTTGTGAGCATCAATGTAGGAGAAACCAAACCATTGCCTTGATGCTGCCAGAGTATACATCAGGTAAGAAGTCATGTAGAACTTATTTTTTTGTTGTACATTAGACAGCTGCTCCGTCAAGTTCATGCTGATGATTTCCACCTAGTTGATATCTTGAGTTCCCTCATAGACCATGCTAATGAGCAGGCACATCCAGAAGTGGAATTCGTTGGTAGAGGGTAAACCCATAACCCGAGCCAGTAGGATTATAAAATCCAATAATTCTTCATTGAAATCTGCCCAAAAAAGAGTCTTGGACAGACGATATGCTCCCTTCTTAGGGTTCTTTAGCCAGGAAATCACCACTCACGCCTTGTATTTATCACTGTCTTGATTGAACAGGGCTTGTGCTTGATCCCGGGAAACAACTATGGCATTATCCATCTCTGGGATCCTAAGTGCAGTTCTAATGGCGGCAGCGTCCAATTTGGCGATGAGTTCCCCGTGCACGTTGGTTAATTCACTCGAATCGGGGTCGAAGTGAGCTCCGCATGAAAGCACTGTATCAGCACACTACACCAAGATTGGGAAACCTCCAGTGAAAGCCAAGCCGCTGTCATGAATCATCTGCGCCATTGGTGTAGGTGTTGCATCTGTCATCCTTGCCCAAAAATCACCGAAATCAAGGTGACGAGCTTCACTGTCCCCAATCTTAGGAACGTCAAATTCTAGTGGCAAGATTTGCTCCTGTCCCTGAAATTTGATCTTCATACTGATAGGAATTTGGAGGACAAAGACGCAAATTAGACTTGGGAAGGAATTACAGAGGGAAGGGATACACGCGCAGGAAATTAGATTGCAAGGGTTCGAGAAATGGATAGCATAGAAGCGGTGTGAAAAATACAAAGGGGATTTCGCTCGTTATATAGCCGTTTAGGAGAGAGAAATGCCATGAATGTGCATTTAATACATACCTACCAATTTGAATTAGCGAGACATTCGGGTAGAGTGGCAAAAACTAGCATGAATGGCACTTGGTTCATTTGGGACATGTGAGACGCGAATGCGTGAAACACGCAGCTCAGCCGGATCAGGTGAAACGAGGAAAAGATGCACAAATTTCTTTTGGGACATGTGGGATGAAAGGGCGTGAAACACGCGACTCAGCCGGATCGGCCGAAAAGGTGACAATGGGTCTGGGAGAGTTTGGGAAATTTGGGACGCAAATGCGAGAAGTACGCGATTCGGTTGTTTCGGCCGAAAATGGAACAACTTGCACAATTTGACTTGGGCCATTTGGGACGTGAATGTGTGAAGTACGCGGTTCGAGCAAATCGGCTGAAAATTGAACAACTTGCCTGATTAACTTTGGGACATTTGGGACATGAAGTTCCGATGGGCCCGAAAAAGACAAACTTCGGGGAAACCGGCCGATCGGGGAACAAAATGCACTTTTGAACTTGGGACATGCAGGACAAAAGTGCACGACAGGCCCGAAAAACACACAAAAAGAACCAAAAACGTAGATTTTCCCAATTTCTTGACTTTTAGCATTTTTAGAAAAACTGAGAAGACACTTAAAACTCAAAATTTTGAAAATTCACTTCTTTAAGAGCAGGGAATTTTCAGTGGACAATAGCTGGCTCCTTCTGGGGATGACTTGGCATAAATTCAAGGAATGAGACATGGCAAGAACCTAGATAAACTTAGGGAAGCAGACCAGTACCTTACCCATTGGGCAACGGAGTTGAAAGGCAAACCAATACAGAGGACAACACACCAAAACCAAAAAGGAAAGAAAAACAAAACGATGTACAGAATATACAAAGGGACTCCCTAATCACCTATGACTTGAACAACTTCAAATACTGCCCACTATAAGGAAGTGGGAGAGGAGAACCATCCATGTAATCAAGGTAGAAAGAATTCTCACCAGCAAAATGCCTGATCTTGAAAGGTCCGAGCCAAAGGGAATCAAACTTTCCATGGCTGCCACGAGGTTCATGCCTTTTATCCCATAACAAAACAGTGTCTCCAACTTGGAAATCTCTGAAGATGGCTTTCTTATCAAACAGGACCTTTACCTTCTGCTAGTGAACAGATATCCTATCAGCAACCACCAATCTATCCTCATTCAGTTTGTGAAGGTACATAATCCTCTTATCCAAAGCATCATTGAAACTAGTATCTTCAATGGCCTTCATTAGATGCAAGGCTGGCAGTTCCACTGTTACTGGTAGTTGAGTTTCTATTCCATATACCACTTGAAAATGGGAAATTCCAATAGCTCTCTTTGGTGTAATCCTGTCTGCCCAAAGAGCATCATAGACCTTCTTGTGCCAGTTTCGTTGAGACTCATTGACTAACTTCCTTATAATAGTCACCATATTTTTGTTAGTGGATTCTGCTTGCCCATTTCCCTGAGGGTAATAATCTGAAGAATGAGCCAAGGAGATGCCATACCCATAGCAAAAATCCATTATCTCGGTTGAAGAGAAATTTGAAGCATTATCTGTTACAATCTTGTTAGGTACGCCATACCTTACCAAGATGTTTTCTTTTATGAAGTTGCACACTACTTCAGAAGTAGTGCTCTTTACTGGAATAGCTTCTACCCATTTGGTGAAGTAATCTGTGGCAGTTAGTACATGAGTATGACCAGCACTAGAAGCAGGATTAAGTGTACCAATGAAGTCCAAACCCCACTGTTGAAACAGTTCCTCAATCACAACTGGCTTGAGAGGCAAAGAGGCCAATTTAGGTCTTCCCACAAAGGTCTGACAAGCCTCACATTTATCAACCCACTTGGATGCATCCCTGAATAAGGTAGGCCTCACATTTATCAACCCACTTGGATGCATCCCTGAATAAGGTAGGCCAGTAATATCCTCCACGGAGTATCTTATGAGCTGTAACTGTTGATGAATAGTGCCCTCCACAAGCCTAATCATGGAAAGCCGAGAGTAACCTTTTCTGTTGTTCCTTGTCCACACATTTCAAAAACCTTCCATCTATCCCCCAATTGAACAAGGCATTTTCCCACAACACATACTGTACTGATCTTAGTTTAACAACCCTCTTTTCTTTGGCAGTCAAATGAGAGGGGAATTCTCCATAGGTGAGAAAATGGGCGACATCAGCATACCATTCATCAACTGAGCTGAGAAACAGAACGGTAGGAAGGTCAGCCTTATCCTCTAGCAACTCATGTCTAGCTCCTTCTGCAATGAGCTCACAAAGGCCTTTACCACGAACAAGCTTGGTCGGTTTGATGTCAATGTCATATTCTTGGACCTTAGCAACCCAGTTCCCTCTTTTGGATCCAAACTCCTGTTGTGTGAGAATTGACTTAACAGTTGTATCTGGAACCAACACCATGGAGTGAGAGTTGAGGATGTAAAAACGAAACTGCTTAACAGCTTTGACCACTGCAAAAGCATGTTTCTCCATCATGGTGTATTTTAACTCATGATCTTTCAAAATATAGCTCATGAAAGCAATTGGAAGTTCGTGCTCATTAGAATCTTCTTGAGTCAAAACAGCAGCCAAGGTATTATCTGTGGCGTAGCAATAGATAATGAAATCTTTGCTGAAATCAGGACAGGCCAAAACAGGAGTTTTAGCAATAGCTCTTTTGATACCTTCAAAGGATTCCTTTCATTTAGAATACCAACCAAATGTTTGTTTCCCTTTCATCATCTAAGAAATATTCAAAGTTAACTCTGCAAAATCAGGGATGAACCTTCTTAAAAAATTGATCTTACCGAAGAAAGAGTGCACACCCTTTTTGCTGGTTGGGAGAGGAATTTGCTGGATAGCTTGGACTCATTCAGGATCAATCTTAATACCATCTCTGGAAACAATGTGTCCCAATAACTTCCCTTCTGTGACACAAAAGACAGATTTTTTAGGGTTCAAAGAGATCCCATGCTCTCTGCATCTCAGCAGAACTTTTTCCAGGTGGTCAAAATGATCCACCCTTGTTTTAGAAAACACTGTCAAGTCATCAAGGTATATGACAATACACTTCCCTTTCAAATTTCCAAAATCCAGATCCATAGCTCTCTAAAAAGTGCCACCAGCATTAATAAGCCCAAAAGGCATTCTCTTGTAAGCAAAGGTACCCCAAAGAGTAGTGAAAGTTGTTTTGTGTTGATCTACAGTATCAGCCTCGACCTGATTATATCCCAAGAATACATCAAGCATAGATAACATCTCATCTCCTTTTACTGCTTCCAAGACCTGATCCATCATAAGCAAAGGATAATTATCCTTCAAGGAAGCCTGATTCAAATTCCTGAAATCAACACAGATGCGGATCTCACCATTCTTCTTCCTAACGAGCACAATATTTGCAATCCATGTTGAATGTTGAATGGGAAAAATTATTTTAGCCTTCAACAACTTCTAAATTTCTTGAAAGATGGTGTCAGCTATTTTGGGATTGTACTGCCTCTGTTTCTGCTTAAAAGGTTTAATTCCTGGTTTGAGAGGAATAGAATGCTGCATATCTTTTGGTTTGAAGGCTTTTAAATCCTCATAAGAATAAGAAAGAACATCCTTATACCTCTTTAAAAGATCAATTGATTTTCTCCTCTCATCTGCTGTGCAATATTTTCCAATGTTCACTAGCCTAGGGTCAGTAGAACTCCCAATATTAATTTTGTCATGCTCAGCTGATTTCTGAGTTCCAGTGGAAGCTCTAGACTTCACATACCTGTCATGCATATCAAATAGTTCCTCTAAACTCACCAATCCTTTAGGAATCTTATTTCCTTTGAATTTGATGCACCCATCTTGATCTGTTTCTTCTCCTTGGGTGACTGCTTTGTCAGAAGGCGTATTTTCACGAGGCAGGTTGTCACTTCCTTTGAAATTCATCTATTCAAAATTACCCTTAAGTTCTAAGAAAGACAGCAAGTGTTGATCATCATTGAAAACTTTTCAGTTATTTGTATTTTCGGGTACACTAGGTCGATGGATCATCTCAATGGTGAACTTTTCTTGAGAGAAATCAGGATGAGGAATCAGTAGTGACCCTGAGACTGCTAGTGAGTCAGCCCTGCTATTCTTTTCCCTAGGTACTGCTTCAATAGAGAAATCATCAAGAAATTCAATGGAATCCCAAACCTGATTCCGGTAATGTTTCAACCTTCCATTTTTTACTTGAAAAAGGTTTCTTACTTGCTTTACAATCAATTCTACATCACCACGAGCTAGAAGATTTTTTACACCTTGTTCTTTGGCCACTTGCAATCCAAGAATGAGAGCCTCATACTCTGCTGTATTATTAGTTTTTTCGAACTACAACTTGAATAAAAAAGGATGTAGGCTTCCTTTAGGTGACACCAGTAGGACACCAGCTCCAGAACCAGCTGAGGAACAACTTCCATCAAACTCTAAAATCCTAACACCATTAGGATCTTTAGGAGACACTTTGTAGAGTCAAATTTCATCAAGGGACATAATCATGTAGTTACCATGTCCCATATCCTCATAGAGTATTTGTGCTTTAGGATCATCTGTTTTCTGCACAATATACTCAGACTGCTTCTCAGGCAGCAACTTCTTCATTTGCCCATTAACAGGTATGAGTGCATCTGACCAATCCATTTGAATTTCTCCACCCACATCCTTATAGAAGTTCCTACTTAGCAACATCCCGTATGAAGGAGGAATATCTACTACTAAGATGGTAGCCAATACTTTCTTCTCAGGTAAAGCAACGAAAGCCACTTGTGCATCTTTAATTCTTCCAACTAGGGGCACTTCTTTACTCTCCATAGAGTAACAAGATCCATAAGTGCGTGTGAGGGTCAAGCCTAAGGCATGAGCTACTTTAGCGGGCATCACATTATCTGAGGCTCTTGAATCTATGACACAATTACTGAGCCTATGACCAGCTATAAGAAGCGTTACATAAAACGGTTTGATTTTTTCATTAGGCGAGGTGATAGCGGCTACCAGACTAGGCTGTGGTGCAGAAGAAGGAGTGGGCAAAAGGCCTTTAGAGGTGGTCTTAGAATGGGAATTGACGAAGTGAATCATTTTAGTAAAAGCTTTGGGATGGGTTTGATAATACTCATCCTCTGAGATTTGAACCTTGGTCTTTTTCAGGTGATCAATAATATCAAAAGACCCAGAAGTGGACAGGCCATCCTCATTTGAGATCCTAGGTTTATCAACTTTAGGGGAAAAAGAAGTAACTTTAATAGCAGGATTGATAGGACTCACCTTTGGTGTAGATGAAGTGGGGATAGCAGATCCTCTTTTTACAATTACGGGGATAGTTGCCGACTGCTCCTTAGATTTCTTGATGGGCTGCATCACTTTCTCCCTCTGATTTGTCTACTCTCGATTCATGACAGCGAATGATTCGCTATTCATGTCTGCTACTACTTCATCATAGTCATCTCCATCATCAAGGCCCTCAGTGGTGAAGAAATTCACTAGAGATCCCTCAAGTTCGTCTGCTTCGTCATCAACTTCTTCCACAAACTCCTCGCAAGCTTCATTATCTTCATCATCATCTGGTTCTTCAACTTCACAGGTTGCATTGACAGGAACTTTAACAGGAGGTCCTTCAAGCGCTAGTCTTGTTTGAGAAGTAGGCAAATGATTTCTGGGCTGAAAATTTATCCTTGGAACGTCTGCATAAGGAGCGTGCTGAGCCAATTGTTTCTTTATAGCAATGAGATCATTCACAAGTTTTTGAACTAATGGATCAGTATTAGGTCCAGGGGTGGAAGAGGAGGAAGCAGCAGACTTAGATTTGGAAGGGTCTCTCCTCAACTTTCCCAACATGATCAAGTCATCCTCGACACTAACAGCAAGAGTTTGATCCTCAACCAATGTTGCGAGATTAGCCCTTCTTAGCGCATAACTAACTTTAGGTGATTGGGCATTTAGGAAGAAACATTTTTGGATTTGATCAACAGGTCGAGTATTTACCAGAATTTTATTGATCAATCTGTTGAATTGGGCCACGAATTCTCTCATGGGCTCTTACGAATCTTTCTTTATCTGAGAGATTTGGGCTAGCAAGGTATGCACATCTTCTGCTGGTTTGAAACGGTTTTCAAACCTAGTTCTCATGGTGTCCCAGCTGGTGATAGCACTAGCCAAAAGGTGATAGAACTAATCAGCAGCATTATCTTGTAAAGTCTCAACGAACAGTCTCATGGAGACGTCTTCATGTTTAACTCCCAGAACTCCACATGCAACAATGAAGGCTGCAATGTGTTCATCAGGATGCACTTTTCCATCACCTTTGAATTTGGGGAAGTTCTTCTGGTTACCTCTGGGTAACTCATGCAAAGGCTGAGGAAGAGCAAGGGGCCCGACACGATGACCCCAGGGCAATGGTGTCGCCATTCTTGGAAAGATGGCTTGGAGAGGAACTGTAACACCAGCAAGAATCAAAGCTCGAAGATTAGGACTAGTAGGCTCTGAAGGAATGCCACCCGTAGGATTTCTATCTTGAACAGGTGGATTGCTTGTCGAACGAGTCCTTCTATTTATTGTTGAAGGGAAAGGAAAACCATGCTGCTCCAAAAACTGAAACTGAGAGTCTTCAATACAAAGGGCCCTTCTCCCTCGAATAAAATGCAGAGTCGCCAGATCAAAGGATGATCAAAAATTATAGAACTGGAATATGATTTCCCCCAGCTCAGTCGCCAAAAACTGTTGGTCGTCAAATAGGACTTTACGAAGAGCAATAGTTAGGGGACAAGAAGTCCCTCCTCTTTAATGGGAGAGGTTCCCTTATTCAGAAACGAACCTATTTACAAATATACAAAACATGATTTTCTGGTTAAACTTGGATATTACAAAAAAAAATTCTACAAATATCATCAATTACAAAAGGACTGAGGAATGAGAATACGAGAATGAGCAGAAAAGCAACATGCAGAATTATAGTTAACAGAGTAATTCGTTATGTATGTGTGTGCATGTATACTTTGCTTGATGCTAAATCAAATGAAGCAAGAACTACCACCTAAAATAGTTCTACAATTTAGCTAAAACAAAGCATAAACACCATCATGATAAGAATTAAAAAAGGGTTAGATGCTAGCATTCATCAATACAAACTTTGAAACTAACAATGCTAAATATCTAAACTCCTCTATTCTCTAACAAACAAATAAATGAATGGACCTAAGTAAGCTCCATGGCTATCAAAATAGTTGTCCTTAATGCTCCAAGAACCTAGGAATGGGGGCTAATCAAAGTTGGGCTACAAGACCCTTTTGACACCTCCCATATGACCCAAGCACTTTAAGAAAGAGGCTTAACTCTTCAAGATGATGAACTCTCAAAAGGGCAAGGTGCAAGCTCTTAGTCTCTTTGCTATATGCTTTGCATTTACTCTCTTAGAAAGTTTAGGTGTAAGTAAAAAGGTAGGTGGAGGGCTCTTTATATAGCCCAAAGGATAAAGGATTCAACACATTCTCATGAATGTGGGATAAAGGTAAAACATGATTAGGAATGGATAAGGTTGCTTTATTAAAGGTAACCTTACTTTAGAAGGGTTTAATACATGTTTAGCAAGTCATGGGAGTTGGGGGTATTTTAATTAATCAAAGGTGATTAATTAATAGGTAGGTGTAAGCTTATAGAAGCCAATTAGAGGAATATTAGTGTGATTTAGGCTATTAGAAGGGGATTAAATCAATTAAATATTGATTTATTGGTTAAATGGAGGGGAAAGCTAATTAATTAATAATAATTAATTAGTCTAGGTAGAAGGGGTGATTTATTAACGGAAGGTCGTTAATTAGGGTATTTGTTGGATAGGCAACTTAATTAATTAGCTTAGTGTAATTAATTAATGATGATATGAGGGAAAATGAGTGCCTTTGACGATATGTCGTTGATTTGCGAGAAAGGGGATAATTAGCACAATTTAAGTATTTAAATTGCTTGGGCATAATTATAGGTGTCTACATTTGCCCCTCTTTGGGGTGGCATAAGTGATGCCACTTCAAAGATAGTAGACAGAAAAGATTTTGAAGAGATAGAAGAAAAATTAGTAGGAGGGAGAGATGCCCCCTCGAGTGTCAATGGGGTGATGAAGGAAGCCGATCGACGATCGAAAAATATGAGAAGTAGGCAGAAGAATGGGGACGAGGCAGGATGCCCCGAGGAGAGGGAGGATTAGGGGTGAAAGGGAAGTCGTGTAGAAGAAATATGGATGAGGGGAGAGAAGAGCTTAGCCTCTAGCTGCTTATTTGTTTGGAACAAATTTGATGTCATCATATTGCCATAGGAACTACATCATCGGTCCTTATGAAAAATATAAGCATACGACAAAGCTAGAATGACATGAAAAGCCATACTACGAACAATTGTCCATTGCTGAAAGTACCAAGTCCACGCAACATACAATAATGCAATGCAATACGAGAAGGAAACAAGCTCATATAACAGGGAAAACAAGTACGAACGCACATATCTAACCCAACAATGGTCAAGACAGTTGTACAAATGGTTTGTTATCAGTGCTGAAGAGATCCATAAGTTCGTGATTGACGACAGGTGTTAAAAATGATGCCCCAAGCAAGGATACATGCAAGGGAAATGAAAATGGACACGGGGGTCCATGAAAAGCATGTTGTCACAATGAAACAGTACCAGGCAACCAAAAGTGCCCCAGAGTACAGACGAAGCAAGCAACTAGCTTTTGTGAATGGTTATGAATCAGTGATCCGCGAGTCGTATAATCGGGGAAGATGTGAGACACAACCAACAGATATGAGAAAATACCATGCGCAAGACACAAGTTTCAGCTGTAAGAAGCAAGTTACCATTTTGTAGGGTGTTTTACTTTTTAGAATTTTTTTGAAAAATTTTGCCTTGTTTTTAGATTTTTTTGATATATATATACATTGTTTTTTATATATATATGTTCTATTGTTTTTGTGTTTTTCTCGAAACAATGTTCTATTGTTTTTTTGTGTTTTCTCAAAACAATGTTCTATTGTTTTTGTGTTTGGTGAAACAATTTTCTATTGTTTTTAGTTTTCTCAAACAATTTTATTGTTTTTGTGTTTCTGTTTGAAACAATTTTACTACTTGTTTTTGTGTTGTTACTCAAAAACAATGTTCTATTGTTTATGTGTTTGTGAACAATTTTTCTATTGTTTTTGTGTTTTGTGAAACAATCTTTCTATTTGTTTTTGTGTTGCATGAAACAAATGTTTCTATTGTTTTTGTGTTTTGGATGAAACAACTTTCTATTGTTTTTATGTTTTACTCAAACAACAATGTTCCTATTTTTTTTGTGTTTTGTGAAACAATTTTCTATTGTTTTTGTGTTGTCTGATTTGAAACAATTTTCTATTGTTTTTGTGTTTGGTGAAAAATTTTCTATTGTTTTTATGTCTTTCTCAAAACAATGTTCTATTTTTTTTGTGTGTTATTGTGAAACAATTTAATTCTATTGTTTTGCTAGTGTCTGAAACAATTTTCTTATTGTTTTTGTTGTTTGGTTTGAAACAATTTTTCTTTTTTTTATGTTTTGTGGAACAATTTCTATGTTTTTTGTTGTTTTTCAACGGTTTCCAAAGCTATGTGCAGGTAACCAAGAAAGCATGGATGCCCCCAGCATTAGGTGGGGAATATACAAAGGCAGAAGCCACACGCTTATAAAAAATAAGGTGAATTCGTTGAGTTTCCCCCAGCGTAAGATGGGAAATAACGAAAGACCACGTCCCTTACAGACGAATAGAAGAAGGGAAAGCCGGATCAAGGGCTGGACTAGATGGTGTGCACAGGAAACTCGAAGGTATAACCAGGTCCAGGACAAAGACAACTACCCTTCTGATACAGAATGCTTGTGAACAACGAATCCTCCCGAGGCACCGGAAACCAATTTTCACCCAAGGACTTGTCCAAAGTGCCACAATTGCGTGGTTTTCACTAGGGGACGGACCTGTTTTCTTCTCTTCTTTTTTTTAATATATTTTTTTATTTTATTTTATGACTTTCTTGTGCCATGTTTAGGCATAAAACTTCTTAAGATGCATGGAATTCATGGCTCCCGGAGGCTCATCGCCATTGGGGGTGAGGCCAATTGTATGCCCCTGTGCCATACTTGGCAACTATGACATAGGGGTCCCAACCAGTGTTGGTTCGAACTTCCCTTCTTTTCTTGCTCTGCTCTAGTGTTGAACTGGTTCTCCTTCATAACTAAATCACCCACCTCAAACTGGCGAGGGATGATTCTCTTGTGTAGTTGCAGGAGATTCTGTGTTGATATACTTTCAGGTGATTAAGAGCGCGAATGTGCTCTCATCCAGGAGCTCTAACTCAGCCAATCTTGCCACTCGGTAATCTTCATCCTTATTTCAAATAGTCCCGAAGAGAAATTCGCAGGGATGGGATTTCAATCTCTAAAGGGATGATAGATTCTGTCCCGAACACGAGGGAATATGGCGTCAGCACCCGTCGGAGTGCGAATTGATGGTCGGTAGGCCCAGAGGGCTGGGTGGATTTGTAGGTGCCAGTTTCGACCAGTTTTGCTACCATCTTCTCCATTATCCTTACCAAAGTTCTTGTTTGTGCCTCAGCTTGCCATTACCCTGAGGTTAATATGGGTGGACATTTCAATCTGTTTGGAAACTGTTGGCAAAGACCTTTCACAGTTTTGTTCTTAAATGATTCCCATTTACTGGTGACAAGGCTGCGGGTACCATATCGGCAAATAATGTGATTCATGATGAATTAGAAATCTGTGCTCCTATGACATAGGGTAATGGACAGCCTCCACCCATTGTGAATATTCTGTAGCTGTGATGATTATGCGTTATGACCATAGATGAGGGTAGGAGTAGTTTCCCTATTAGATCAAGATCCCACTTGGAGAGGCCACGGGGTAGTGATTGGTTGCAATGGTTGCGATGGAGCATGGATTGAAATTTCAATACGTTTGCATAGCACACTTTCTAACATAATTTACAACAAAATCAGTTTCCATGGTGGGCCAAATCGTTAACTACTCTTAACAGTTCTTGCCAAGACCATTCCGTTTGTATGTGGCTCCGCATACTCCTTCGTGTACTTCTTTAATTACCTGGATGGACTCCGGCACATCCAGACAACGTAATAGATTCCCATCGTAGCCACGACGATAAAGTGTACCTCCTAACAGGGTGTAACGGGGCTATCTGGCGAATTAAGCTCTGCTTTTCAGAGCGGGAGATTTCGGGAGGGAATGTACTGTCCTTAAGATAGGTGAAAATGGGGTTCATACCATGGTGAATGGGGATCAACAACATCACAAGCCAAGCAAGATTCTGGCATGTCATACGCGGGCTGGCGTAGATTTTCTACGAAGAATGGCATATCATTGTTCCTTGGTGGAATACGAAGCATAGATCCCACCGTTGCCATAGCATCTGTTGATCTATTCTACGCTCTTGGGATTTGCTCAAAGGTAATGCGCACAAAATACTCCTCAAGGTTTCCACCAACTTCTTATAAGGTATGAGCTTGTCATCCTTAAACTTTATACTCATCATTAACCTATTGATGATTAGCTGTGAATCACCTACAACCTTCACATGTTGAATATTCCACTTGATGGCTTAGCTTCATCCATGCAATGAGTGCTTCATATTCCGCAATGTTTGTTTGTGCAAGGGAAGGCCAGGTGGAAAGCCTGTGGTATAGGATCCCTGAAGGAGTAATAAGGACCACTCCTGCACCTGAACCATGAAACGTAAAAGATCCATCAAAATGTAATCTTCCATACAATAGATTCTTCAATGTAGAGCAAAGATTGCATCTGGCAGATCAAGACTCAAAGGTTCTATGCTTTGCAAAGGTGCTTCCGCTAGCTGGTCAGCAAGTACTTGTCCTTTAATTGATTTTTGATGCACAAATTCTATATCAAACTCACTAAGTAGAATGATCCAATTAGCCATTCTACCTGTGAGGGCAGGTTTGGACAACAAATACTTGAGTGGGTCGACCTTGGATATGAGCTTGGTCTTAGTATTTAGCAGGTAATGGCGAAGTTTCTGAAAGGTAAAAACAACAACCAAAGCAAGCCTTCTCAATCTGAGGATAATTACATTCATAGGCAATGAGGGTGCGACTCAGATAGTACACTGCTTTCTCTTTATGGCTAAGGTCATATTGGGTGAGCAGTGCACCATAGCATATTGCGTAGCGGAAATATAGAGCAAAAGTGGTTCTCCCGGAGTGGGAGGAATGAGGACAGGTGGATTAGCCAGGTACTTGTTTAAGCAAAGCAAAGGCTTGTTGTTGCTCAGGTCCCCAAATGAAAGTGATGTCCTTCTTAAGCAAATGAGTGAATGAGTGACATTTATCTGCAAGCTGGGAGATAAAGCGGCGAATGGCTTGAATTTTCCCTTGCAAGCTACGCAGTTGCTTGATATTCCTCAGGTGGAGGCATTTCTGTGATGGCAGATACTTTAGCAGGTGTCTACCTCAATACCTCGTCTTGACACAATGAAGCCTAATAGTTTTCCCCGATAGCCACACCAAAGACAACTTCTTTGGATTTAGCCTGACGTTGTATTCAAGTAGGTGTTCAAAGATACGCCGCAAATGATAGGGATGTTCTCTATTGTTTTTGTGTTGTCTGATTTGAAACAATTTTCTATTGTTTTGTGTTTGGTGAAAAATTTTCTATTGTTTTTATGTCTTTCTCAAAACAATGTTTCTATTTTTTTTGTGTGTTATTGTGAAACAATTTAATTCTATTGTTTTGCTAGTGTCTGAAACAATTTTCTTATTGTTTTTGTTGTTTGGTTTGAAACAATTTTTCTTTTTTTTATGTCTTTGTGGAAACAATTTTCTATTGTTTTTGTGTTATCAACAGTTTTCCAAAGCTATGTGCAGGTAACCAAGAAAGCATGGATTTGCCCCCAGCATTAGGGTGGGGATATAGCAAGGCAGAAGCCACGCGCTTTATGAACAAGAAGGTGAATTCGTGGAGTTGCCCCAGCGTCAGCATGGGAAATAACGAAGCCACGTCCCTTACAGACGAATAGAAGAAGGAAAGCCGGCTCAAGGCTGGACTAGATGGTGTGCACAAGGAAAACTCGAAGGTAGAACCAGGTCCAGGACAAAGAACAACTACCCTTCTGATACAGAATGCTTGTGAACAACGAATCCTCCCGAGGCACCGGAAACCAATTTTCACCCCAAGGACTTGTCCAAAGTGCCACAATTGCGTGGTTTTCACTAGGTGGACGACCTGTTTTCTCTTCTTTTTTTTAATATATTTTTTTATTTTATTTTTATGACTTTCTTTGTGCCATGTTTAGGCATAAAACTTCTTAAGATGCATGGAATTCATGGGCTCCCGGAGCTCATCGCCATTGGGGTGAGCCAACTTGTATGCCCCTGTGCCATTACTTGGCAACTATGACATAGGGTCCTAACCAGTGTGGTTCGAACTTCCCTTTCTTTTCTTGCTCTGCTCTAGTGTTGAACTGGTTCTCCTTCATAATTAAATGTCAACAAGTACTTGTCCTTTAACTGATTTTTGATGGAAAAATTCTATATCAAACTCACTGAGTAGAATGATCCAATTAGCCATTCTACCTGTGAGGGCGGGTTTGGACAACAAATACTTGAGTGGGTCGACTTTGGATATGAGCTTGGTCTTAGTATTTAGCAGGTAATGGTGAAGTTTTTAAAAGGTAAAAACAACGGCCAAGCAAGCCTTATGGCGTCGCATTTGTAGCAGTGCGAATTAATGTTCGGTAGGCCCATGAGGGCTGGGTGGACTCAGATAGGTACACTGCTTTCGACCAGTTTATGGCTAATCCACCTTCTCCATTATCCTTAAGCAAAGTGGGTGAATGAGTGACTCAGCTTATCTGCATTAGCCTGAGGAGATAATATGGCAGTGGACCATGGCAATCTGAATTTGGAACTGTTGGCAAAGACCTTTCATAGTTTCTTGATATTCTTAGATGGACTTCCCATTATCAGTGACAATGGCTGCAGGGACACTTTAACGGGATCTAATGTCAATACCTGATGAATTTCGACATCAATGAAGCTCCTATGGACATAGTTTCCCGAATAGGGACAGCCGAAGACACATTTCTTTGGATTCAATCTGTAGCTGTGATGTATTCACGCGTATGACCATTCAAATGAGGTACGCCGCAAAATTCCCTATTAGGATGAAGTCCTCTCTTTTTTTGAGACTTTCTCACGGATGTCGTCTACGTAGTCTTCCATGATGTCGATGAATCATATGATGAAAGATCCATACTGTTGGCACGGCACACGTTTTCTAACATAAGTTGCAACAATGCAGTTTCCATGGTAAGGCCAATAGTGGCGTCACTCTAATAACAGAAGGTTAGCCCCAAGACCAGTTCCGTGAAAGTTGTTTTGTGTTCCGCATACTTCCTTCAACGTACTTCTTTAATTACCTGGATTGACTAACCTGAAAATCCATCCATGACGTGATAGCATTCCCCATCGTAGCCTTGTGGTTGAAGTCAACAATCATCTCACATGGTTGTAACGGGCCTATCTGGCGAATTAAGCTCATGCTTTTCAGGGCGGGAGCTTTCGGGATTGAATGTACTGTCCTAAAGATCTGTGCAGATTCGGTTCATACCAATAGGTTTCTTCTGGACATGAACAATGTTCACATATCCATTCAAGAATAATCAATTGGCTTGTCATGAATCGGGCTGGCGTAGATTTTCAACGAAGAATGGCTTATCCAACTCTTCCTTGGTGGAATACTAAGCATAGATCCCACTATTGGCCATAGCATCTGTTCGGAGCTTCTATTCTGACAGCTCTTAGTGATCTGCGTGCACAACCAGGTAATGTGCACGACCAAAGTTGGACTCCTTCAGAGCTTCCACCAACTGTCTTATAAGGTAAGACCATGTCGAACACATCAACTAAACTACTCATCAGTAGCATAATTGAATGTCTTTTGTTCTTTGTCCGAAAGTGATTCTCCTAATTTTCACTATCTTGGGATCTTCCACTTGATGGCTACCAATCATTGACATGCAATGAGTGCTTCATATTAACTAACAATTTTGATAAATCCTCCATACGGGTAGGATCAGGTGGAAAGCCTGTAGGTATAGAGATCTTTATCCTGAAGGATGTCTCTACGGACCATTCCTGCATCCTTGAACCATGGTCACTTTGTAAAAGATCCTTTGAAATGTATCTTCCATACAATAGATTCTGTCAATGCCAGTGCCTCAAAGAGGTTTTCATCTGTGCAGATAAAGGACTTCAATTTTTGCCGAGGCTTTTCTTTAGAAGGTGCTTACCGCTCACTTTTCTTTAAATGTCAACAAGTACTTGTCCTTTAACTGATTTTTGATGGAAAAATTCTATATCAAACTCACTGAGTAGAATGATCCAATTAGCCATTCTACCTGTGAGGGCGGGTTTGGACAACAAATACTTGAGTGGGTCGACCTTGGATATGAGCTTGGTCTTAGTATTTAGCAGGTAATGGTGAAGTTTTTGAAAGGTAAAAACAACGGCCAAGCAAGCCTTTTCAATTTGAGCATAATTACAGTTCATAGGCGATGAGGGTGTGACTCGGATAGTACACTTCTTTCTCTTTATGGCTAAGGTCGTATTGGGTGAGCAGTGCATCAATAGCGTATTGCGTAGCAGAAATATAGAGAAAAAGTGGTTCTCCTAGAGTAGGAGGCTTGAGGATAGGTGGATTAGCTAGGTATTGTTTAAGAAAAGCAAAGGCTTGTTGTTGCTCGGGTCCCCCAAAGGAAAGCGACGTCCTTTTTAAGAAAACGGGTGAATGAGTGACATTTATCTGCAAGCTGGGAGATAAAGCAGTGAATGGGCTTGAATTTTCCCTTGCAAGCTACATAGGTAGCTTGATATTCTTAGATGGAGGCATTTCAGTGATGGCAGACACTTTAGCAGGGATCTACCTCAATACCTAGTCTTGGACACAATGAAGCCCTAATAGTTTCCCCGAATAACACACCGAAGACACATTTCTTTGGATTCAATTTGACTTTATATTCACGCAGGCATTCAAAGATACGCCGTAAAATGATAGGATGATCCTCTCTTGTTTTGGACTTTCTGAGGATGTCGTCTACATAGTCTTCCATGATGTCATGAATCATATCGATGAAAGATTACTGTCATGGCCCGCTGATAAGGTTGCTCCCACATTCTTAAGGCCAAATGGCATCACCTGATAACAAAAGGTGGCCCCAAGGAGTTGTGAAAGCTGTTTTGTGTTGGTCTTCCTCAATGATCTTAATTTTATTATAACCCGAAAAAGCCATCCATGAGTGATAGCATTTCGTACCCTGTGTGTTGAGTCAACAATCATGTCAATTTTGGGCAATGGAAAGTCATCTTTAGGGAAAGCTTTATTGATGTCCCTAAAATCTGTGCAGATTCAGATACCGATAGGTTTCTTCTGGACAGGAACAATGTTTGATATCCATTCAAAATAATCAATTGGCCTGATGAATCCTGCTGCAAGCAAACTTTCCAACTCTTCTTTAACTAACAAGGTCACTCTTGGGTGCATCTTTCGGAGCTTCTATTTGACAGGGTTAGTGTCTACGTGCACAACTAGGTTGTGCACGACCAAAGTTGGATCTAAGCTGGGCATGTCTTTGTAAGACCATGCGAACACATCAATAAACTCTCGCAGTAGCATAATGAATGTCTTTTTTTCTTTAGCCGAAAGTGATTCTCCTAATTTTACTATCTTGGGATCTTCTTCGGTACCAATATTGAACATCAATGGTTTCTTCAACTAACAATTTTGATAAATCCTCCATATGGGTAGGATCGGGAGGTAGGTTGAGATCTTTATCCAAGGATGTCTCTACGAGATTTTCATCCTTGGCATGGTCACTTTTGTTTGTCCTTTGATTTTCTTATTTGTTTGTCAACCAGTGCCTCAAAGAGGTTTTCACTGTGTGACTTGGACTTTGAAATCTTGCGCTTGCTTTTCTTAAGAACTCTTGCCCTTGCTTTTCTTTAATTTTTGCTGACCACGAAGTTCAGCCTCCTCGTCGAAGTAGGCGCAGGTGTCTAAGTCGATAAAGAAACCCTTCTTGTGATCTCCAATGGGAATTGTATCCCTTATGCCCATGAACTCTGTAATAGCCTCATCGTTCTCGA
Organism: Taxus chinensis; assembly: GCA_019776745.2. Taxonomy (NCBI): domain Eukaryota; kingdom Viridiplantae; phylum Streptophyta; class Pinopsida; order Cupressales; family Taxaceae; genus Taxus; species Taxus chinensis. The sequence continues at coordinate 252,616,301 of CM034151.1, read as the reverse complement.
ATAAATCTAGTGGCACGTGACGTTGTTGATCCCATTTAACAAGGGAAGGGTACACAAGGTCAAGGGTTGGGTTCGGTGGGGGTTATGGTCAGGAAAGCATTGTTCATGAAAAGGTTCGTGGAGGCCATATCCTCATATAGGCTACAATGGGAATCTGTATCGCTGTCTAGGTACTCGGAGCCTATCCTCATGCTCAGAACAAGTCACATCTTGATCGTTGGGGTGTTCTCCATAAGGGCGAATCCCAATGCCATATCTTTCTATTTTGAAATGTGGAAGAGGAATTGGTTCTCTTTGTCCTTATTCATTCCTCCCACATCCTAGGCCTTTGTAGCCCATGGAGTACATCATTCTGCTAGATTTTTCATATTCCGGGGTTTGATAACAAGATGGCTGAGTGTCCTCAGGGACCCAAGTAGTAGGTGGATCAAGTAACTTTTTCCTCAGCTAAACAAGCCTCCAGGTAGGAACAACCTAATAGTATGTTCCTCTCTAGGTCTCCTGAAGCGGATAGTTGGGTCGACCTCTAGTCTTAGGCGACAAGGAGAGGTCTAGAAACCAAGAGCGCTTGTTGTACATTATACTCCCCATAGCCATATTCCATAATTTTCATCTCCCATGAATCAAATGGAGATGTGGAAGTGGATGCCCCATGAGTGCAAGAAGACTAAGAGAATCTGAATCCAGCTCGGGATTCCATAGCGTCATACTAAAAAGAAGATGGACAACTATCCATCTGTGGAGGGACATGTGTATGTACCATTTCGTGCAAAGCTAGTGAGAGCTCTACAATGAGCAAAGGGCTCTGAGTCTCCTGGTATTGTTACTGTATGTCCCCTCATGCTTCAGCTTGATGCATTGATGAAATTTTGATGGCACGGCCTGCATGGCATGGATCCATGGTCGGCCTAGAAGCATATTATATGGAAGTTCCAAGTATAGGACGTGAAACTTCGTCTGATGGCAAGTGGGGCCCACCTCCATGGGCAGCGTAATGGTGCCTGCTGACTCTCTTTCCATGTTGTCGTATGTGGTGATAGTGATGATATGGGACTCAAGATTTGTCTCCGTATGTCCCAATTGTTTGACTATGTTCAATCCAGATCCATTATCCACAAGCACCCGTTTGATTTTCCTGCGGGTGACAACTACCTCAATGTATAAGGGAAGATTATGTTTAGGATTCTCGGTAGGGACATCCCTATGGTTAAAAGTTGAGATGCTCACTTGGTGTAATATTTTCCACCACGTGGCTTGAAGGTACGTAGGATCGACTTCTAAAGGCAACTCCCGACCCCTAAAGAGTATGATACAAAATTGTCCTTATGCACATTTGGATATCTTGAGAAGATCTAAGATCGAGATCTTAGCAGGTGTCCTCTCAAGATGTTCTAAAAGGTTGTATTTACCAGTTTGCAGGGTCAATAGAGAGGGTTCCGGAATCACGAGGCAAGCACGCCTTGTTACCCGCAGCACAGTCCTTTCCCTTGATCCGGATGGTATTGACATGGTCAGCAGGGGATTGAATACATCCAATATAAGCGAATCATAATGATTGTTATCTCTTTTGGTATATAAGTAATTCGCGGCTTTATAGGTTGGGGATGACTCTCCCCGATCTGGATTTGTCCTTTTCCAACTTATCATGCTTGGGGAATGGTTCCTTATAAATCCCCACTTTTCTCGTTAAGTGTTTGCATATGGCCAGGGTTATCCACCTCTATCTCCTCCGTTGTCAATGAGGTCTTGAATATAGTGGTTGAGAGTCGCAAACATTTGTTTGTTTTATGACCTTTAACGTGATGCATTTTGCACAGTATTCATGCTCCTTATACCATTAAGGTTTATTTTCAGGTGTTGTCATCAAACGGTTGTGTTGTAGGATAGGTCATCATGTGGGCCGCATCCAACTGTTTTAGTATGACAGAAAATGGTTCATTGAGAGAGGTGAATGTTCATCGTTTTGGTGGTGGTTGAATTGGACCCTTGGTCAGTTTAAAAGGTTGACTGGTTTTCATACCGTTTGAACGTCGTTTGGAGTCAGTGATTCGTCTCCCACCACGTTTTTGTTTTTGTTAAAGATCTTTGGATTTTCCGTGGGTTTGACACTTTGGTTGTTTTTAGATTGGGTTTTGAGGGTTGCCTTTGGCAATGAGAGCCTTTTCTATTTGAATCCCTTTTTCAATAACCTCCTCAAAAGTACGTGACACAATGCATTTGGAGGTGGAAAGGCTATATCTGGGTTGAGATTGGGACGAAAATACTGACCAGCTGCTTTTCAGAAGGAAAGCACAAGGGAAGCGACTTGCTATCCCTCTCCATCGTTGGAGGAAGCTAGCGAAGGTCTCATTTTGGGCGTTGTTTTGTGCATTGCACAAGTCATGCCATGGTGACGTCACTCTCTATGTTATATGAGAAATGACACACACGAAATCTTTCTGCCAATTCTGGCCAGGTGAAAATTGATCCTCGTGGTAAATAGCACGTAAACCATTCTAATGCTTGACCTCCGAGACTCTTAGGAAAAAGTCTGATGAGGTAATTATCACTATAAGACACCTCTTGACATGCCATGTAGAAATCTTTAACATGATCCCTTGGGTCTCCCTTTCCTTTGTATTTGTCAAACTTTGGCATATCAAATTTCTTTGGAAAGGGTTGAAGGGTCATTGTCTTGTCAAAAGGATAGGGGCATAGTTCTTCGTATTGGTATTTCCTAATACTCCCTATATTGCTTTCTTGTATGCTTGCAAGCGTTGCTTTCATAGATTGTACTTCTTGTGCGAGCAATTTCTTCTTTAGTGGGAGAAACGGGGATGTGTACATGATGATACCCTGTGTCTTCTTCTCCTTAGGTTTTCTCGATGGAGTTCGTGGATCCTAAACTTAGGCTTTGACTTTTGAACGTTCTTGTTTGTGTCTTTCTGTACTTGGAAAGTAAGCAAAGCTAGTTGTCGGCTTAAGTTACTGAGTTTTTGTTGGATTGTGACTTGGTTTGTGTCTTCTTCTTCTAAAGGTTCCTCCTCTTCGTATTGTGGAGGTTCTTCCCCTGTCTCATGTTCTATCTTGTTTCTTCGTGGCACTTTGATGAGGGGTATTCTATGCCCTACCACTTTATCATTTTCTACATAAGAAGTGGAAGCATGTCCGCCTGTTAAAATATCTTCCATATTGATAAGGGGGTGTTCCTCCTTAGTAGTGTCATTTGTTTGTAATATTGGTTCCTTCTCAATGGGCAATTTGGCCCCTAATTCCATGACCCGTGCCAAAACTCTATCTTTGTTTCTAAGGAGAAACTCATCTAGTAGAGTGGGGTCAAAATCAAAGTTTGCGTGTGGTGATTCTAATTCATTTCCACTATGATCGACCATCTCTTCTGTTTCCTTTTCTACAGAAAATAGTGGTCCTAGATCGTGTCCGATAAATGGGTTTGACCCTTGTCTATTAGAGGTTTCCCAAGCTTGCGCCTGTTGTTCCTCATATGTTTGTTTCTTTAACCCTAGACACGTCTTAGGAGCCATGTTTTCGTGATAAGTTTCACTAAGGTAAGTTTTAGATTTGTTCAAAATTCAATGACTACCCCTAAGTGAAACACAAGATGTATGTGTTAAGAGTAAATTAACAGTGTGAGAATACCAATGTGATAGAATGATAAAGTCACCAATGAAACAATCGTTTGGTATCAAAACTTAATCAAATGAAGTACCTCCTAGATTACGTTTTAAAGTAATTTACGACGCCAGATGATTAACAAGATGTCTCCACTTATGCCAAGTTCAAAGGAATGAACAAAACGTAAGTAAATACATGAAGTTAAATGCGATCTCCCAATCAAGATATACGATGAGCAAGCTCAAGTCTGATTAAGACCTATATCTCAAAAAGTGTCAATTACGATTTGCGAATGACACAACAATATCACCAAGATATGTTAACCCACTTTGCAAGAAAGTGGAGTATTGATATCGAGGTGTTATTGATATAACACGCACAAATGGTAGTTCCTAACACCTTTTGAAATCGAGGTAATAATAAAACTGAACGAAAAAAAAGCTCAAAGTATAGCTAGGAATAGTTAAGAATGTGTGCAGCGTAACCGTACAATATAGGTATTTATGTCGAGTTTACAAGAAACAAGACGTAAATATCGAAATTGTAATGATACGAGACAAACAAACTAACTCCTCTATGGAAGTCCGCAGTGATGAACCACGCCTAACTACAATGACGATCTTGACGTGGGTATCAAGATCACAATGGCTACCAAATGACGTGAAAACCGCCTCCACTCACTTTAGACGTTTAACTAACCCAGCCGCAAACATGGATGGGTGTAAACGGACATAAAAGTGAGAGAAACAGTCGAATGGAAACACAAAGGTAATCACACCTCTTTTGATCAACAAAGTGTCAAAAGAATATGAAGGAAATAAATCAAGAAAAAAATGACAAAAAATGCTAGTCTTACTTCGGCAGAGTTTCGCCTCGCCCTAAGGCAAGTAAAAACTAGGCGAAAGTAATACGTCACACATTTCTCAAAAAGAAGGTTCACAACTCAACACTGTTTTAAAGTGGTCAAAGTGGGCTCCTGGCCAAAGTATATTCTCCTAGGTGGTTCTCTCGCCCTAGGTGTTACAAAGTTGCCACGAGCGAGCGTGATTTACCCAAAAAGTCACACTGACTAGTTTGGGAGTATCTCGGCTTTACTTTACCCCCTTCAAGAACAGTAGGCAACTAGTGTGTCTACGTGTACTATCACTGGGTCGCCACAATGGACAACTTGTAACTCTATCTCACAAAGGAATCACTAGTCAAGTAGGTAGTGCGGAGAACTTCCCGTTTCGTCCACAAGGTTCCCTCTTGCGTGGACTACTTTGGGGTTCCTGGAACCACCCCCATTGTTGTAGCTTAAGGCGTTATGCCAAAGGGGTTATGTTCTAGTTGAGCGGAGAGGGACGTACCCTTTTCCAAACCTGCAATACAGTGTTTTGAATATGTTGTTCTTTTTATCTTGTTTAATTAAGTGTGGTTTGCTTGAACACCTTTTGGCAACCTGTATAACAACTGTATTAGTAGTTTTTGATTTCGTTTTGATTCCTCCTTTCTTTGACAAGCGTTTTTAGGTCCTGCACTCAAGCGTTAGTAGTTCTCCAAGAAAATCACATTATTTAAAAGAGGATTAAAAGTTGCTTTTGATTCTCAAGATCATCCAAGGATGCAAGAGAAGAGCATACACAACAAATAATCCAACTAAAAAGTAAATAAAATCTTTTCAATCAATGAACCATACAAATTTTTTGATAAATGTTCATTCCCTTAAACCAAAAGTGAAAGATGAAGTTTCCAATTTACCAAATGTTATAAAATGAAGACTAAAGTTGTTTTTGATTCTCAAGATCACCCTAAGGTGCAAGAGAAGAGCATACACAAACTTTAGCCCAACTATATAGAAATGGAAAACTTCAAATCAAAGGACCGTTGAAAAAATGCTTTGTAAAAGGTTCATTCCCTTAAGCAAAATGAATAATTAAATTTCCAAGTTTAATCCCAATGTTAAAAAGATATAGATCAAAGTTGTTTTTGATTCTCAAGATCACCAAAAGGTGCAATAGAAGAGCATACACACGCTTTGATCTAAATCGAGTAAGCATGGAAATACAACATTCATCAAAACATTAGACATGTTAGAAAATGACCAGTTTTAAAATAACAGAAAAACCTGCAACTTCTGTAAGTGTAAATCCCAAATTTATGTTTTCATTGCATATTTAACTTCAATACCTTTCCAACGCAAAAAAAATGGAGTCATTTTGAGGTCGGGAGCAAAAGTTATGGCCTTCGGAAGATGGGTTACGCATATGCTCTTATGCTCATGGGTATGCACTTGACATGCACTTAAAAAATGTCAAAAAAAAACGTCCCTTAATATGCAAAATGGGCAAATTTTTCCAACCAAGATTCAATTTTGACAACAACCCATCACATTAATATATGAATAGAAGACTCAATGCTATCAAACATTAACATACATGCTCAAGAATTTAAGATTTTCAAGAAATTGACAAAACTAGCATGTAGAATGATGAAAAAGTAAGCTCTAAAAATGAAAACATGATGAATCTTGAAATTTTCTCACCAACTTTAAATTTTGACAGCAACCCACCACATTAATATGTAAATATAAGACTCAGCACTATCAAACACTAACCTACATGCTCAAGAATTGAAAATTTTCAAGAAATTGACAAAACTAGCATGTAAAATGTTGAAAAAGTAAGCTTAAAAAATGAAAACATGATGAAATCTTGAAATTTTCTCACCAAAATTAAATTTTTACAGCAACCCACCACATTAATAAGTAAATAGAAGACTCAGCACTATCAAACACTAACCTACATGCTCAAGAATTTAAAATCTTCAAGAAATTGACAAAACTAGCATGTAGAATGTTGAAAAAGTAAGCTCTAAAAATGAAAACATGGAGAAATCTTGAAATTTTCCCCTCAATTCCAAATTTGACAGCACTTCACCTCCTTCATACCTACAAGGAAGACCCAACACATGCAAACTCAACAAAACATGTTAAAAAAAACAAGTTAGATCAACATGTGTAAAAGAGGGTTAGTAACCAAAAATAAAACTTAACTACAAAAACTTGAAATTAAGTGCAAAGGACAATGGAGTAAGTCCCACCGGGCGTGCCAAATGTGTGCATGTATACTTTGCTTAATGCTAAATCAAATGAAGCAAGAACTACCACTTAAAATAGTTCTACGATTTAGCTAAAACAAAGCATAAACACCATCATGATAAGAATTAAACAAGGGTTAGATGCTAGCATTCATCAATACAAACTTTGAAACTAACAATGCTAAATATCTAAACTCCTCTATTCTCTAACAACAAATAAATGAATGGACCTAAGTAAGCTCCATGGCTATCAAAATAGTTGTCCTTAATGCTCCAAGAACCTAGGAATGGGGGCTAATCAAAGTTGGGCTACAAGACCCTTTTGACACCTCCCATATGACCCAAGCACTTTAAGAAAGAGGCTTAACTCTTCAAGATGATGAACTCTCAAAAGGGCAAGGTGCAAGCTCTTAGTCTCTTTGCTATATGCTTTGCATTTACTCTCTTAGAAAGTTTAGGTGTAAGTAAAAAGGTAGGTGGAGGGCTCTTTATATAGCCCAAAGGATAAAGGATTCAACACATTCTCATGAATGTGGGATAAAGGTAAAACATGATTAGGAATGGATAAGGTTGCTTTATTAAAGGTAACCTTACTTTAGAAGGGTTTAATACATGTTTAGCAAGTCATGGGAGTTGGGGGTATTTTAATTAATCAAAGGTGATTAATTAATAGGTAGGTGTAAGCTTATAGAAGCCAATTAGAGGAATATTAGTGTGATTTAGGCTATTAGAAGGGGATTTAAATCAATTAAATATTGATTTATTGGTTAAATGGAGGGGAAAGCTAATTAATTAATAATAATTAATTAGTCTAGGTAGAAGGGGTGATTTATTAACGGAAGGTCGTTAATTAGGGTATTTGTTGGATAGGCAACTTAATTAATTAGCTTAGTGTAATTAATTAATGATGATATGAGGGAAAATGAGTGCCTTTGACGATATGTCGTTGATTTGCGAGAAAGGGGATAATTAGCACAATTTAAGTATTTAAATTACTTGGGCATAATTATAGGTGTCTACAGTATGCGAAGTTACATTGAATTGAAACAAGATCATTTGTAGCCTATAAATAAGATGGAATTTAAAGACACAAAGTTCTGTAAATAACATCTACCAGAACACAAAGTTTTACAGATTCATTAATCAAGGACACAAATTTCCTTCTTAGTTATACAAGATCACCATGCTTGTAAAGTTGGAGAGTATGCAATCAGCGAGACTAACAAACTAGAGACCAATGATCTTCACAAAAATTAAATGAAAGCTTAGGAATAACAGAGATCAGAAGGAATGAAAAGCCCTTTTGTATTGATTTCTTTATGATCTATTTACACTTTCATAAAATATGCCAAGTTCTTCCTTTTTAAGAATGGCGTAGAGAGGCCATTATATAGCTTACAAATCCGTTACTCTTCGTAACCGCTTCTTTTAACACAAGATTAGTTAAGGGTTGCCAAACGTAACACCTCAACTTATTACAAAGAAAACGGGAAAAAGAAATGGGAAGAAGAGAGAAGAATAAGGAGAAGAAGACAGGTGGTTGGTTACTGGGAGGGACCCACTGACTTTAAAATCCACTACCTGAATTTCTTCAACGCCTCAGCTATGTCTCTGCCACGAGGGACTGACGTGTTGGCTATAGACTGAGTCCAAAATCTGAGGCACTTCTCCATCTCTTTATCAAACTCGACATGAGTATGATAATCTTTATTTGCTTCTTTAATGGTAGATTGAAGAGAGCAGATCTCCTTCATTTTCTCTTTGGAGATGGAGCTTTCCTTGAATAGATTATCTTTGACAAAAGCTCTGAATTGAGCTTTGATTTCTTGTAAGGAAAGCGGCACGCCAGAAGTTTCATCCTGAAGGTGACAATGGATATCTTTGAAAGCAGACACCACCAACGTCTTGAAAGCCTCACCTTTCTGCCAGCTATTCTTCAATTCTCCCAAAGCTTCCTCCAAGACTTTGATCTTCCACTCCACGCTGTAAACCCAGGATTTTGATAGATTATCCTTTGCATCATAAAAAACCTTACTCACCAGTAAAATGTTCTCATCTGTCTGTCCCATGAGGCGGAGGTCTACTATGCAGCTACTCTAGAGTTTGAGCTCTTTAGCCATGACCCCGATAGTGGAGGAGAGCTTATGTTGTAAACTGTTCACTTTTCCATGGAGTTTGAAAGCTTCATTAATGAATTCTAACCCTGCAACAAGCATATCATCCACCATGGCTTCCATAGCTCTGCCATAGACGGAATACTTGTGCATGTCTTTGATACTCTGTACTTCATCTTGGATCAAAATTACAGGTGGTGGAAGAGTAGTCAATGGGGTAGGGTCCAAAACTTTGTCCTTAGACAAAAGAGACTTGATGAAACCTGTGAGAATCTGGTCCTGCTCCTCCAACTGTTCAATAGTTTGCTACCCGTTCTCTACCCTCCCAATGACTCTTGTGACTGTTTCCTGGAGGTTATGTATCTCTCCTTCAGGGGTAGACTCTCCCATTGGAATTCTTGAGAGTTCTAGGTCAGATGCCTGCAAGTCCTGCTCTAATTTGTTTGTTATAGGTTTTGCAATCTCCAAGAATTGCTGACCCTGAGCATCAGACACTATCCTAGAAGTAATTTTGGCTTTCTTGGCACGAGAAGGAGTGGTGCCCAACAAGGCTGCGACAACATCAAACTTTGACCCTGAGCTCCGAGAGGAAGATTTCCTCTTCCTACTGTCCACCAGAGGTTACACCCACACAAAAGAGGAAGAGGAATCAGCAGGAGGGGCAAGAGGACCAAGAGACAGAGAGCTCATGACACTCAAGGTTTGCGCAGCTATTGATTCAAGTTGATACGTGAGTGGGGCGCTTGAGACAATTGCAACAGAAGAATCAACAGCACTTGGAAGTTCAGTGCTTTGGACCTCTTTGTCCTTATCAGTTGGGTCTTTAGGAGCATTTGTAGGGGTTGGCATTTCACTCTCTTCACTCTCACTGAGAACAATGATTTTCTCTGGTCCTATAGGCAATTCTACCTGCTTTGTCTGGGGATCATTTTCCACAAGCTCCTTCTTAACCTCCTTGAGTTTCTTCTGGTATACTTGGGTGGATGAAGAAGGAGCGGAAGCTGTAGGTCCTTGTGTTGATGAGGCAGGAGGGGTTCGTACTGGTGTATCTGACCTTGGAATCGATGCTTCCCTCCTTGGTGTTGAGACATCCTTGGAGGAGGATTCTCCTGAGTGCCTCCTGAGCTCTCAAACTTTCTTGTCAAACCAGACCTTAGTCCTGACTAAGACTGGAGCTAGGATCTCAGCCAAATCATCCTTCTCTTTCCTATTCCAATCCAAGTCCTCCAAAGGAGTGTGCTTAACTACATTTTCATACTCATATGAGTATAGATCAGAGTTTTCATCCTGGAGCCCTTCAGGAACTTGATACAAACCGAGTTCTTGGATCATTGGCAAAGAGAACTTGCCATAATGCCTTCTTCTGGCCTCAAAATCATCTGCACAGTCAGCCCAGTAGTCTTCTGTATCTGCCATATGATGATAGATTATCTTGATGTTTTGTTCGATGAACTTCTTCAAGTCGAAGCAAGTTCTTGGCTTGAAGAAATGAACAGTGATAGGAACCAGGGCTCTTTCTATATTCTGTGCATCCAGGGTTGTTTTACAAGTATAATTTCCCAAAGAGATGGGATAGTGCAACCTAGTTATCTTCTTATCTCTGCAGGTTCTGTGCAATTTGTCTAACTGCCTGCATATTTCTATCAAATCCATTTTATCGCCACAGAACATGGGAAGCCTTAGGGGGTGCCTTCATAGCCGGCAAGCTTGATATAGGAGAATTTCCTGAATTGTATGAAATAGGCACCGTAGTGCGATATCAGGTTCATGGATTCATTAGAAAATCTCCTAGCGGTATCACCTTCAAGGAACCTGACCACATACATGGTGAAAGCATCATTGACCCTTCTGAAATTATGATTGCTGGTCTCCAGGGTGAACTGCGGACAGTAGGCATATACTAGATCATCTTTGTGAGAATCAATGTAGGAGAAACCAAACCATTGCCTTGATGCTGCCAGAGTATACATCAGGTAAGAAGTCATGTAGAACTTCTTTGTTTGTTGTACATTAGACAGCTGCTCCGTCAAGTTCATGCTGATGATTTCTGCCCATTTGATATTTTGAGTTCCCTCACAGACCATGCTGATGAGCGGGCACATCCAGAAGTGGAATTCGTTGGTAGAGGGTAAACCCATAACCCGAGCCAGTAGGATTATAAAATCTGACAATTCTTCGTTGAGATCTGCCCGGAAAAGAGTCTTGAACAAACGAGATGCTCCCTTCTTAGGGTTCTTTAGCCAGGACTTCGCCACTTGCACCTTGTATTTATCGCTGTCTTTATTAAACAGGGCCTGTGCTTGATCCCGGGAAACAACTATGGCATTATCCATCTCTGGGATCCTTAGTGCAGTGCTAATGGCGGCAGCGTCCAATTTGGCGATGAGTTCCCCGTGCACATTGGTTAATTCGCTCGAATCGGGGTCGAACTGAGTTCCGCATGAAAGCACTGTATCAGCACACTGCACCGAGATTGGGAAACCTCCAGTGAAAGCCAAGCCGCTGTCGTGAATCATCTGCGCCATTGATCTAGGGTTTGCATCTGCCATCCTTGCCCAAAAATCTCCGAAATCAAGGTGACAAGCTTCACTGTCCCCAATATTGGGAACGGCGGATTCTAGTGGCAAGATTTTCTCCTGTCCCTGAAATTTGATCTTCATACTGATAGGAATTTGGAGGAAAAAGACGCAAATTAGACTTGGGAAGGAATTGCAGAGGGAAGGGATACACGCGCAGGAAATTAGATTGCAATCGTTCGAGTAATGGATACCATAGAAGCGGTGTGAAAAATACAAAGGGGGTTTCACTCGTTATATAGCCGTTTAGGAGAGAGAAAGTCCATGAATGTGCATTTAATACATACCTACCAATTTGAATTCGCGAGACATTCGGGTAGAGCGGTAAAAACTAGCACGAATGGCACTTGGTTCATTTGGGACATGTGAGACGTGAATGCGTGAAACACGCAGCTCGGCTGGATCGGGCGAATCGAGGAAAAGATGCACAAATTCCTTTTGGGACATGCGTGACGAAAAGGTGTGAAACACGCGACTCGGCCGGATTGACCGAAAAGGTGACAACGGGTCTAGGAGAGTTTGGGACAATTGGGACGCAAATGCGCGAACTACACGATTCGGGTGTTTCGGCCGAAAATGGAACAACTTGTACAATTTGACTTGGGCCATTTGGGACGCGAAAGTGCGAAGTACACGGTTAGGGTGAATCGGCCGAAAATTGAACAACTTGCCTGATTAACTTTGGGACATTTGGGACATGAAGTTCCAATGGCCCCGAAAAAGGCAAACTTCGGGGAAACCGACCGATCGGGGAACAGAACGCACTTTTGAACTTGGGACATGCGGGAAAAAAGTGCACGACAGGCCCGAAAAACACACAAAAAGACCCAAAAACGTATATTTTCCCAATTTCTCGACTTTTAGCATTTTTAGAACAACTGAGAAGACACTTAAAACTCAGAATTTTGAAAATTCACTTCTTTAAGAGCAGGGAATTTTGAGTGGACAAAACGCTATGAATCCATAAGAATATCAAATGAAAGCTGAGTTTTTCCTGAAGGTTAATCACATTTAACGAAATTTCCATCACAAACTATTACGGTAAATTACATGCATAAAAACCGACCAATATTAATTAATAGCGTTAACATTACAAGGGAGAAAATAATGCAAGTTAGGAAAAATAGAAGAGCACCATCAGCAATAATTCTGAGAGGGGATTAGACCAACTATTATAGTGTCAACGAGGTACAGGATTCGCACAATGAAACCTCCAGCTTAGTTGATCCGAAAAGCTAGTTATGGTTCAAGTTGATAGGGATGGTCAAGTACTTCTTGAGGATAGCCTTAAAATCCTAGAAACAAGATGAAAGATAGTAACAGTCTAAACACGCGAGACGGCAAAACACATAGCACACAAACCTTTTCATTCTACCAGTTTTAATACCAAAACTCTAAGCTGGCTAGCCCACGCATTACTCACACAATCCTACAACCTTTCTTTCTCAATGCCAAAAGGTTATCAAAGGGATTGCGAAGGAGCTAACAAAAAAATTTCAAGGACAAACTTGGGTGCTAGGAAGGAGGGTTTCATAGTTATTGTAAACTTACTTCCATGATATCGAAAATACTAGCTTGATCAACATAATAACTTGCAACCCGATCGCAGAGAAGAATTAATACATAAACAAACAGATGAAGTTCTATCATTCGAGTAATATAACCTTCAGAGGAGAGGGTACACGCATCCTTTCGACCCACATACTGTCAACGATAAAAGCTAAAACAAGAAGAACAAGCAGAAAGGGAAATCTCCCATCATGACATCCAACTGATAAATCAATGCAAGCAAGAGTGGTTCGATTTCACAATAATTGTAATTATAATAGCAGTAGAAAGGTGTAGAAATATCTTTCCTGTTTCTCCAGCTCCAACAGGTCGTACAGACTCCGCACGGGTCAGCATAAGAACTGTAGGTACTGGAATCCGGGTGCATCAGTTATAAGTGGTCCACATTCACGATCCACGAGACCATGCAATTGAAGAGGATTTTTGTCAAACAGTTCACGAGCATTGTTGTATTCGAAGTGACTCCATGCCCTTGTGCTCAACTATTGCTTTCCTTGAGCTTTTACTTCTTGTGGGATTCGAAAACCAACTCACATACCCTATACGTGCTACCACAAATACAAGTGATCTACACAAGGATGGAGAAGATGGATTTACCCAATTTATTCATATTTGTTTCAACTTCCTATGCCTCCTCAACAAATCCATTCCAAAACATATCATGCAATCCTTGCTGTCCTTTGGCCATATTTCGCTCAGGCATTTTGTCAAACAATTCCCATGCTTTCTGCAAGCTCCCGCATTTCGCATGCATGTCAAACAGGGTATTCATCACAATAACTTCATACTGATATCCATATCTAAAGATTTTTGCGTGGATCTGCAAACCATGTATGAGAGATGCTACGCTGGTACATGCAGGGATAATACTAGAGAAGGTGAACTGATTAGGTTGGACACCTATGATAGTCTTTGGAAGAGGTGAGATCTGCATTGCATCTATCAACTTGGCAACGCGGGGATTGCATACTTTGAGAGAGACCGCGAGGCCTTTTAATGAGAGGAGCAATGATTGCTAATACATGCGTTACTTTAATTGGAACCCCGCCGCTAGCAGAGACATCCTCAAAATATGTCTGTTTGCCCAGCTTCAATCCTAAATGACTATCTCCCTCTCTGCATGAAGTAACTGCAGCTGTGAGTGAAGCACTGGTTTTGTCCATTTTATCTAACTCCTTCCCCACGAAACTCCTTTGTGACTCTAACTGTTCTTTGGGGTCAAACCCATTTAGCTCTGCATTAGGCCAGACTTCAGAGGACTTTCGGCTCTCTGGCTTAGTTGCTCTAGAGTCCATTTGGCTTCTCAAGTCAAGGAAGCCAGACTCCATAGACTCCACCTTGATTTTGCAGAGATCCGGTTCAGCCTTGGTAGAAAAATCCACATAAATAGAGCTTTTTGAAGATGAGCCGTAGCCAAAGGTGGATCCAGAGCCACAGCCAAGAGAGTACACAGATCCATTCTGAATTGAACTGTTGTGAATCTCTGCATGCCCAATGGTAGTAATGGTGTCATTCTCCCATTGAGCCTTGGCTCCCCTACTAGGGAATAGCATCAGATTATCCCAGTCCCAAGGGGATGAGGAAGTTTTCATGTCCCATTCCATGAGTACAATGTTCCCTCTTCCATGAGTTACATCGTAAAACAAGGTCTCATTAGAGAATCTTTGCAAGTAGATTTCATCAGGTCTCCTGGTAACACTCTCACTGACACTTAATCGATTTTGATAAAAATATCATGAAAGAGAGACCCGAATCTGAGGATGCATTCTATACTGAACAGAAAGCAACATAGTTGGACAACCTGCTTGCTGGGAGCGCTCACAAAGGCTTCTGCCATTCTACCACCAGTCTGCTGCCAGGCTAAGAACTGTTGTGGGTCACTGCTACGGATCCCAGGAAAGAACACACCTTGCAGCACTCAAGATAAAGGAGGCAGCACGTCTGAAACACTAGCTTGAAGCTCAGTCTAAAAAAAAACGTGCACGCAGGGAGGAACCAGGACAGAAAGACGCCATGAAAAACATTTATTTGCTCCTTGTGATACAATCTACAGTGTAAAGACTGGAAAACAACTGCTGATCAAGGTTGAGGAAGTATTAAGACTTGCTTTTCACCTTTTGAAGCTTGTGGACTGCTTAGAACGGCTTCAACACCTTCCATGGATGTTCTTACCCATTTGAGATCACATAATCACCACTGTTTTACCTTGAACGATCATTCTTAGCTGTCACAGTTGAAGACTCCTTCCTGCTCTGCTCCGATTTGATGCCAAGGAGATAAAGACCTTCAACCAGACATTGCCACAGAATTAATGAAGTGGATTGATACATTCACCTCAGCTGATCACATCGAGGACAAGCGCAGTTTGGAGGAGAGAGCCCTGACCACATATCCCCATCCACCCCAACAACAACAACCATCTGCCCCACTCACAAAAAACCCACTCCCCACACCCCAAACCAACACCCCCAAAGCCCTGACCACATTTTGAAACTTCAAGACAGTATACTCCACAACTCTCACGCAACTGCATACCAAATTCAAGTTATCCGCCACCAACCAGGGAGATAAGGCATTTCAACCACCCACACGCGGTCCAACAAAGGGACAAAAAACTCACACGGCCAGCAAAAGGAAACAAGAAAAGGTAGTCAACCAGAACAAGGAAGATTTGCAAATCAGGGTAATAAATGAGGTGCATCCACCAGCCAGAAGACTCCAACACGCCAAGATTTAATGTCTCCATCCTCCACGCAGTCAGAAGATAATGCTAACCGAGACAAGGTAGGTTGGGGCATTACACATTGGAAGATTTTTTGATGCTCCTTTGTTTTCTTTGTATAAGGTCGGGGGTGCCTTTCAAAAACCACTTTGATCTTTCTATAGGATCAAGTTTGTTTGATCTAGCCCTTGGGTTGATGGCATTCTTCATTTTTTTGTACGTTGGTCCAAATTGCTATATCTTCTGTTGTTTGTATAAAAGGTTTGAGGATGAATTTCAAAACCTCCTTATTTTCCTAATCTAAAAAAAACTCAAAATGGAATACAAATAAAAAGTAAGTGTCCATATTTAGCACTTTGTCTAGTTACACGTCTTATATAATGTTAATGAAAATAAATTTAAATTTCTATGGACTAGTTTTTAATCGAGTGATTTTATCTATTACTTTAATTCTTGAATTCACTATTGATAAAAAAAATTTCAACTCTTATTTTTGAATAATATAACAGATATTACTTTCTATTAGTATAGCTCATCTTCTTGTAATATTTTGGTTTATAGAGTTACAATACTTGTAACATGAAATTTATTTTCCAATGAGAGATACCACGCAGCCACTATTCTTTGGATTATTATATTATTGTCACATTATATTATTGAACTATACTAACAATACGATGATTACGTGATCCTTGATTATTTTTAGTGTTTCGCATGATGTATTTCACTGATATAAAAATAGAAAATTATTTGAGAGAAAATAGTCCAAACTCATCAAGAGGACAATAAGAAAATTTCCGGGATACTAAAATAATATAAATTTGCCACCAAGAGGTTATGTAGTTTCGATCATACACATAAATCATAAGATTTGTAGACTAGATGGTTTTGTGATAGGCATGGTAAGGTGATTAATATTTTGGTCATGTGTCCAATCAAAACCCGTCATTATATATTAGTTTTTCAAATATCTTCAACCCAATAGTTATTTAAGATAATATATTTCTTCCTTAATTACATTTGAAGGCATATCTCTTGATCGTGAATCAAGAATCTTATATGAACAATTATATGATACAAATCATCAGATGAATATCTATATGAGGGATGTTGAATCTATGAATAACCACTTGTTTTAATATTAGTATCTTCATAAACATATTACTTTTCTTTTTTCAAACACATGCATACTTTGAAAACTTTCATTTCAAACATTTCATTTTATTTAATCTTTTAAATAGAAAAGGTATCCAATTGTTTTGAATCATGGGCGTAGTTAACAAAATCTCGTCTACATTGTTGAACACTTGGTAACAATTGCATTGAATGTCAAGGGAGGCGCAAACCTTTTTCTACATAGTCTTACATTTGATTAGAAACTTTAAGCTAATAATAGCTCCCCATTTCTTCCATTTCCCATACATATATTTTTGTAATGTTGTTAATTTACTTGCTCGCCTTTTGAAGAAAGGGAAATTGTTACTGCATAAATAGGGTATGGTGTTTCTTGATATCTGCATTTCTTTTAGGCTAGTTTATTTAATATGATTTTTGTTTTATTTCACTAGGCATTGGAATTTTGCAAATACATTGAAGGATGTTCTATATTATAATAAAATTATGCCATTCTTTTTCCAAGATCTTCAATGACATGAAAAACAACCGTGTTCAAAATTTTTCAATTATGTAATGAGTAGAAGGGACTTTGTTTTACGTCTTACGGTTTTTATATTTAGATGGAAGTTACTTTAAAGTTTTGTTAATATATAATAAGGACATCTGACAATTCATTAGTTATCACACATTTAAATATTGTTTCCGTTTTAAAGATTAAATAGAGAAGAAATGTGTTTATAGGTTGCAAAAATCACATCAATACTTGGAGATAAAAGAAAAGAAATATTAAGGAGATAAAGATCATGAGGAAAAAGTTGTATGTTTCTTTACGAAATGTGGATGGCCATTCAAATATGCCTATAAATATAAGTGTCGGAGTAAAAAGAAAAAAAGAAAATCGTAACCATCAAATTATTGAAAAATAACAATACAAATGTATTAATAGAAAATAACATCTTTTAAATCACATTAAGCACTTCATTGATTTTTATTTTGTTTTTGGATTTGTGAGCCAAGGACAAAAATTTTCTACATTTCCAATTTAATTCAGATCCACCAATTTGGAGATATTTTTAATATAATCAATCACTTCTTTCATTTATTAAATTAATGAAGTCTTTTAAATATTTTATTATTTTAAAGAATATTTGAATGAAATACTCGTAGCTATCCAGCTATTTAATTAATATGTTAATTTGTTGCCATACATTTTAATTGCAATGGGAAATTTAGAGAATTAGAATTAAAAACAATAGAAAAAGAAAATTACCTATTATATTGTGACAACAAAATTAAGGACTAAACTTAAACAGCGATGGCGTCAATAATGATATTGTGGGAGAGAGTATGTATTTTTGGTTGCAGCAGCGCATTGATATATCCTGGTTCTATCTCCTGGAAGTATTGGTGGACGCGTGAAAGCAATGATATTCGAAGATGGTGATAATTTACAAATAAGAAATGAGGGAGGATCTCCATTGCTTGTCATGTCACCGTTTGATAACGATCATGATAATGATAAGCATAGTAAGTAGGACAAGAGGGAGAATCGGTTGAAAGCAGAGTAAATTTGTTTCCGTGTGCGCCGCATTTACAGTGAGGGAGGAGCAAAAGGCTCTCCTAATTCTCACATAGTGTATATATATCCTATTCAATCCAGTAGATTAATATACAAGACAGTTTGCAGCGGTATAGAAGAGACTCTGTTTTTATCGTTGGGTTGAGCAAACAGGAAAATGGAATGGTTAAGCTGTTCAAAGCTGTTGGCCTTTGTTGCCTTGATATGCATAATTCCAGTCATATCATCTTCTTCCGATAGACTATTTGGTGCTTATGCTTGGCGGAGACGTGATAATGAAAATGTGGGGGTGATAAGGGTGAATATGACGCGCAGATCAGAGCGAGAGGCAGTGTTGAATTTTTCTGAGCGATTGCAGTCCGCAGTGTACCGAAGTAAGAGACGAGTGAGGAAAATAGAAGGGTTTGTGAAGCAGCAGGTAACCAAGTCTAAGTCTCAGTCTCAATCTATACATGAGCTAGACCCTGAGACGCCAGTTCAAGTGGGAGATGGAGAATTTCTGATGAAAGTTGCAGTGGGAACCCCCCCTGTGAACTTTGAAGCCATTGTGGACACGGGGAGCGACCTGATATGGACTCAGTGCAAGCCTTGCGAAGACTGCTTCAACCAACCCACGCCAATGTTCGACCCTTCCAAATCCTCCACATATTCCACGATTCCCTGCACTGATTCTCTTTGTGATGCTTTGGGGGATACACAAACTGGATGCAATCCAGGGTTGTAGCTTTTTGTATCAGTACGGCGATGGTTCCTTTACCAGCGGTGTGCTGTCTTCGGAGACATTATCTATAGGGAGTGGCAGCAAGGTTGCGGGCATTGGTTTTGGGTGTGGACATGACAACGAAGGACAAGGATTCTCTCAGGGCGGAGGTCTTGTGGGATTGGGAAGAGGTGCTCTCTCACTCATCTCACAGTTGGGCTCCAAGGTAGACAACAAATTCTCTTACTGCCTCTTGTCCATCACGGATTCTTCTTCACAAACCAGCCCTCTCTTTTTCGGGCAGGGCGCTTCCTTGAGTGGAGGAGCCAAGTCTATCCCGCTCATTAAGAGCAGTGTCATTCCCACTTTCTGGTACATTCCCATTACAGGAATCACCCTCGATGGCAAGCCTGTAGATATTCCTGCTGGCACTTTTGACCTGCAATCGGATGGCAGCGGAGGCATGATCATTGACTCCGGAACCACAGTTACAATTTTGGTTCTACTTGTCCCTCACCTTCACCTTCACCTTCACCATGTGTGTCAATGTCATGTAAGCTTCTTCTTCTTTCCTAAGTTAATGTATTTAACTTTACGTGTATGTTTCTCCTTTTATCTTTTACTAACCATTTCACACACAATGTTACAAACGGCACACCAACACCATTGTTCTGATTTCTTATCTTTTCACTTATATATAACAATTGAATAACTAGCAATTTCGATACGCTAATGATGGAGATGGGTGTTGGGAAAATACAAAAGAAATTTCTTAGTGCATTTACATGCCAATAATATGTCTTCATTAATCCGTATCTAGGATTCCAAACAAACATAAATGTTATATGTTTCAATACTTGAAAAAAAAAAAAAGTCTTCAATTTCCCAGATCACTACAAGAAATTATTGTACATGACAAGATGAAATTCATTGAGAATAACACCCAAATAATTTGAAATGTATAAATTTGAATGATTTTTTTAAAAGCTAAGACTAATAGCTGAAGAGGCTCTCGATTGCGGAACAAGCTAGTCATCCAAGATAACAAAGATGTATGTATCGTCATAAGCGAGGCTAATATTGGAACTGATTGTGACAACCAAATCATAGTTAATGTATTTTCTCTGACACCTTATAAAGACAACAAGCTAATCTTATCTCAAACCACTCTTACAAAAACCAAAAAGGTTTGAATTTTTGGTAGCTTCAAAATCAAATGGAAGGCTAATGTATTTTTGAATTCTACTCAATGAGTATGGAAAGGATGTGTCATTATTCTTTTAGACACAACTCCTAGATGTGATATTTACACCCATCATTAGCAAATGGATTTTACTATATTTGGGAACTTGCTAAGAGAAATGAGAATGCATTTTTTGTTTGAATCAATTCATAAATAATACCCCATCTTCATATACTACTTGCGCTACAATATAATGTTTCCATAGAATAAATGAGGTACCAATTTTGAAGCCTAACACCAACCAAAAAAGAAAAGATCCAAATTATATATACAAATGGGGATGAATATTTGAACAAACAATCACAAGAGAAAGATCAAACCCCACAATCTAAGTTATGAAACTTGGAGCGTAGAGACAATTCTATTATATGCATTAATATTTGTAGCAAAAAGTATGAAAGGGACTTCGAGGAAAACTGTAAACCCCATATTGTATCAACAACCACTTTTTTGCATAAATTCCCAATGGTCTAATACAAACCATCTTTAAATTTGAAAATATAATGTAATTGATTTTAGACCATCAAAAACTCGGATCATTATTTATTACTAGCCAATGGAACACGATTGTTCAAGGAATAACACCTACATGAAAACAAAACTCATTGTGAGATATCCATTTTAGTCATTCCCTATCGTAAACATTTTGTAATGCCCTGCTTCGTTGCACCCACTAGGCGAGGAGTGGGGTTCCCTTCCACACCTATCCCATTGATATATATGAGAGCGTATTTCACCTTTTTCTCGAACAAGTTGGGAGGTATTGGATCCCATGCGTGTTTTGCATAAGTCATATGAGAAGATTCAAACTCCTATCTGGGCACAAATTAGCTTCTCAGTTGTTGGCATAGCCTACACAAGGTCACCATTACCTCTCTGAGAAATGAATGTCGTCCTCAACTTATGATTATTTATTCCTCTTATTCATTTTGGTTGGATAATAACCTCGTTATTATCACCATCCTTGTGATTATGTTTTCCTTAGGAAATCATTTTCGTAAAACCAAGAGTTGGTTTCAATTTTCCTAATGGAGGTCTAAAGGTAGATAGGGTTAGTTTTTAATTTCACCAAATCAATATGAAAACCGCAAGCCAAAACCCATCGCACTTTCTTTAAAACGGGAGTGTCACTCCAAGTGACTAAAATGTAAAATGGGAATCAAAAATTGTCTCTCCAAGACATCAAATTGAGTTCATTAGTTATATTTATGGCCTTCATGGTGTCATGTACCATTACAAATCATACTAGCAATCTAGGTTTGTCAAATGATTTTCTTTGGTGTGCCATGCACGCGGTGTATGGGATCGAGACTATTTTCTTTTTTTTGAAGATTTTGAGCATGTAAGAATTTTATTTTTAATTCTAGTTGCATCCTCTATTGCTACAAAGTAATTAATACCTAGAATGGAAACAATAAACTGTGAAATTTTAAAGCAAGAGGAAGGGAAATTCATACCTTTTTTGGGAAAAATCATGATCATCGCTAATACTTATTTCCTAATCATTAATGTGGTGAATGGTAATGATTCATTTGCATTGTGATGATTGATTTAGAAAAAGTCAAAAATTGAATTTAAGTGAAATGGAAGCTTCTGAGAGCGGTCAGAAGAGGAAGAGGACGTGGCCAGGGGTAAGTGGTCCTTCCTTAGCCTTGTATGTTTGTGTTGTTTTGTAGTAGGAGGCAAGAGAGTGTTTTTAGCATTCTGCCTCACAGTCGGCGCCGATTGACAAAATCGGAGCCAACTAGTATGCGATCGGCATCGATTGGAATACAATCGGTGTCGACTGTAAAGTAAATGGCGTTGATGGAATGAGTTGGCCCCAATTGGAAAGATGAAACATTTGGAAGCATTGAGAAAAATTTTGATGAAATTTTAATGATGTTGATTTTGATAAATATGAACCTAATGACAATTTTTGATGTTTTGGATGCAGGCACGAGAGGTCCTACACATGCGGGATGCTATTCCTGAGCTTCTGGAGACTATATTGCCAGATGTGATAGATGATGAGTGGCGCCATCTGGAGTTAGCCAGACTAGGGGGTTTCCATTATTATCGACGGGTACCCCGAGATGTGGAGCTGATGCGAGCGTTGATGTAGCGGTGGGATAGCTAGACATGCACTTTTTGGTTTCGGATGGGTGAGATGACTATCACCCATGAGGAAATCTATAGGATCCTCAGGTTGTCAATCACTGGGGACCTGAAAGAGATTACTCCACGGGAACAGCAGAGGAGGGCCCTGGTACAGTTATATTGGGACAGGGCAGATGATTCAGAGATAGTGTCTGGGGCTGTGAGGATAGCCTCACAGTACCAGAAGGATGATCCCAGGAGCATACTGATAGCTTTGATCCAAATGGCTATCTCATACTATGCACTACCAGATTCTGAAGGTGCAATGTTCCCACTGCTCCTCCTTGACTGCGTCTGTGATATCCTGGAGTTGATGCAGGTATTCGAATTCACCGATGCATTATTAGCACAGATATATCATGACATATAGATGTATTCCATAGGAAGACAGATCAGGATATATGTCAGTTTTGTGCTCCATTGTTGGGCTTATGAGCACATATCAGTGATTAGACCTTCCAAACTTCCATGGATGCTAGCAACAGAGGGAGCCCTTGAGTATGGGTTTCAATGATGGCATGCAGACATGGCCCTCGGAGATACAGGGAGATCGTCAAAGTGGTATTCCCAGAGATTCAGGAAACTGACACCATCACAGGTTATATGGAGGCCATACAGGGTCTATCCTACATGGTCCAGATAGGACACCCACTTAGTGGAGCTGAGACACAAAATAGTGGTCAGAGGTCGTAGGCCAGAGATTTTAGAGCAGGTCTCATTTATACCGGTGATGAGACAGTTTGGATTGATACAGATTATTCCGACTGTATATGTGCCATACAGACAAGATAGCAAGGAGATAGATCCGTTGATACTTGTTCTAGGAGATCCACTCAGGGAGAACCTACCTCCCACAAATGATGATGATGATGTAGGAGTGATTGAGGGCTATGGGGTGTGGTATCACGAGGAGCTACCATGACATCTCACAGTGTCTGCGGAGTCAGATAAGGAGGATACAATGGCGGAGCTAGAGATACTATAGGGAGATAATGCTGCCTTGGTATAGACACACCAGACTACTCTGGAGGAGATTAGGACTCTAACGGAGGAGAGGGACACAGCGATATAGGAGAGAGCCACCACTCGTCAGGAGCGGGATACAACTATCCTGCAGAGGGATAGATATCATAGACACAGAGAGGCCCTCAAGGTAAAATATGGTGATACAGGCACCACATCAGAGTTAGGGGCACATGGTACTGTAGCAGGAGGACCACCAGAAGCAGCATCGATGAGAGCACCCAGCATGGTGAGTCTGAGTACCTATCAGGATCTCCTTGCCGAGGTGAGATACTACGAGGATGCCTTGACATAGCAAGCCCCAAATGTGCTTCATTACGGAGTGAGGAGGTTGTAGGATCATGACTGCGGGCACCTCCAGTTATGTAGGTGATGGTTACGAGAGAGAGCCCGTGCCTGAGGAGGGAGGAGGAGACATTATTTTCCATTTATCTGATTTTACTATATAGAGATGATATTTGTAGAGACATACCAATGTAGCCTCAATTTGAAGGCATTTTTGATACAATGTATATAGCTCGATTTGAAGCCATTCATATATATCTGTGTGTGTGTGTGTGTGTGTGTGTGTGTGTGTGTGTGTGTGTGTGTGTGTGTGTGTGTGTGTGTGTGTGTGTGTGTGTGTGTGTGTGTGTGTGTGTGTGTGTGTGTGTGTTATGTGATTGGACTCATCCTTTTAACTTTGATGGATACAGATAGATAGATGTGATGTCAATTTAACTAGATAAATAACAAATGAACATGGGTAATGTCCATTTGATTTGATGAAAATAAAGTGATGTAATGATCTTATCCCTTAGAAATAAAGAATCACTACACATGGATAGGAAAAGAATGATAATTTAGTCCCCTAACCAACCATAAATAGAGACCTTGATGGTAAATTGAAAGATGATGCACATAAGGCCATAGACACAGATAAAATAAACCTAACGCTAGTTAGTCACAAACCAGATTTAGGATGTAGATAACGACGAGAGATAAGTATGCATCTCATCAGAACACGTGAAGGATTTAAATACGTGCCCATATGGGGAAAACAAGGCCTCCATATGATCGAAAAGGTCTCATATCACAGATAGAGGGAAAGAAAATGTATATAAGCACGTACTCATGCCCCAAGTGAATTTGATCAAGATGAACATCTAGGACAGATGAAGTAGTGATTAAGGTATTCCTACCATGAGGAGGAACAAATCCGTAAGGAAAATTCAATGAGTATAGCCACGGTACTCATATTTAAGGTATAAAAATAAATAATGCAGAGAACCACATAGTTTGAAATCACTGTGAAATGCATGACTGGTTGCAGATGGATGAAAGACTTGTTTTGCGACTAAGATCGTGTGAGATAGATTTTAACAGTAGAAGGGCCTTAGATGCAAAGCATTAATAGGTTCCATTTCAGGTATACCATCCATGGAAGATAAGCAATAAGCCTCAGAACCATACTTATGAGTGATAACATACGGTCCCATCTAGTTAGGAGAAAACTTACCACGTTGACTCCATTCCAGAGTAGTGACATTTTGGCTTTCTTTATGAACAAGATCACCTACTTGAAAATCCTGCTACTGCAAATGCTTGTTATAAGCACACTTGACATGCTCAAGATAGACTTTATGATGTTCAAGAGCGTTGAGACGACATTCATCTAACAACTCAAGCTGTGCTAGATGGTTTTGATGATAGTCTTCATCAGAGACCAACTCTCTAAGAGAGACGAGAAGAGAGGGAATCTGTACTTCCAAAGGAAGGACGGACTCAGACCCATAGAAGAGAGAGAAGGGAGTAGCACCAGTAGGGGTACGAATGCTAGTCCCATAAGCCTATAGAGCAAAAGGGATGTGTAAATGCATATCCCTACCAGCGCGACTAGTTACCTTTGTGAGGATATTACGCAATGTTTTATTAGAAGCCTCAGCTTGGCTGTTAGCTTGTGGATAGTATGGAGAAGAAAAGCTGAGTTTAATATTGAAGGTGTCACAAAGTTTCTACAAATATTTATTTTTGAAAGACTTTCCATTCTCTGTAATGAGTTTTTGAGGAACAACAAAGCAACAAATGATGTGTTGATAGACAAAATCAACAATAGGTTTAGCTCTGGTCGATGAAAGAGGACTAGCCTCCACCCATTTAGTGAAGTATTATGTGGCAGTAATGATAGATTAATGTCGCTGCGAAGAGCACAGATTGATGAGACCAATGAGATCAAGACCCCGTTGTGAAAAAGACCACAAATCCGTTATAGGTTGCAAATCCTGACTAGGGATATGTGTAAGATTAGCGTGTTGTTGACACTTAACACATTTCTTGACATATTCACAGCAGTCTTGATTAAGAGAAGGCCAATAATAACCTAAACATAGGATGCACTTAGCCACGGCCAAACCACCAAAGTTTCCACCACAGATACCGTCACGGACCTCCTAAATGGCCTTAGATGATTCAGGGGTTTTGAGGCACCGAAGCAAAATACCCTCAAAACCACATTTGTAAAATATTTCACCCAGAATAGCATAGCGGTTTGCACGTTGGATAAAAGATCTTCTACCATTAGAAGTCAAATCTGGAGGAAGCACTATGTAAGATAAACAATCGAAAATGTGTTGATACCACTCATCTTGAGTGTCAATCGTGACGGCATTGATTGAAGTCAACTGCCTGAGAAGAGATGGTTGGTCTAGACGCTGAACAACCACATAAAGTCGTGAGTCTTCAGTGAATGGAGAATAAAGGAGGCTAAAGAAGCCATCGTATCTGCAAATTAGTTTGTAATGCAAGGAATAGCCTGGATAGTACATTTATCAAAATATTAAAGCTAAAAGAGAACGATATCGTGATATTTTTCAAGGATATCATTTTTGCACTGATAGGCACCAGTGACTTGATTAACGATGAGCTCA
This sequence comes from Taxus chinensis, assembly GCA_019776745.2. Lineage (NCBI taxonomy): Eukaryota > Viridiplantae > Streptophyta > Pinopsida > Cupressales > Taxaceae > Taxus > Taxus chinensis. The sequence goes on along the minus strand of CM034151.1, from coordinate 252,589,924 downwards.
GAGTCACCGAAGATGTCGATATGGTGAGCACCAAGATTAATGGCATTTTGAAGACCTAAAACGAGGGCTTCATATTCGGCCATATTATTGGTACATTCAAAGTTAAGCCTGAGTGTGACAGGGATAGGCGCACCCCAAGGATGAATCATAACAAAACCTGTGCCTCCCCCTTGCTAACACTTGGATCCATCAAAGAAGAGTTTTACTTTGAATGGAGATAGAATGAAATCAATTTTTTGGATTACTCATCTGGGAATTGAGCGAGGGGGACTTGAGTGTCCAAAAGAGGGGCATCAACTAATTGATCAGTGATAACCTGACCCTTGATAGATTTCTTCGAGATCAACTCAAGGTCAAAATCTATCATGAGCATGAGCCAACGAGTGATACAATCATTGTGATAAGGTTTTTCATGCATTGTCTTGAGTGGATTGATACTCATAACAATGTGAGTTTTATGATTAAGGAGGTAATGACGAAGTTTAGAAGTCATGAATAAGAGAGCACAACACAAGTTTTCAGCTTCGGAATAGCGAGTTTCATCTTCATTAAGAGCGTGACTGATATAATAGAAATATTTTTCCTTACCATTAGCATCTCAATGTGAGATCATGGCTCCTAGAGCATGGTCAGTCGTGGAAATGTAAAGATAGAATGGCTTCCCCTCACATGGAGGTGTGAGCATAGGTGGAGAAAGAAGATAAGCTTTGAGATCATAAAAGACTTTTTGGCAATGCTCATCCCATTCAAAATGAACATTTTTACGGAGGAGATGATGAAAAGTTTGACAATGGTCTGAAAGCTGCAAGATAAAACGATGCATCGATTGAAGGCATCCTTGAATACCACAGAGCTTCTTTAAGTTGGAAGTAGGAGGCATCTCGATGATAGCCTTTATTTTTGCAGGATTGACCTCAATACCCCTGATAGAAATGATAAAGCCTAAGAGTTTACCAGTGAGAATGCCAAACATGCATTTAGATGGATTTAGGTGAAGACAAAAATGAATGAGTTTCTCAAAGACAGGCGTAAGGATGAGAAGATGATCCTGACAGTGTTTGGATTTACCGAGGATGTTTTTTATGTAATATTCTACAGTTTTGTGTAATAGGTCATGTAAGATGTAGGTCATTGCGTGTTGATAAGTCGCCCCTGCATTCTTAAGACTGAAGGGCATGAGACGATAACAAGAAGTCCCCCAAGGAGTTATGACAGAAGTCTTGTGTTGATCCTCTGGTTCAATGAGAATTTGATTATACCTAGAGAAACCATCCATAAGAGAAAGCATCTCATGACCTGTAGTTAAGCCCACGAGTTGTATGATATTAGGTAGAGGGAAATCGTCTTTCGGGCAAGCGAGATTAAGATCTTGAAAGTCAGTGCAAATTCAAATTTTCCCAATAGCTTTGGTTACTGGTAATACATTTGAAACCCATTGTGGATAGTCAATAGGTTGAATGAAGTTGGTGGAAAGCAAGTATTGTAACTCTTCTTTAACGAGGAGGGCTACATAAGGATGCATCTTACGTAGTTTTTGCTTAATTGGTTTGATGTCTAGAAGAGTAACGATATTGTGGACCACGATGTTAGGATAGAGGCCCAACATATCTTCATATGACCAAGCAAACACTTGGTGATGGTTGGAAAGAAAGGCAGCGAAGTCTCCTAACTCCTGTGGGTTAAGAGATTGGCCAACCTTAATGATGCGAGGGTCTTCAGAAGTCCCTATATTAAGGTCAACAGTGAATTCGTTAAGAAGCGTAGATGTGTCAGAAGGAATCCTCTGCCCCCAGATAAGTAAGGACAAAATCATCATCTGAGCAGTGGATAGTATTGATATAGTATTCATAGTAGGAGAGTCTTCACCGACTATTTCAGGGAAGACCAATGGTATGGAAGTGGATTTTCCATTATTCTTATAGGTCAGTGGACCTAGGGAAATGAAATTGACTAAAAAAAGGTAGATGGGATGGAAATGGTGTCATTCACATCAAGAGATGCTTCAGACCTGACGGGAGAAGATGGTTGCTTAATGGAAAGAGGCTTAGCGAGAATGGTGACGGTGGCTTTCGAGGGAGGTTTGAACCCTAAACAAAAAATTTGATGTGCTTTACGAGTTGGAATGGACACGAGGTCATGCACACCTTGTTCATACTTTCCCATTCCAAATCCCTTCCACACGCATCAATATAGATAACTTTTTGCGAATGCAGGATTTTGTAGATAATCAAACCCTACCGAATAGGGTATGGCCCTAGGAGGAGAATATGGATGATAGTGAGGTGCATCAAGACCACCGTAGATGAATTCAGTATGTTAATTGGGAAGAAAAATGGTGACGATGTGGCCAAGACCTCGTTGATATTCAGGTTGTTTGTCTGGCCTACCATACTCGTTAGGTTTGAGATGGGCGTCAAAAGAGAGAAGGGGAAGCTCTCCTAACAAAAAAATGTGGTAACGTATCTTCAAAATTTTATAGATCTGGTAGTTTTATTGCAATTATGGAAGAGGATGAACAAGCCTCGTCAGGAGAATCAGCATTCTCCTTTGGAGGGACAAACCATGTGGTCATGTCACATTGTGCGGACGGAAAAGGGTCTCTTGAATGAGTATAGATTTTGCCCTCATACTAATATTTTATACATCAAAGGAGGGTTGATGGAACACAGTGCATTGTATGGATCCATGAGCATCCAAGGATGATATTGTAGTGGAATTTCCCTTCAACAATGTAAAAAATCTCGTGAAGAAGTTTCTTGCCTACCCGAATGGGCAGGACCACAATTCCTAAGGTAACCACCAGCTGATCGTTAAATGATCGAAGGGAAAAAGGTGGTGGTGACACTATGTTCTTTATTAACTTAAGTTGCTCAAATGTGTGGGAGGAAATGATGTTGAGTGCAATACCACTGTCGATCATAGTCCATTTTAACGTAGTGTTATTTATTTGAACTGTGATAAAGAGAGGAGCCTCTAAATCCTCAGAAGAAAGGGGAGGAATTTAAAAATCCTCAAAGGAGATGGTGGTTGACGATATATTCAACCCAACAACCATCTTGAAAGGCTGGATCTCATTTGAATTCACCGCGATGCTGTGCAAATTATCAATCAAAGCCTGACGATGTTAGGGAGATGACTGAATGAGGTAAAAAAGAGACATTTTGACCGGAGCATGGGTGAGTTGTTTCATAACACTCTCCTTAACTGATATGGGAATCTGAGCCTGAGGTGAAGCATGAATAGAGACCCGAGGTCTTGGTGCTGATGAGGAAGGAGGATCTCCTTCGGGGGTAGTAGAAATAACGACTCGTGGTCGAGGAGCTGTAGAAGATGATGGATTATCATACTGTTGTGTTCTAGTGGCGATAAAAATTGCGTCAATTTGAGAGGGTGGAAGATCATCCAGAGTGATATCAATGGAATTGGGGGCATGAATAGACCATTCAGGCTTAGACATAGTTAGGATGACAGGAGACACTTATTCTTCTTCTTCCTCCAACAGGAGATCATTTTCTTCGAAGAGGTTGTTAACGAAAGATTGAAGGGCTTTACATCCCTTGGTGTCATGACCTATGGTAAGCACAAATCACATCAGAGTTGAACCATGCAGGTTTTACTCCTTTGGGATTATAGGGTTTGATTGGAGTAAGTGATATAAATGAAGATTGAATAAGTTGGCAAAGGATTTTAGTATAAAATCAGGTAGACAAAGATGTCGATAGAGGTGAAGGAGGCACCTCTTTAATCTTAGCAGACTGCTGAGGTAAAAGAGCCTACATAATTGTTTTAATATTTTTTTAGGGACTGTTTTGCTCTTCTGAACACTAGGAGAAGCAGACTTAGGTGTTTGAAATGGAAGTAAGTGAGGCAAGATTTATTTTAGCAGAGGAGGAGCTCCTAAGATAGATTTTGAAGATGAAAAAGACATGACAAGTGTCTTAGTCTTCAGAGATGAAGAAGGCTGCTTGACCAAAACAGACTATGATTTAGATAAGACTGATTTAGATGGGGAAGGAGCTCCCAAAATAGATTTGGTCAGAGGCACAAAGGGTGCCTTGGTTTTTGGTGATGAAGATGATGGTTTTGATAAAAGAGGTGACGCCTTTCCAGTAGGTAAATCCATTTTACGAGGCACCGGTGAAGAAGATGGTGTTATAGAAGAAGATGCCTTTTCAGTGAATAAATCTACTTTTTTATGAGGCATAAAGAGGAATTTTTTAGGGAGAGCACCAATATTTTTGATGGTCTGAAATATTGGTTTTCCCTTTTCAGTGATAGTGACAACTTCGACCGCATAAGGTGATTGTAACCGTTTCGGAGGAAGTAAAGGAGATGATACCGATGATATAACCTTAAACTTAAACTCTGAGTGTTTATGTCTGAGTCCAGAAGTCAGAAGTATGGGTGTCGATGTTATCTCTTTAGATGTTTCCTTAATAGGCAAGTAAGCACTGATGGTGAAAGAGGCAGGTAATGAAGAATCATCCTCTTGTGAGGAGGGTACTTCAGATGCAGTAATTTTGGGTGTAATTACTGTAGGAAAAGAGATAGGAAGGGTCAAGATTGAAGACACTTCCAAAGGCATAGAAGTTGGTACAATTATGGGTATGTTGACCAAAGGCATGGTTGTGGAAAAAATGGGAGTGACAGAGGTAGAAGTTTCTGTAGTGGAAATTTGAAGGGATGCAAATGACTCGAACACCAAAATAATATCTGATGACGAGACAGATGAAGATGACATTGTCTCAGGTATAGGTGGAAGATCAGATAGAGAGGCAGAGGGAGATGACTGTGTTTCTAACAATAAAGGAAGACTCGAAGATGGACCATCCAAGGATGGTGGAATCTCACAATTTGAAGGAGTGGAAGGAAGGTCTGATTCAGTTGACACGTTTGAGGATGGCTCAGAATTATAAGAAGAACTATCAGTAGAAATGGAACTGATAGTATACGTGTTTGGTTTTTGAGACCCCGAAGCATCACTATTTGGGAAATGATTTGGAAAAGGTTGTTTAAAAACATTATGCACCTAATTTGGGGGGGCATTTGGGTTATCTAGAATGAGCTTGCCTCTATTAATGAATTTTTGGACGAGATTTTTGAAGGTCTGACATCGTTCAATGTCATGGCCTTTGTTTCTATGATAACGACAGAAGTCATTTTCACGATACCATAATGGTCGTTCTCTGTTCTCGTCAAAATTTATAATAGGAGGAAGTTTGATCATGTGAACTTCTAACATTTTGTCTAAGACAGAAGCATATGATTCCCCCAAGGAAGTAAAAGACTGAGATGACGGAGGTCCATAAAAAACAACTGTTAAAGAGTTCCCCAATAATCCAATAGGTCACAAGGTTTATGAGAAGGTCTAGGTCAGATACCATGGTCTGGGTATGTAAATCTTCAAGATTTCAATTTTCGAACCAATATATAGCTGTCAGATTTACAAGCAGATCTAGGTATGGCTATATAACCCTCTAACCGACTTTCAAAGCTAAGGAAATTGAAGATATACACAAATACATTATATATCAAACCATGATAACATTGAGGAGTAATAAGATTTAACCGTTGTATCGAATACCTAAGTGAAGCTAGCAGAGTTTTAATACAACTCAGGATATTAAAACCCATATCGACTATACATACAGAGATCCCTCAAAGAAGAAGGGATTCGATATACCTACATAGATGTAAGCCCCAACAAAACAAACATCGAGTTTAAGTTCATACCAACACAAAACATTTATGTTTAGCTCAACGGCTTTAAGTATAATGCCATAGAAGCACATTACAAGAAAAAACTCTAAATAAATACCATACTGAATCAATGAAATAGTATTTCATTTAACCAGATCGTTTATATACAAAGATAAAATGATATGATTTCTAGATTTATACAAAATAACTAACACCGAAAAACACCTAGAATAAACAAGCTCAATACAAAATTTTGTACATGAAAATAATAAATGGAGAAACATATCAAGGAATTGATAGAGCCTATCATGCCTGGAGTAAAGAATTCAGTTGAAATTGTGGGATTTGGTTCAACATCTCATATAGGAATTTGGCCAACCAGTTTGCGTGCATCCACAATTCCACCATTTTGCATTTGCTTGAAAGTTTCTAAATATTTTCTAATGAACCAATTTTCACATATGCACAATCATGGCACTCCAAGGGATAACATCTGGCTGGGAAATTTCTTGAGCATCCTTTAAGTCTCATCATGACCACCATTATGAACACTTCCAACAACTATGACATTTAATAAAATTGTCTTCCATCAAGATGTTTTGTCAAATAGTTCATGTGCTAAGCATAAATCTACACTTTTGCACATTTCTCTACCAACACCAAGTCATCTACAGATCCAACCTTATAACTATGGTTTGAAGAGTAATTGTAGATTGTTCAAAAATATTATTTTACCATATTTGGGATGATATAAAATTTTTATGATGTCTACTTAACACCCAATATTCCCCATTCTAAAAGCTACTGAGGAGATTCTAAAAGAGGTTGCGGAGTTATAGTTCAAGGGATTTTGTTTAACGAGCCCCTTTTGTGCATACATGAAGTTGACGTACTCCATGAAACCAAATTATTTGGCGCATTCTGTCAAATAGATCATGTGTCATGTGCATGCTCCCACATTTTGCATACATGTCAACTAGGGAACTTAAAATTACAACATTTGGAAAAAACCCCTTTCCATTATGTTGTGAAAGATATGCACACCCTGTTCATAGCTCTTGATTTGGCTTGCGTGGAGAAGAAAGATGATGGTGGGTTATATAGGGAAGAGGAAGGAAACCGTGAGGGTCTCACGTGGAGGAAGAGTGGAAGAGAAAAAACTATAGAGACCTACATGGAATAGTAGGAAAGGGATTTTTCATTGGAGGATGGTGCTGTTAGGTTACACTGCACCTAGGATAGACCATCAATAAAAGAAGAAGCAGAATCAATACAACTAGAAAAATATCCCGAATACAACACCTCCTATTACTTAATCATCTTTTTCTTCTTTTGTATATGTCAAAAAATCCAATGACAAGTAGTAGATATTCACAGAGACTTTGAGCCCACCTAAGATATAGGTAGATATCTCACTCAATCAATTTTTATATAGGAAAATGAGGAGATAATCAGGTTACAAATTTATCTCTGAGTGTAGTGCTGGTTCAACCCACAATGGAACAATTTTAGGATGGATATTAGCAGGAGCTCCGTGTATATTGTAAAGTTATTTTTATTTAATTATCGGAAAAAAAACCCTAATTTAATCATTGTTAGTAAAACAATGCTTCACTTTTTCACTCACTGCAACTATCCAATTACTGCAAAATCTACAACTTTAACCCAGGTTTTGCAAATGGTTAACACCTCGATATATCAAAATAAAGTACTTGTATTATTATGCCAGGAAATTGGTACGTTTGAAAAGTTGTTTAGGATGTGTTGCTTCCATGCTCTATCAACTGACAGGTGCCCTGAAAAAGGTGGCTCAAAGATTGAAATGAAGGGGCATTATAGGAAACTGGACATGTGATGGAGGATTGTGGGCGTTCTAATAAGAAAGGGGCTAATCCAACCTGGTGGAAGGATTTTCTCCCTTCTCACTTTACCATTAATACCTTATTTGATCTCATTCCTACCTCCACTTCTGAAACGAGCCTCTCTCAGGTGGTCTCTTCCCCTTTTTTGATTCCCCCATAGGTGCCACTTAATGAATCGTTGACTTCTATTACCTAAGCCTCTTCTGTGGTGGTCAAAGAGAGGGAAACACCTCTTCTCCTGCTAGGTTTCTTTTTTGAACTATCTCCTCTATAGTCAATCTACTTGTGTGTGATCCTAACATTGTTTTCGAGCTAAAGAAGGAGAAGCGGACAATAGTACATAACAAGAAATGGTTCTCTTCTAAGTTTCACTCAATCCCATCTCATATGACTATCGTATCACATTCAGTGTTGGGTTGACTGCAGTCCTTCGATTTTTGTGTTGCATAGGTGATGTTTTGTTATTGTGTCCTAACAACTTGTTTATTTTGTGTTTCTTTCATTCTTCATCCTTGTATCTTGGCTTCAGGCCTTTTTGTTCCTAGGTAGAGCCCCAGTCAAGAAAAATTTACCCTTAATATAAAAAAAGTTGTATGTGTAACGACCCAAAAATCCACAAATGAACAACACAGTGAAATACAGGATAACTTTTTTTTTACTTGCTTGACACATAGCATGACACAACACGTCATCACTAAGGATACAACTAACACTGTGAACAACTTGATACAAGAATGGCCATAAAGGCAGCACGAAAACGTTCACACCTATCAAGGACAATTTACTTTTCTTTTTGACAAGACAACATAGAAGTGCAATCACAGAACACACTTACAGTTAGGGCCAACCACAATGAGATATTCTTGAGGGTTATTTATTTTAAAAGGACATATTGCAATTCTTAGCTTACGTTTTCAAGGAGGCTCAAGATATTATTCGTACAATTCATCTTACCAAGCTAAGTTTATTCCTTTGACATTGAGTAATTATCTTTAAATCTTCTCTATTATAACATTTATTTGCTTAATTCATTTATTAAGAAAAAGGAGTATTTAAATTCCACAAGGCCATCTGCTCACTACTAACGCTACTAAGATTCGTTCTTGCCCACAAGACAACATGGTTTTAAGTTCAACACACTTAAGAGAAGAGATACAAGGTGCCTTGGAAAAGGGTTAGAGGGAGAAGATCGAGATGAAACATCTTTAGGACCTCATTAGTTATTTCCAGTATTTAATTGAAGCTAGGGCTCTTAACAAGAATTATCAACAAATTTACTTAGGCTTCGCTAAAAGTATTAACAAGGAGTAAAAATTTACTTTCCAAATGGCGGTGAGAAAGATGGTGAGGTCTCCAATTTGTTTTCTTTGGCTTATTAAATCTTATCATCTTCAAACAACTAACATTTCATTTCACCTTAGGGTCATTTTACAAATTTCACCATAAAAGGAATAATGTTCACTAGAGGAGCTAGGGTTATCATGTTATAAAGTTTACCTGCAATGATAGTCTTGCCCTTGATTACTTAAAGAATTTCTTGCTCTCAAGTTGGTGACCCCTACGTTACTTTATTTGAATACAACTTTTAATTTAACTTCCAGAAGTATTAAACAATCCCATGTTAGTTTACTTATGACACTTTATTACTAAGTCATATCAAGGTTTAACTCAAAATATATTCTCAAGGCAAGGTTGTAGCAACACTCATTTACAAGATCCAAAACAAGATTACATCAATTCTTAAAATACTAATACTCCAACAAAGTCACTCAACAACAATAACCAAATTTTCTTATAATTTCAATGATGGTCAAACAATACAAGGTTTCCAAAGTTCAGATGACAAAGTCCACAATACTTTATACTAAGACATTAACCCTCTTTTAAACTTTCCACTGGACGTTAACAATAGTTGAACAACATAAAAATGTTTCGAGCAAAGGAACTTCTCAACTGAGGTTGATGACAAAAGTCTACAAATCTATCCCTCATCTACACGCAAAATCCATCTGCAGCAAATTTTCTACAAGAGTCAGTTCACGAGAACTGAGCAAGATAAGGCTACACAAAACCACCATAACTATTATCTAACAATACCACGAAAAGGAAGCACTTTATTACAAGAATTGGTTCAAACCTCTAAACACTATCAACACATCAAGTTATAATAAAGTATTCATCATGCCAATCAAAGAAGGAGATCATGTACTTCTGTTAGTAGTAAAGACAACGAAAATATAACAATTGTATGAGAATGGCCCTTGGCCCTATAAGGAGAAATAATCAATCTAACAAAGCAGGATTCCCACCAAGTAAGTAAATAACAATAATTACTAGATTGAGATTTGATATATATACCAACCATCTAGAAAATTTATCAAAGGTACCATACGCATAGACTAAAATAATATATTTCTAAAATAACAAGAGTTGATCGGCCCAAGAAAGGGGAACCACGGGTTTCAAAAATTAACACAAAAATCCATGTATAATTGAGTTTCAAACCGGAAATCAAATAGAGTATACACACAACATAAGTTTCGAAGCGAAGGCAAGGTATACTGGTTTTGACCATTAACTACAAGATTTTCCAATCATCCAAGAAGGGTCAAAGTATTACAGGCTAGTAGCAAGCATGCGAGAGAAGAAGGGGGTTCCGTCACACAAGAGTATACAATAATTTCATCAACAAATTTTATAACAATAAAGATTTACAAACCTCCACTACAATACTAATGTTTGGTTAATTTAAAATAAATTACCCATATCCCAAAACAACCATATTTTATGGAAACCCTTGGTAACATAGTCAATCGTCGCACAAATAGATACAAACATAATTTCCAAGTGACATTATCAAAACAAAAAACTTCCGCTATGAATCCATAAGATTATCAAATGAAAGATGAGTTTTTCCCTAAGATTAATCACATTTAAGGAAATTTCCATCACAAACTATTACGGTAATTACGTGCATAAAAACCAACCAATATTAATTAATAGCGTTAACATTGCCAAGGATAAATACTGCAAGTTAGGAAAATAGAAGAGCACCATTAAAAACAATTCTGAGAGGGGAATTAGACCAAAACTATTCTAGCGTCTACGAGGTACTGGATTCGCACAATGAAACCTCAAGCTTAGCTGATCCGAAAAGCTAGTTATGGTTAAAGTTGATAAGGATGGTCAAGATACTTCTTGAGGATGGCCTTAAAAGCCTAGAAACAAGATGAAATATAATATAAGAGTCTAAACACGCGAGATGGAAAACACATTGGACACAAACCTGTTCATTCTAAAAGTTTTAATACCGAAACTCCAAGCTGGCTAGCCCACGCATTGCTCACACTAATCCTGCAACCTTTCTTTCTCGATGCCAAAAGGTTATCAAAGGGACTTGCAAAGGAGCTAACAAAAAGTGTCAAAGACAAACTTGGGTGCTAGGGAGGGGCTTCATAGTTATCGTAAACTTACTTCCATGTTATCGAAAATACTAGTTTGATCAACATAATAACTTGCAACTCAAATGCCGAGAAGAATTAATACATAAACAAACAGACGAAGGTCTATCATTCGAGTAAGAGAAACATAACATTTAAAGGAGAGGGCACACACATCCTTCCGACCAACATACTGACAATGATAAAAGCAAGAACAAGAAGAGACAAGCAGAAAGGGGAAATCTCCAATCATGACATCCAACTGACAAATCAATGCAAGGAAGAAGCGGTTCGATTTCGCAATAATTGTAAATATAATAGTAGTAGAAAATTGTAGAAATATCTTGCCTTTTTCTCCAGATTTAGAAGGTTTCATGGACACCACCCGGACCAGCAACAACAATCCAAGCCTAATTCCATTTTCTTCAAGCTCGTTGGGCGCCCAAACATCGACCATCTTCACGTTGGCACAGGTAGGAGTTCACGGCCAGGTGGGTGGTCTAAAATACTTGCCAACATCCTCCCAACACCACTCCAAATTAGCCCTAGAACTTCTGTGGGCCCCATTTTTGGCAATTGAACTTGATCCTTCGTCATTCATCCAAACACCTCCACCATCTCCATATGCATCTAATTGTTTATGATTTGGACCTCCTAACCTTGGTGCTCTCATATTAGGAGCAGCCCTAGTCTGAGACAAAGCAAAAGAAGATGGCTTTATAACCAAAAGAAATCTCTTGGTACAGACTCCATATCCATAAAACAGTCCCTAGACTTAGCATCCTCAATTAAGACTGACCAGTCACTAGATTGCTTCAATGCAGCTGGTTTGCCCTTAACCCAAAGTGCTCTGTGAGCTCGTGCCAGTGCCACATTCATGTGGCAAATATCAGCTACAAAGCCAACCCCATGATTTGAAGCTCAGACACAAGACAAAATGATTACATCACGCTCTTGGCTCTGAAAGGCATCTATTGCAATGATATATAAACCTTTTACTTCATCAGATTTGAGGACAACATCAAACTCTCGGTGCAAACATTACAGCTGTAGCTTGTAAGGTGTGATAATTCCAACAGAAAACTTTATGCCTGCCAACTTGGTGACTCATTGAAGAAGCTCATATAATAGCAAAGAAAATTGTGTTTCATGAATATTCTGATATGAAATAGATCAGCCTCTATGAGGTTCTCTTCCATGAGTTACATCGTACAACAAGTAAGATCTCAGTAGAGGATCTTTGTAAATAAATTTCATCAGGTCTGCTGGTAACACCCTCACTGTCACATAATCGATTTTGAAGATACAAACTCAGTACATGTTCTGGATCTGAAAAATATCCTGCTACCTTCATCTCCCAAGACATTTTCTCCAACATTGCATAGATCTCCTGACAAGTTCATACTTGCAAAGCAAATTGTGCTTCATGAATACACTGAAATGGAACAGATCCGCCTCAATGAGATCCTCTTCCATGGGTTACATCGTGAAACAAACAGAAAGGTTTCAATAGAGAATCTTTGCAATAAATCTCATCAGGTCTCCTGGTAACACTCTCACTGTCACAAAGTTGATTTTGATAAAATATCTTGAAGGAGAAACCTGAAATAGAGGATGCATTCGATACAGAACAGAAAACAACATAGTTGGACAACCTGCTTGTTGGAGGCACTCAAAAGGCTTCTACTTTCTGTAACATGCCTGCAGCCTGGCTAAAAAAAATTGTTGCAGGCACTGCTGTGGATCCCCGACAAGAACACACCTCGCAGCACCCAAGGAAAGAGGAGGAAACGTGCCTACTTCACTCGCTGGTAGCTGTGCGCGGCCAGTAGAAGGAATAGCGCGCCTTTTCACCCAAAACACCTCAGGAAACAACAAATAAAAAAAAACCACGTCCATTCTTTTGTGTTAACAGGCCCTCATCCACGGACAGAGCAAAAGGAACAGGCATGCGACTACATAAACAAACAATAAAAAAAAACTCCGTCCATTCTCCTCACGCGGCCAGGGAAGGAATGCTCGAGTAAAACCAGACTAAAACCAATCAAAAGACTCCCCAAAATAGGGGTTTCCTCCCCCCAAGACGTCGCAGACAAAGGCATGAGGAAGTCAAAAAGTAGAGCAGGTCATAAAGGATGACAGGTCTGAAGTGGTTGAAAGGTCGCTAGAAGAGACAGGCGACCAACTGCCCCCCACTTGGCATTCAAACCAATGGCCAATATTATGCTTACATGTTTGTTGTTTATTCTAGTCTAAATTAAGTTTTATTTGTATTTTTCTAAATACTATTTTCTTTTATCTATTTATCATGCCAATAATATCTCTTCATTTATCCATACATAAATTCCAAACAAAGATAAATGTTATTTTTTCCAATACTTGCAAAAAATGTCTTCAATCTCCCAAGCCACTACAATAGTTTATTGAACATAACAAGATGAAATTCAATCAAAATAGCACCCCACTAATTTGATATGTATAAATTTGAATGATTTATTTTAAAACCAAAGACTAATAGCTAAACGAGCTCTCTATTGTGGAACAAGATAGCCATTGAAGATAACCAAGATGTATATATGGTCACAAGTCAAGCTAATATACATATGAATGTTGCAACTACGAATGAAATGAACAAAAACAAAAGTGAGCGGCATGTATTCTATTAGGGATCCGATTATGTCCATCCTCAACCTAATAATAAAAATAAAGGAAAATATAAGTCAATAATAGGCCAACCAACAAGATGAATAGGTTTAGGAAAGAGAACACTATTAGATATGTGACAACAAAGTAAATTTGTGTATCCCTTTATAGTTTCGTTTGTAGCTCACTTCTAGAAAGACGAATTCAACCAAATTCTATTTTTAGGAAGGAAAATCCTAATGACATTTTTCCACTCTATTCATAGGAGGAGGAATCGAAACTGTACTTTTCCAAATAGGTGTAATTAATTTTGTGTTGATCCAAAGTTACTTATAATTAGTTCGCAAGTAATCTGTTCATCTTGAGTTGATAAAATCTTTATATCTTGCACCATGGGCATTTCCCTAGGCACATAGCTAGGGTTTTACCACGTAAATCTGGTGTTCATCTCTTGAATGTTTGGTATTTTATATATTTTGTTTATCACTATCTCTGTAAACTATTGTTTTATTATTCAACTTTCTACTTATTCATTGTTGCAAAGTCTATAGTTTCCTAACAAACACAAAGCAATGCCAAGAAGTATTAGAACTAATTGTGAGAACCAAATCATAATTAATCCCATTTCTCTGACACCTTATAAAGACAACAGACTAATCAAATCTCAAACCACTCTTACCAAAACCAATAAGGTTTAAATTGATGGTATCTACAAAATCAAATGGAAGGGTAATGTTATTTTGAATTCTACTCAATAAGTACTACTCAATTAGTATGGAAAGGATGTGTCATTATTCTTTCAGACACAACTCCCATATGTAATATTTATACCCATCATTAGCAAATGGATTTTATTATATTCGGGAACTTGTAAAAGAAATTAGAATGCATTTGTTGTTTGAATCAATTCATAACAACCCCATCTTTAGATACTGTTATACTGATACAAGACTACAAGAAAAGAATGTTTCGATAGAATAAAAGGAGGTACCCATTTTCAATCCTGATACCAAACAACATATAAAAGATACATATTAAATCATATTCCAATATCTAATATCGTGATATCCCGATATCTAATATGCCTATAAATATAAGTGCCCCAATAAATCATAACTATTAATGAAGTCTTTAAACTAGTTTTTAAATATTTAATTATTCATGAAAATTTGAGTGAAATAGTTAAAATATTCAACCAGTCGTATAAAATTCTTTTTTTAATTTCTTCCCATACATTTTAATTGAAATCCAAAATTTAGTTAATTTAAATTAGAAAGCAAGCTTTAAATATTTTTAAACTAATATTTGAAGTACGATTGTTGAAGTAATTCATAAGAAGAAAAAGAAAAAAATATTATTAAGAAGAAAAAATTAATCATTGAAGTTAAACAAGTTATAATGACAATAAAATTAAGGACTAAACTTAAACAGCGATGGCTTCAATATTTTTGGTTGCAGCTCATGAATTTTCATTATGAGAGAGACAACAACAGATTGATATATCATGTTTCTATCTCCTGGAAGAATTGGTGGACGCGTGAAAGCAATGATATTTGAAGATGGTGAAAATTTAAAAATAAGAAATGAGGAGGAGAGTGGCGTGGTAGGTTGAAATGAGAGGTGAAATTTGTTCTTTTTTTAGCGAGAGTTTGAAAAAATGAACAGGGACTTATATGAAATGAATTCACAACCCAAAAATAACAGTTCCAGAATGAAAAAAAAAATAGAATTGATATTATATGTTCAAGTAGAATAGCTACAAGAAAAATAGCATTCTATAAAAAGATTGAGATATATTCAGAACATAGAATCTCTATTTTTTTATTTTAAAACATACACAAATGGACTACTGCGTACAAACAAATATCTATTTTTTTGTTGTTTTCTACACCCAATCTAAACACACATTTAAAGGAAATCAAAGACTCAGTTAAGCCTCTGCTATGGCAAACTTCAATTGACACTTGACAAATTCAGTTTTTGATCTGCAGTTTGACTATGTTAAAATTGACAAGTGTTGATTGACAAAAACTTAGTCATCATAGCTTTCAATCTCCCTCTTGATGCAAAGTTTTTGAATTTCTAACAGTGATCAAAGATGCTCCAATATATCCTTTGGAAAGGCCTTAGTAAAAATGTCTGCAAGTTGATCTTCAAATTGACAAAATTCAAAGTAAATGAATTGTTGTCGAACAAGATCCCGAATGAAATGATGTTGGATATCAATGTGTTTGCTCCTGCTATGGAAAATAGGATTCTTTTTCATGGATATTGTGCTTTGATTGTCACAATAAATTTTAATGGGCTTACATACTTCCATTCCAAAATATTCAAATAGTCTTGCCATCCAAATGGCTTGTGTGCTTGTGGATGATGCCACTATATATCCTGCTTCAGCTGTAGATAAAGCTATAGTGAGTTGCTTTCTACTACTCTAAGAAATGAGATTTACTCCATAGAAGAAAGCATATCCATAGGTACTCTTTCGATCATCCAAGCTACCTGCCCAATCCGCATCTGTGTAGGATAAAACATTGAAATTATTAGTAGTTTTATAAAACAATCCAAAATATTTAGTTCCACTGACATATTTGAGAATTATTTTAGCTACCTGCCAATGAGACTCTTGAGTTTGTTGCATGAATCTAGCAACTAGACTTACAAAAAACAAAATATCTGGTCTAGTAGATGTTAGATACATAAGACTGCCAACCAGAGATCTATAACGAGTGGCATTATAAGGCAGAATTTCATCTTCCTTCATCATTTACTCCCAACAATAGGAGGAGTGCCCACTGATTTACAACCTTGCATATTAAACCTTTTCAACATATTTTCAACATATTTGGATTGACAGATAGATATACCAACAACTTCTTGGTAATTTCCAAACCCAAAAAATATTGCATTCTTCCCAAATCAGACATCTCAAATTTAGATTTCATAGCCTCTTTGAACTTCTCCACAAGTGATAATGAGGTGCCCAAAAATATTAAGTCATCCACATAGAAGCAAAGAATGATGAAATTTGATCCTACATTTTTTTTGTAGACAGTACTCTCTAAAGAACATTTAACAAATCCATGACCAAGAAAATAGTTATCTCTTCTAGAGTACCAACCTCTCGGGGCTTGTTTAAGACCATAAAGATCCCTTTTAAGCCTATAAAACTTATCTTCATTTCCCCGAGCAATGAAACCTTGTGGCTGGTCCACATAAACTTCTTCCTTCAAATATCCATTTAAGAATGCAGATTTAACATCCATTTCATAAACTGTTAACTATAACTGAGACGCAATGGAAAGAAAGGTTCTTACAGTTTCAATTCTTGCTACCGGAGCAAATGTCTCCTCATATTCAATGCCTTCTTGTTGCACATATCCTTTTGCAACTAACCTTGCTTTATATTTTTAAATACTTCCATCCATATTGAATTTTATCTTGTAAATCCACTTTACTCCAACCATTTATTTTCCATCAGGAAGATCGGCTAACTCCCATGTATCATTCTTATTAATTTGAGACATTTCAGCATCCATGGCTTGAATCCATAGCTCATTAGTACAAGATTATTTAAAATTATAAGGCTCAACATGTGTAGAAGAAAGCAAAGCAAGATTATCATCAGCATACCTACCTATCTCATATATTTCCTTCAATCTTCTTGTTTTTCTATGAGGGCTACATGGAGTCCTTACTTGGGTGTCAACATGAGAACTGGTTGATGAAGTAGAAGAGGATTCCTGTAACGACCCAAAAATTCACACACGAACAACACAGTAAAAGACAGGATATTTTTTTTTGACTTGCTTCGACACATAACACGACACATGTCATCACAAAGTTACAACCAACTCTAGGAACCACTTGTTACGGGGATGACCACAAGGTTAGCACGAAAACGTTCACACCCAAAAGGATAATACACTTTTCCTTTTTTTTTGACAGAACAACATAGAAGTCCAACCACATGACACTCTCACAGCTAGGGCAAGCCACAGTAAGAAATGATTGAAGGTTATTTATTTTGGTAAAACACCCTTTAACTCATGACTTATGTTTTCAGAAAGATTCAATATATGATTCGCACAAATTCATCTTACCAACTGAGTTATTTTCTTATACGTTGTAGAGTAGTTCACTTAAAGTCTTCTCCTACTTGCTAAATCTTATTATCTTCCAGAAACTAACCATTGTTTTCCAATAAGCTTGTTTAAGAGTTCACCCAAAAGGGGTAGTGTTCACTAGTTTAGCTAGGGATATCAATTTATAAAAGTTTACTTTACAAGGATAGTTTCACCTTTGAGTACTTCAGGAAATCTTGTTCTCAAGTAAGTCATCTCTACATTAATTTATCTGAATATATATTATAAGGGTTAACCACTCCATTTAATTTTACTTATATCACATCATTACAAGGTGTCGGAGAGTTTTGACTCAATACTTTATTCTCAAAATCAAGGTTTTACAATACTTATGCCAATGTAATGATTGAATATCATTTCTCACCAAGGTAAGTTACTAGTCTAACAACAAAAGGGAAAGAACACTTCACCACGTAGTTTTCCAAACATACCAAGACAAGAGATCTTCTAAACTCCTTGCAAGAAAAGTTACAAAATTTACAACACATTGAACTTTCTACAAAGAACTTCATAATTTGAACTGATGAAACTTTTACACTCTTTTCCTTTAATCTACTCGCATAATCCATCTGCACAAATATTTATTAGAGTCAGTTTGATAGAAATGAGCATGATAAGATATAAACCTCACCTAATAATTTATGCCATCTAGCATTTAAATAAATGAAAGTTTGCAATACTCCTTATCAAATAAATTTCTAACATACATCCAAAACTTAACTGCACATCTCATGATAATACATTTCCTACTCATTAATGTTCACTTCTTTAAGATCTGCTTACATAAGGACACAATTCCAAGTGACTAGATACACAACCTTAACCATGCAATAAATCATACTTAAATTACAATAATAATAATAACGCTCACCTAATACCCTCGACCTACTTCACATATATAAGTATCCAACAATATTATCTTTCAATTAAATAAAAGCACCAACGACATTAAGTTTATATAATAAATACAAGTATCAATCTTATATTATTCATCGATATTACCCAAGCATCAAACCTTCATAGATAATCAATGATTATATGTAAGTATAATTTTGATATTTACCTCACAATTTTAAGAATATAATTACGTTAACAAAGATTTCGCCAATCAGCAAGTTCATATATTATTTTGATATCCTTTTGGTTGCTTATTTCCATGTCTTATATATTTCTTCTAGTAAAAGAGTCCAACTCATAAGAATGAGTTATGATCGACAATACTGTCATCTGTTGGTAATATGCCAAAGATACATTTGACTAGCTAAGATATGTAAGCGCGGTCCAAGCCACTATGAATACAAGTATCAACATTATCTCAACTCCTAATAAGATGTGAGCATCAATTTTTAGCTAACATAATAATCATCGTAAATGCCAAAAAATATTCCACTCGTTAACCAAGTATTGAAATAACATATTTATCCTTACTGGTTACCTGATAACATAATATACCCTGTTATATAATTCAACCTCCACTTGCATACCCCAATTTATGGGTATTAATTATTGTTCTATAAAATGAAGTTAAATAATTTTAGGTGGACTTATATCCTTACTATCATACATGGTATGCACAGTCCCAGTATGGTAGCTGTCACCTTTACTTAAGGCTATGCATGACTCCATTTTAGGGTAGTTATCTTAACTTCCCTATTCATCTGTTTTCCTACCAAAAAGTGTAACACACCAAAATTACCAACACAAGAACAACACAGTGAAATACAGGATAACTTTTTTTTGACTTGCTTTGACTCAACACGACACAACATGTCGTCACAAGGTTACAATCAACACTTGGAATCATTTGTTACGGGAAGACCACAAGGTCAGCACGGAAACGTTCACACTTATCAAAGACAATTTATTTTTCTTTTGACAAGACAACATGAAAGTCCAATCCACATGACACACTCACGGCTAGGGCAAGCCACAGTAAGAAATGGTTAGGGTTTATTTATTTTGGTAAAACGCCCTTTAGCTCGTGACTTAAGTTTTCAGAAGGAAATCAATATATGGTTTGCACAAATTCATCTCACCAACTGAGTTAATTTCTTATACACTGAAGAGTAGTTCACTTAAAGTCTTCTCCTACTTACTAAATCTTAATATCTTCCAGAAACTAACCATTGTTTTCCTTTAAGCTTGTTTAAGAGTTCACCCCAAAGGGATAGTGTTCGCTAGTTTAGCTAGGGGTATCAATTTATAAATGTTTACTTCACAAAGGATGTTTTCATTTTGATCACTCATGGAAGTATTTGATTTCAAATAGATCACCTTTACATTTATTTGTTGAATATAAAATTATTATTTTTGTTTAGCTTCTTTAAGGGTTAACCGACTCATTTTACTTTACTTATAAAATATTGGCGCTAAGTCTTAGAAGGATTTAACTTAATAATTTATTCTCAAGATCAAGTTTTACAATACTCATATCAATGTAAAGATTGAGTGCCATTTCTCACAAGGATAATTTCAAGCTTAACTACACCAGAACAAGACACTTTATTTCCACCATTACCAAACAATACAAGGCAAGAGGTCGTATCAACTCTCTTTACAAGCAATGTTACACAATTTACAACACATTGGACATTTTTACAAGGAACTTCATAATGGTACAGATGAAACTTTTACACTCTTTTCTTCTAGTCTACTTGCATAATCCATCTGCACAAATATTAACTAAAGTCAGTTCGCAAGAACTGAGCATGTTAAGGCTACACAATATTAACTAAAGTCAGTTCGCAAGAACTGAGCAATAGTAAGCTAACAATTAACAATATCAAGAAAGGAATATTCTAAATTCAGAAATGGATTAAAACACAACTCACAACTCCAATATTAATCTCATGAGAGAGAAAACTAAATCATCCAACAAGGAGAAAGTCCAAATACTAGTAAGAACAAAATTACATAAATCAAGGCAAGACCTTATGGGTTGGGAACAAGAAAGTCCAGAGTGCTGATATCTCCTTCATGTAATCCTATGGGTTACGTGATAGGAATCCAAAATTTACTCCATCCAACTAAAGGGTCCAAGAGAAGACAAAGCGTACTAATTATGATCGTAGGCTCGAAGCAAAAATGACGTTATCCAATTCTTCCAGGGGGGGTTTCAAAGTAATACGGGTTCGATGCCCTTAAAAGAACATAACTATAGTTTTGGTTTTAACCAAGGATTTTACCACCACCTCCCTATCGGATTTCTAAAAACGTAGTACTAGTTAACCAAAACAAATCCACTTTTCCAACAGCGTACGAAAGAGACACAGAAAGGGCCATTATTCTACCAACAAACCCTATCCTAATCGTCAACTTCTCTACATAATATAAGGGAAGACTAAACCCAAAAATCGTTAATAATTTTTATATAATTCAGACAATGTCAATAAACATTAAAATAAAAATTGATTTCCCTAACAAGGCCACAAAATGGGACCTTTTAGTAACCAAGTTTGAAGTACAAGGTATTCGAGTTCGAAAACAAAGGGATTCGATACGTAGAGGGCAAAACACCAACGATGTCCCAGACTCAAAAGACCTTACCACGAGTACAAGCACAAACCAAGAACCAACGCACATAGCTATCAGGAAGGTTACGCAGTGCGGTCAGGGCTAGAAGTTCTATGAACTCCTTGCCAAAGGTATAGAAGATGGAAAATTTTACCCGATCCCTGTGGGCTTATCGAGGAAAAGTCTTAGCGAGTATCAAACAGATAAATATAACAGCCACCTATGATATTATCACTGAAATCAGCTGTCATCTAACAGGAAACGAGTTCACAAGTCCAGTACCATGGATTCACCTACAACTTTTGTTTCAGTCTAGCTAGTAATAGCTTGCTTGCAATCCTTAATAAAATTGTAGAGATTTCATTCAGTTAAACTTACAATGTTTCCCCTTGCTTTAATCATACAAGAGTTTACATCAAGAAATAGGTATAGTAATTCTCTCAACACGTGGAGGTCAAAAAAGATGCCAGGTTATCCCTCATCTAGACTAGGTACAACAGTCAACCATATACAGTTCTAAAACAAACCCCAAATGCCATTTTCTAATCAAACATAAAGGAAGGAATGCCCACAGGCTTAAACAAGTTTCAGAACACAACGTCACTATTAATGTACCTTCTAGCAAAACAAGAGATCCCTAAATAGGAAATGCGTATTTATTCAACCAAAAGAGGTATGTAGGCTTAACCTTCTATTTAGTAACCTTCAATTATAATTACCATCACAGAATTCTTTTTAAAAGAAAGTCATATAAGCAAACAAAACTCAATAATGTTTCCTTCCCTACGAACTAGATTGCATCACTCAATATTGCAGTAACCCATTTAGACAAATATGAAATAGAGTAAGCTATAAGAGCGGAAGGAACATTCCAAGCAAAATCAGCGAAATTGGAATAAGATTTAAAGGAACAACCACACAATCAGGCAGTGATATAAACAACCACGAAAACATCTAGTCTAGGCGCCATTCAAGAGGAAAGAAAATTCATTTCAAGATACTGAAAGAAGGTAGAAAACTATTACAAGGGGTAGATTTAACATGCCTGGTTTAAAACGCCATCTCCATGCATATGATTGTTTCAATGCCGTTGCTTGCCTTTAACCCAAAATGCTTTGCGAGCTCGAGCTAGCGCCACAATCACGCAGTGAAAAACAGCTACAAACCAACCCCATGATTTGAAGCTCGGACACGAGACATATTGATTACACCACGCTCCGGGCTCGGGTAGGCATCTACCGTGATGATACACAACCTTTTCCTTCATCAGATTTGGGGACAGCATCAAAATCTCGGTGCAAACATTGCAGCTGTATCTTGAAAGGTGTGATTATTCCAACAGAAAACTTTATGCTTGCCAGCTTGGTGACACGCTGAAGAAGGTCATATAATAGTAGAGTAAATTGTGTTTCATGAATATTCTGATATGAAACAGGCCCGCCTCTATGAGGTTCTCTTCCATGAGTTACATCAAACAGCAAGAAGATCTCTAAAGAGAATCTTTGTAAATAAATTTCATCAGGTCTCCTGGTAACATCCACACTGTCACTTAATCGATTTTGATAAAAACTATCTGGTAGGAGAATCTCGAATTTGAGGGTTCATTCGACACTTAACAGAAAATAACATAGCAACAGATGTGCATTGAGGATGTCGAGGCCTGAAATGGCGAAGTAGGTGAGAGTGAGATGATTAGTGTCCTGCTCCATAACCGATCTGCTCCATTGCTCGGCTCCCACACTATTCTTCACCCTCTCGTCATCAGGAACAGGGACCATACTAGCCATTTGAGGCCAACAGTTTCCTCCAGGACCCAAAACCCCACAACTGTGAACAGTGAAAATTTCACCTGAGTTTGCATCCTCTCTGGCACGTGCTTAAGGAGATCACTGTCTCATTTTCTGATAGGGGTATTCTCATAGGGAGAGCACCTCCAGTGCAAAATATCATTGAAATTTTTGCATATAACATTAAGAAGATTCAGACACAAAGGGCGGTGGGAACAAACTAGTCCACAGGCCAACCCATGACTCAGAAACGGCTCGGCTGACATTTAGACAGACAACTCGGAGGAGGAGTTGGAATGCCCAACGAACAAGCAAAGGGTGTGGCCTTAGCCGCAAAACAAACTCACTGCCACCCAGTCGATACAGAAAAACAAATACCTTGAAGGAGAACTCGAGTTTTAAGGATGCATTCTGTACTGAACAGACAACAATGAAGTTGGACAACCCGTTGGTTGGAGTGCTCAAACAAAACTTCTACTACTGCACATGCCTGCAGCCTAGCTAAATAATGATGCGGGCAGTTGCTGTGGATCCCGAACAAGAACACACCAGACAGAACCCAAAGGACGTGGAGGTAACACGCCTACCTCCCTATCTTACAGCTTCATCTGTAACCGCCATATCAAACCCATGGCCAGAACAGCAAGGAACAGTGGTGAACACGATCTCAGCCTCACCAGCAAAACTTGCCTCAAGATTTGATCGAGCTTCTTCCATGTTGGATCCGCCACCTAGACAGAAGCAACTTTCCACAATGAAAGGGCAAGACAGCTCAACAAACCTTTATCTCGTTCTTCAACTACCGCTGCAAGATTTTGCACAACTAGTCACGACTGGTCGCGTGCAACCAGAACACCAGGCTCAACACCAGCGGTGCCTTGGGATCGCCCTGCAGCTGTCGCACTTCACTCTCTCTGGAGGCCACTTATTTTCTGAGATAAGTTTACTTCTCTGCTCTGTAGCTGCTGCATAAAGCCAACACTTCCTCACGGCACTCTCTTCGGAGAAAATTTTGGTTCTACGCTCCACTGAAACTACCTGTACAGCACGATTTGAGAATCCATAGTCCAGAACACGGTGTAGCAATTTATCTGTCGCAACATCTGAAGGAGCACAAGCAAGCGTTCGAGGTTCAGGGTAGGAAGAAGGAGGCGTCTAGGAGAAAACGTGAGAAAAAGGAACTTGAAAGAGTCCTTGCGGAGGTCGAGTGATCGAACCTCGTCGGCTCCAGGGAGAGTCCTTGCGGAGGTCGAGTGATCGAACCTCGTCGGCTCCACGTCACATTAATTCCAAGCATAGCGCAGTTCCAACAAACCCTGTGCCTCCTGTAACCACGAAGGTATTGCCTTCGATTCCTTTGCTATCGCTCAACTGCATCTTTTGAGCCTCAGGTTTCTGAGCTTTCGGATCTCCTGGTAACACTCTCACTGTCACATAGTCAATTTTGATAAAATATCTTGAAGGAGAATCCCGAATTTGAGGATGCATCTGATACTGAACAAATAACAACATAGTTGGACAACCTGCTTGCTAGAAGCACTCAAGAAGGCTTTTGCCATACTACAACATGCCTGTCGCCTGGCTAATCACTGTTGCAGGTTGTTGCAGAGGATTCCCGACTAGAACAAACCTCGCAGCACCCAAAGAAAGTGGAGGTAACACGCCTACCTCACTAGCTTGAAGCATCATCAAAAACCACCATATCGAACCCACGCGGCCAGCAGGGAGGAAGGAAGGCATCCAGGAGGAGCCAGGAAGAAAAACGCCTTGGCATGAAGGATTTCAATGGCCTCTCTACCCAGCAACCAGGAAGAAAACACCTCTCAACCACTCCACATGCAGTCCATCCAAGGAAAATCTCACACGGTCAGAGAAGGATATGCAGGCAGTCAAACAAGAAACCAAGAAGATTTGCAAATCAGAAATAATAAATGAAGGAGGAAGTGCGGCCACCAGCAAGAAAGAGTTGAACACGCCAAGAAGGATGGGGTTTTTTTAATGCAATGGCAGGTGGCTATTAAAGCCACCCACCTCCAGCCAACCAAGGAAACAAAGTCAAAATACATTAACATTCCATTTAAATTATGTTTCCAGTCGGATCTGTGATCCTTTTTAAAATCTCCTTTTAACATTGAAGTCGCTATTTTCCAAAACATAGCTTCATGTCAAATCTCCCAATGATCTTGACTCCATGGGTCTTGATTAATATAATGCCTAGGTTGTGGTTTATGTCAAAGTCGAGGTCTAGGTTATACTGTTTAGAAACGTCAAGTCTTACCTTAGGAAAAATTGAAGTCCTTAGATATAGTTAACATGATATCAACAAGATACCACAAGATATGATAGCATATCATAATTGCAACCACTTTATTGAAATCACGACGACAGAATAAAGACTTGAACCAAGCCACTATGTCAAAGATCAAATGAACTCAAGGTAAGATTGTCAAACCAATAAATGTCAACTAAGGTCACAAGGCAATAACGAAATTGAATACGGCAATGGCGTATTGATGTGATATCCTTCTTTAAATAGGTTAACGCACAGGACATTACACAATCCACACACAAAGGTGTCATTAACGACTTGAGAACGCAAGAAGGAGAGGGAAGGTTCTAAAACATCACTGAGACAAGATCTAAGACAACGGAAATTCACACAGCCATTCGACACTCAACAAAAAGGGGTCATTGCGACAAGAACTAGGGTCCACGCCGAACAGTTGGCTTTCTCTATGTAGACCCAAAAAATTTTAGATGAGAAACATTTGGCTTTCTACAAAACCAAGTCTCATAAGGAGTAGAAATTTTTACCATCTTTGCAGTACTTCTATTGAGAATATAAATAGTTGAATGCTCTCCTTCTACCCAATACATGTTTGGCAAACACATTTCTTTCAACATACATCTAGTCATATCTACAATGGTTTTGTTTTTCCTCTCCGCTACTCCATTTTGTTGAGGATTATAAGCTGTAGTTAGCTCCTTTTTAATGCCATGGGAAATGCAAAATTCTTTGAATGCATTAGAGGTGAATTCTCTACCTCGGTCAGTTCTTATAACTTTCAAATAGAAACCTGATTCCTTCTCAACAAGTGCTTTAAATATTTGAAAGCAACTAAAATCTTGAGACTTCTCACTTAAGAAATAGACCCAAGACATCCTTGAAAAATCATCTACAAAGAGAAGAAAATATTTGTTCTTTCCAAGAGACAAAGTTTGCATGGGACCACAAATATCTGCATGTACTAAAGCCAAAGGCTCATGTGCTCTAAAATGATGATTAGGAAAACTTTCTCTATGTTTCTTCCCTATTAGAAAACCTTCACATACCTTTTTTTCTGGCTTTATGAAATATGGAAAACCTCTCACCAAGTTCTTATTTTGCATGAACGAGAGAGATCCAAAATTAAGTTGCCCAAACCTCTTATACAAAATCCAAGGATCATCAACAGAAACCTTCAAACAAGCTACATCAGATTCCATTTTTAGACAAAAACATCCTATTATGTGTCATAGGAGCTTCAGCAACTAGTCCATTGTTGTTAAAAATATTACAAGACTTTCCTTCAAAAACAGCCTTGTAATTTTTAGTATTTAGCTGCCCTATGCTAATCAAGTTATGCTTTAATCTTAGAACAAACAAAGTGACATGTACATACATAGTACTCCCATTCTTCATTTTTAAAGCAAGAACACCTTTTCCCATTACTTTTGCTTGATTATCGTTACCAAAATTGACTTTCCCCTTCACATTCTCATCTAACTTTGCAAACAAAATTTTATTTCCAGTCATGTGATTTGAACATCCACTATCTAAATACCAAACAAAATCATCTTCGGCTTCAAAGCTATTTGATGTGAAAAACAAAATTTCAGATTTCTCACCTTTGTCTTTACTAAAATTTTCTTGAGAGGTGTTTCTTTTCTTTTTGAAACAATATTGTTCAATATGACCATCTTTACCACAATAGCTACAATGAAGGTGGCCTCTCCCAGGGTTGTTGCTTCTTCCTCTACCACGACCTCCTTTTCCATGAAATATTCCATGGCCTCTACCTCCTCTATATGATGAGGAAAAAATAGAAGCCTCATTCATGGAAGATTGTTTTTTCTTGTCATCAACCTTCAACTTGGTTTGGAGGGCTTGTTTCGGGGGTTCCTCATTCCTTTTCAACATGTTTTAATGTACTTGAAGGATTCCAAATAAATCACTAAGAGTTAGTTGTGATAAATCCCTTGACTCTTCTATAGCAATGGTAATGGGATCAAAATAATTAGGAAGACTTCTTAACACTTTTTCTGTTAGGATACGTTGATTTCTAACTATAGGATACGTTGTTTTTAGAATAGTTGTCAATACTTATCTTCTGTTTCTTATCACATTATTCTCTGCTGGCTTTGTGGATCTTCCCAGCATTGTTAGGAGTCAGTTTAGTTTCTTCTGTCCTATATAAACTGGACGTGTGCATTGTAATGATCAGAATAATATGAGATAATTCAATCTCTTCTTATTTCTCTCTGGTGCTCTCAGTTTGGTATCAGAGCACGTTCGGTCTGGTTGCAAGCCAAGATCTTCAAGATCTTTGTCATCGATGTTGTTCTAAGCGCCTGGAAAACCTGCTGCTGGACGTGGAGATCTGTTGCTGCGGCCTGCTAAATAGAAAACGTAGGGAGAGCTGAAGGAGCTGGATCTGGCGCTAGAAGGAGGGCGGTTCAGAACATTAGACGCTTCAGTGGAGTCCTCAGACTTCGAAAACGTGGAGGAACTCAGAGTACCACTCACATCTCCGCCTCCTCATACTGAAACCAGCGGCCTCCTCATACACTCGCGTTCTAAAGAGAACCAGAAGGTGTGGAGTGCGTGGAGTGTGCGTGGAGTGCGTGTGGAGTGCGTGGAGAAGCCTCGGCACTTGCAGAAAGGTGGGCCACTTTGGGATTGGCTACCAGTCCCATCTGTTCACCACACTTTGCTGCTGCGTGAGGATTGATTGATAGTTGATTGGCGTAGAAAAGCGTTGTTTCAGTCTGCTATAGGCCTGTGGAGTGCGTGAAGAGAAGACAGCGTGTGGAGTGCATGAAGAGAAGACAGCGTGTGTTGTTCAAAGGAGATCTGGGAGGCGTTGAACAGTTTTTGGTCTAGTACATTGCCTTCCACTGCAATTTTCTGAGCAAAGCGCTCGGCTGTTCCACTCTGATGTGCCGAAAAACACAGCAACTTTCTTCTTATCCGCCTCCTCCAGCAAAACGGTATATCCCAGCGCTAAAATTCTCGTGGAGAATCTTGCTGCTACATGGAATAGTGTGCTGCGAAAACAATCTCGCTGCCACGTGGAGAGTTACTCAGTCACCTGCTGAAGGAAGGCAGCACGTGCGCGTTTTTCGAGGTAATCTTGAGTCTACAATAGTCTCTTCTACACTACATCGAATGTCGAGTGTAGACAACTCGATTGAAAGCGTCAACAACACGGTCGCCACAGCTGAAAGCCACAACATCAACTCGCCAGCCAGAGAACACCGTGGAGAAGCTCCTGAGAGCTCCGGGTTCTACTTTGCCTTGCTGAACGAGCTTAAAAATTGCGGCAATCTTGCATTCGACAAACTTGTTCGAGAAGGACTCCTTGAGTACTTTCTTTTCGACGTCAGCTACCAAGCAAAGCGAGTACGGGAAGAATTAGAAGCCGGATACGACGCAGATTGTGACGACGAAGAAGAACGCCCTGCAAAGCGTCGCCGTCTCACAGCACGCGAATATTACGAGCATCTACGAGCAAGTCATTCTCGACAGTGAGTCCAAATTGTAATACCTCTTTCAAATAAATAAATATTTTTTTTTATTACAATGTCTGCTCCGAAGTTACTCCTGTCTGATGCTCAGTTGCTCAAAGGGCCTAATTTTGCGGCCTGGAAGACAAAAATGAAGACAATCCTTCAGTTTGAAGGATTATGGGGAATTGTCACAGGGTCTGTGCCTGCTCCCACAGCCCCTGATGAACTAGTAAAATATGACATGGCTAGTGCTAAAGCCTTGATGCTGATAATGCTCAGTATCAGTGATGACGTGCAACCGCATGTTCGGAATGCGGAGAAACCCAAGGAGGCCTGGGACAAGTTGGCAACCATTTATGAAGCCAAAAATCAGACAAAGATTCTTCATCTTCAGTCGAAGCTGCACACCCTCTCTATGGGGTCTGACGAGAAAGTGGAGGAATTCCTGCGTCGCGTGGCTGAGTTGAGATCGGAGTTATTGGCGCTCGGTGAAACGGTAGACGATAAACTACTCGTCCCAATCACCTTGAGAGCACTCCCTTCTCAATTTCGAGTGTTTGTTACAACACTGAATGTGTCTAAACAAACAGTGACATTCGAAGAGCTTGTGAATTTGCTGCAGCAGGAAGAAGCTATCACTTCATCGAATGGGGAGACTCAGGACAAAGCCTTGTTCTCAAAGCCTAATCGTGGCCAGAAGAATCGGAAAGGTCCCCCAGAGAAGCCAAATCCAGCGCAATCCAAACAGAAAGATCAAAAGTCAAAGAGATGGTGTCACATTTGCAGAACCAATACTCACGACACTGATCACTGTTGGCACAACAGCCTGAAACAAGGGTCTTCAAGCCATACAAGCACATCCGGGCGCGAAGATTTTCAAAAGTCTAAACGACGTCCCCGCTGGAGAAAGCAAAAAGGACATCTTGCAGCCCAACAAGAGGATGATGAATCTGATGACGAGACATCAGAAGGAGCCCATTGTAGTAAGAATCTTGTACTCGTCTCTCAAACTTCTCAGCCCACGAAGAAAGTCTGGTTGATAGACTCTGGTGCAAGCAAGCATATGTCAGGTGACAAGAAGCTGTTTGATTCACTACGTGAAGAACCAACTGGAGATCGAGTTCGGATAGCGGATGACAAAGAGTACATTGCAGAAGGAATAGGGAATGTGACCATTCCTCTGGGGCCACGAAAATGTACACTTACAAAGGTACTATATGTTCCTGGCTTGACTAGCAATCTTTTGTCAGTTACTCAGCTCTTGAATCATCACCTTAAGGTTGAATTTCTTGTTCAAAATGGCATTAAATCATGCTTAATCTCCCGACAAGGTACGGTTCTTGCTAAAGCCTTTGTAAAAGATAAGTTATTTGCTTTAGATACTGTTTCATCTTCTGCAGTAGCTTTATCTGCTTCAAACATAGAATCAACTGCCTTATGGCATTATAGATATGGACACTTGTCGGTCGGTTCACTGCACCAGATGAGTTCAAAAGCAATGGTCCGTGGACTACCCAAATTGTCCAGTTCCTTGCCTATTTGCCCTGGTTGTCTTGCAGGAAAACAACATAGAGATCCGTTTCAAGCGAGCACCTTCCATGCCAAGAAGTGTCTGGAGATAGTTCATACCGATCTGAACGGCCCATTGCCTGCTTCGTTTTCAGGATACAAATACTTCCAGTTGTTCGTGGATGACCACTCTCGCAAGATGTGGGTATACTTCCTAAAGCAGAAAAGTGAGGCTCTTCAACACTTTCAGAAC
This sequence comes from Taxus chinensis, assembly GCA_019776745.2. Taxonomy (NCBI): domain Eukaryota; kingdom Viridiplantae; phylum Streptophyta; class Pinopsida; order Cupressales; family Taxaceae; genus Taxus; species Taxus chinensis. The sequence goes on along the minus strand of CM034151.1, from coordinate 252,559,303 downwards.
TTCTATCATCGTGTTGTCAAAGAATCTGGACAACCACTTCTTCTACTCCGCTCAGATCGAGGGGGGGAATTCACATCAAAGAAGTTCTTGGCCTTCCTGAAACCATCACGGCATTAAGCAGCACCTGACAGCTCCCTACACGCCCCAGCAAAATGGCATTGTTGAGCGTCGCAATCGCACAGTGATGGAGATGGCTCGCTGCATGCTATCAACTGCAAAGCTAGGAGAACGCTATTGGGCTGAAGCAGTACAAACGGCTGTATATCTTCTCAACAGGGCACCAACAAAGATTCTACTGAACAAGACGCCAGAAGAGGTATGGAGTGGTAAAAAGCCATCAATTTCTCATTTGCGAGTATTTGGTTGCACAGCATACATGCATATTCCAGCTCAGAAGAGAAAGAAGGCATCGACTATGAAGAAACCTTTGCACCCACTGCGAAGATGAAGACCATCAGGGTAGTTTGCGCACTTGCAGCACAGAAAGGATGGAGACTTCAGCAGATGGACGTCAAGAGTGCTTTCCTAAATGGTGATCTGAAAGAAGAAGTATACATGACCCAACCTGAAGGATTTGTTGATGAAAATCAGCCTAAAAAGGTATGTCGTCTCATCAAATCTCTTTACGGACTGAAACAAGCTCCCAGGGCATGGTATATCAAGATCAACGATCACCTTCTGCAGCATGGGTTCACTCGTAGTCCCTCAGATTCAAATTTGTATATAAAGAAGGTAGGCAAAGAAATTATCATTCTGGTTGTTTATGTAGATGATCTTGTGATCACTGGTAGTTCAGAAGATCAGGTTGATATTGTAAAGAATGATCTCAAAAGAACCTTCGACATGACAGATTTGGGGCTACTACATTACTGTCTTGGCTTGGAAATATGGCAAAAGGAGCATCACATTTTTGTCTCCCAGAAAAAGTACGCCAAGACACTCCTGGAAAAGTATAGAATGTCTGATTGTAAACCTATATCCACTCCCATGGAAAAAGGCTTGCAACTTTCAAGATTCCAGGACTCACCTCAAGTAGATGCTACTCTCTACAGGAAATTGATTGGAGGGCTCATCTATTTGACATACACCAGACCAGATCTCTGCTATGCTGTTAGCTATCTTTCCAGGTTCATGCAAGAGCCAAAGAAATGTCACTGGAATGCAGCAAAGCATGTTTTGAGATATGTCCGAGGAACAACTAATTATGGTCTGGAATATAAAAAGAATGATCAATTCTTCCTACAGGGATATGTCGACTCGGACCATGCTGGATCTGTTGATGATAGGAAGTCAACTACAGGATACATATTTCATCTCGGATCTGGACCAATCTCGTGGATAAGCAAGAAGCAGAATGTTGTTTCTATCTCATCCACAGAGGCAGAATATCGCGCCGCACGAGGAGCTGTGTGCGAAGTGATATGGATACGTCGCATTATGGATGACCTAGGAATTCCTGAAAAACAGTCACCTATTCTCTATTGCGACAATCAGAGTGTGTTGAAGCTCGTGCAGAATCCAGTCTTTCATGAACGAACAAAGCATATTGAAATTGACTGCCATTTCATTCGAGAGCACGTCTTGAACCATCAAATTCAGCTCCAGTACTGTCCTACTGAAGCACAAGTTGCTGACATTCTCACTAAATCTCTTGGAAAAGTGAAATTTGAATCTTTCAGAGGTCACATTTGCAAGAATAATGTAATAAGGGGGGGAATGTTAGGATACGTTGTTTATCTAGCTATAGGATACGTTGGTTATTTAGAATAGCTGTCTATTCTTATCTTCTGTTTCTTATCACATTATTCTCTGCTGGCTTTTGTGGATCTTCCCAGCATTGTTAGGAAGTCAGTTCAGTTTCTTCTGTCCTATATAAACTGGACGTGTGCTTTGTAATGATCAGAATAATATGAGATAATTCAATCTCTTCTTATTTCTCACTGGTGCTCTCATTTTCAACAACCCTCCTATCTTCAAGAGATTCACCATGGGCATGAATAGAATTCACAATATTTTGAACTCTGGTAATAAAATCTTCAACACTTTCACTTTCTTTCATAGAAAGAGACTCAAAATCTCTTCTTAACATTTGTAGTTTGACAATTTTTACCTTAACGGAACCTTTATAGGCCTTTTCCAAGGATTCCCAAGCATCACGTGACATCAAACATTCTGCAATATTTGGAAATATTGAGATATGTAATGCCCAGCTGGGCATCGGATCCCTTTTTTTTCCACCTGCCTCCTCTGCCACCATGGCCTCCTGCCAACCACCCTACCTACCATCTGCATGACTATCTTGCTTCTGTCCTTGCGTGAGGAGATGGGAGTCGGTGGAGTCCCATTCTTTTTCTTCATCTAGATCTCTTTTGGATCCTGTATTCAATGCGAGTGGTTGCGAGGCCATGGAAAATCTTGTTTTCCTTTGCTGGGCACCTGTTCACAAAATGTCTTTATTACCTGGTTGCGTGGGCATTTTTTCTCCCTCTTAGCATGTTTTTCTCTGCCCTTGGTTGCTGCGTGAGCCTGGTTTGACATGGGTGTGGATGAAGCTACAAGATAGTGTAGTAGGCGTGTTACCTCCCTTTTCTTGGGCGCTGTGAGGAGTGTTCTGGTTGCACGCGACCACAGTCATGATCAGTTGTTGCAAAATCTTGCAGCTATAGCAGAAGCCGTTTTGAGCACTTCCAACGAGTAGTTTGTCCACTATGTTGTTATCTGTTCAGTTTCGACTGCATCCTCAAATTCGGGATTCTCCTTCAAGGTATTTTTATCAAAATCGATTAAGTGACAGTAAGAGTGTTACCAGGAGATACATGGCTATGCAATACGTAATGGTTTTGAGTCAAATGCTTCCGTGCAGAATGCACCTTCCATAATGCAATCTTGCAAGTTTTGAAAATGGTGAAAACACAGAGATCAGTACAGTCAGTTTTTCGAAAGATTTTTAAATCCTGCAATAAGAAATGCACCGCATAATAAAAGTCAATCTACCAGATCATTATCAAAAGTTGTTTTCATGCTGGATCAAGTTCTTCATTTTTGTAGATGCTTAATAAAGTTAAGAAGCAATTCCTTATGATATCAAGGAAAGAAATGGATTTTTACATACTAACATCTTAGGACTATATCTATAGGAGGCCTTTAGAGGTTTCTTGGGCAGCGGTTAACATGAAAGGTTTGAGCACACTAGCCTAAATCAACCAAGGAACATGAGATTAGGGAAAAATACCAGTGCACTTTTGACAACATCTCCTACCTGAGATCATATAGGATTTGAATATTAATAGTTGATTATGATAGATTGAAAAGACCTACAACCAATTTTTCGATCTTTGAAGATGTGAATATCATTGGGGACCAAGTTGTAACTGCTTTCCCAACAATTTTGCTTCCTATTTTTACAAGTAGCACTTTATGAATATAGGTGCGTACAATGGATCAAATTTTCAAAATTCTCATGCTATTATTTCAGCAAACAAATAAAAAATCTAAAAATCAAAAATTCAAAAATCTAAAAAATTTTATTGAAAATTTCCAGTTGCTGGCCAACAAAGTTGTAAAACTTTTTCAATTTTTTGAGATTGGAAAAAAAATTGCTGGACAATCAAAGAAAAAAGGAATTTTCTTTTAGTAAGAATATCAACTTTAAGACCTGAAAGGCATTCTTCTCAAATTTGAACCATGTTTCACAGATAGGATGATAAAGCAAATAGAGGTTAAGTGATCAATTTTTTTTTTCTTTACAAGCTTTTTAAAACATTTCAAATCTTGTAAGTTTTTTTATTCCAAAATCCATCTTTAAACATTCTCAAAAGGGGTATGTTCAATTAGATTCAACATTTTCACTAAAAATATGAAAAATATGTTAAAAGTTTTGCAATCAAACTTTTGAATGGTGGCTAATTTATGGGATAGCCATAAATTAAACCAAATTTGCTAACTTGGCGACATTGCATTGGGGAAATACCTTATTAGCGCATGTGGTAAAAGGATTAACATTAGTTGTATTCATTTTCACTTTTTATGTTTGAGACACAACAGTTTTTTAAATTGGCCAAGAACTCTTACTGTTGTAAAATTTCAAAGAAATTCAAAATATTTATAAAGTCAAAAGAACTTGTCGTAAAATTTAGAAACTTAAAAGTAGGCAAAAGAGATCCACATAAGAATGATGTAAAAGAAATAAAACAAAAAAAAAGCAGAAGAAGGAGAAACTCTAGAACCTTTTTGGATGGATAATTTTAATCAAATTGAACTCAAAAGAAGGAGATCCACACAATGAACATTGTTGTCAAAATTTCAAAGTTCAGACAAGTGTCCACATTTTTTGCACAAGAACCCTGTTGTAAATAAATAATCAAAAATAAGCAACAGAAAATGAAAGAGATCCACCCAACCAACCTCCTATAAAAATATCAAAATTAGAAAAGGGAGGTTATATCTAGTCAACAGTGACTTGCTTGTTAAAGAAATGAATCAAAGCAGTAAATGAGATCCAGTAAAAACCTGCTGTAAAAAACCCAATCAAGTAATAGAAGGACCTTAAGCATGTGTCCTCAATAGGACGGAATCAAAAGAACAAAGAATTAGGCCAAAGAGGAGAAGCAGGCGGTCAAACACATAAATATTGGATACATTGATCTCATGCATTTTCATAAGTCAACCTAGTGGGGACAATGATGATGCTTCATAAAATGACCATAATTAACCATTATTTTGTCCATTCCAAGTTACATTTCAAAGGGGCCGTTTTTTTTAAATGTAATCTGGAAAAATAGTTCACTTTTTTCAAAAAAAAAAATATAGGATATACATCTTTTTTCATTTTTAGAAATTTTAGGAGTTTTTTGACTAGTCATTTGGGAATTATTTGGAAATTTCAAGTCTTTTTTAAATAAGATAAACTTTGAGTCTTTTGAAATAACTGATCATTTTCAAAATATCAATTGGTACTAAATCTGATTTCAAGATACTTTTCATTCCTCGTTAAATGTTGAACGTCAGATAAATCATTTCAATCTGAGGGTCACAGTGCAAAATTCAATTTTCTTAACACATTAGCCCGGACATTCCAAAAATTTAGTTTTCACAAGGTACTTAAAACTCATATTTTTCAAAAGTGCTTTTTTTTCATTCATGGAATTGTAAACAATTTTGAAATTTAAACATTTTGTAATTTTAAATTTTCCACAAAAATTAGTAATTTTTGTTGGAACTGGCACATTTAGTTCTGGACCTTGCATAATAAAAGGAATGATAGCTTTTCTGGAACTTTGAAAAAATCTTTTTTAGGGATTGTGAAAATTGAGAATCTAATTGGATAATTTGAGATATGTCTAATTTTTACAAAACATTTTTTTAACAAAAATCATTCAGATTTGTTTTACAAGTTTTAATTTTATTTTTTGGAGAGATCTAACTTTTAGAAAATGTTATTCCGAGGATGAAAAGAATCAAGATGAGTACTAAAAGTTCGCATAAATTTTCAACAGACCAGTTATAATTTTTTAGAAAATTGAGAGAGGTTTTATTCATCATATCAGGTTTAACAAAATCAAATTGAAATTTTTCTAAAAGTTGAACCAATGAACAGAGATCAACTTCTTATAACAGTTTGAGGAAAAGTATCAAACGAAATAAAAATTTCCAAATCAGCAAACATAATCAATCAACACGAATACAAAAGATGAGAGAGGCACGGCTAATGTGTTACAACCAAAACCCTCCAATCTGATTTGAACAATGGTTTTTCATGGTAAGGAGGATGAAGAACCATATCTTTTTTTTTTCTTATTTAATGGAGGAAAACTTGAAGTAAATTTCCTACCACTTGGAATGGTGCCCTAGGGAAACCTTAGATCACGATATATGGATTTAGTTTCTCTCTTGTATTGTGTCTTCTAACACTTTGGAAGTTAAACATTAATGAAACAAACTTCTTGTGTGGGACTATGCCCTTTGGAGCTCCTAAATCTCTAAGCGGGAAACTAAAGCTTCAAAACTTTTCATTCGTATTTTAAACAATGTTAATGTGTGATTTAACTACATAATGTAAAGGTAGAAATATTACAAGTTATAGATAAGAACCTCAAAAATGTATGGTCTCTTACAACATAAGCACCCCGAATGCTATCTATTGAATAAAATGCAAACATGAATGACATACAAATAAAAGTAAAGGAAATTAATCTTGATAAGGTAATTAAAAAAATGAGGAACCTCGTAAACTGTAAATGATGGTGGATGGTTTGATGATTGTGATAAGTAGGACATCAAGATGCATTAACACATTCAAATCTAATTTAAAAATCTAAATCTCGATACCTATGTGAATGATTGTTAAGAACTCAATCTTTCCTTCTTGTAGTCCTTTTTTAAGTTTTTATTAGACTATCCTCCTATGAGTGATTGTAGTTGATAAGGTCACCTCATTCGTGGAATGAATGTGCTCAAGAACCTTGGTTATAATTATCCCCCAATACTTATACATGGATTAGAGGAATAAAATTTATTTATGTTATATGTGCATAGTTATGATTGGAATAACTCATCTCCCCATTTTTGTGGTTGCACTTATTGCCTTCACCTTAGTTCAACGAAAGTATGACATACATAGGGGCTAGCAGAACTTGATCAATTGAGGAAGCTAACTAATGGGTCTAATTGTGACCATAGTGGCAAATAGTTGTAGATACATGTTATGTGTACCATCCTAAAGGTATTTACTATACCACACTTGGGAGGGATAAAAAAAGGTAAAGTTTGTAACATTACAGAGGATATTAGGGTACGATGACATGTCAAGGATTAAGGGATGGTACTTTCATACTCCTAAGTAGGGATTTAAGCCTCCTTTTCAATAGCTTGTGGAATAAATCTCCTTTAAAAATTATGTGAACTGTGTTATCGCACACCTCAAACAATTGAGACATGCGCATATGTTATTACATGATTTTTTCTTGGTTAACTATGTTTTGGAGTTACTTGGAATTTTATGTGAGAAAGGTAATGTAAACCAATTTTGGTCTTACCCATAGATGACTTCCTATATGAATCCTTGTGGTATATAATTTATCCTCTCTTCAACCTTTGCACATGTGTTAGACTTGTGTGAAGGATATCTTATGGAGGATTGTTTTGGTTTCATCGTAGTATTGGTGGAATTTTTCCTACTTAGTGTAGGTATTTTGTGAAATCTTGGTCACTAAAGATGGACTTACGAACTTGGACCTGACCTAAGTGTTGTGAGTCTAAGTTGACTTTTTTATTTGAGAGGGTTAACATCAACAAACTATGGAATGTAATACATGATGAAACCGTAGAGAAACATGAACCACCTTTGTTGTGTGGTATTGAGAGCCATGTTGGATGTTACTATGTTTCCTAAAGGATATTACTGTAGAAACTAATAACATGTGATGCATACAAAAGTATGATGGTAAACCTTGGGTACATTGATTTATTGCAAAGGAAAGTGCTCGCGTTATTTGTGTTTGGTGAGTTAGGCTAGTGTCTTTAGTGTTGCATTTATTAATGCCAAAAAAAATTGTTTTTCGGTTGCATTTTGTGTGGTAAAATAGTGGGCATTACATTCACTTAGCAGATTAAGGGGAATAGTCTTCGATGCGTGTCTTTTGTAACTCTAAATTTATTGTGAAAATATATCAAACAACTAACGTTGCAATATTTTTAGGCCTTCAAATTCAACTAAAATAGAGACTGGACCTTCTCATCTTTTGATTTCATTCCATTGACATTAAAGACTTCCTCCATTAATGGAATTGAATGTGGAAATGAGCCAACCGAGAAGAGGGGATGCAATTGAGATATGTTGTATTACTCATATTTGACAATATTTGATGATAATATATATGTATGAATAGGAAAGTCGGTTTACTATGTCTAAAAAGGCCACTTGGATCATTTCCTTTGCTATTAATTTCTCTTTTAAATTATTATTTGTGGAGTATAAATTAAGAGAAGTACCTACTAGTTTAAAGGGTAAATAAATTAATAGAGGAATGAACTTTAGTTAAAACGGGTTTTAGTGAAATCCATAAACATAAAAGCTCTAACTTAGATGAGTTTGAAATTTTGTATAACCTTGTGAATAAGGGTAAGTAGAAAATGTCAACTCAATGTCGAATGGTGCTTCAATGGTTGGCTTAATCAAATAAAGATATCACGACTTATTGATGGTGCGGGGAATGTTATTAATGTTTTGAATGTTGATAAGTTTGTAATCCTTCAATTATGAAATTGGAGTTAGCATCCCAAACTTCCTATTGTTTTCATTCCAATTAACTATGATCATTATACTATTTTAGCATTGCATACTCTACCAATCTTCCTATCCCATAGATCTCTCTTAGGAAATTAGTGCTCAATGGCAATTTATATTGTGGTACAATAATTGTTAAATGGTAAATAAGTGGTTGAATGGTTAGCATATATGCAAACCTACTATTAAAAGTAGACTACATCAGTTATACTCACCCCACATAAATTGCCTTTGATAGTTTTGGTGTTAGACTTGACTCCACCAAAATAGGGACCTAAAAGCCTATATATGCTATGTAATAGTCCTAAATATATTGAATATGAAGTCGAGTATTATTGTACAAAGTGTGTTTAGATTCTCAACTCATTAAATAAATCTTAACCAAATTTTACAATTGGTATTAGAGCCATAGGGAGATTCCAATGAAAGTCATCTGACATTTCTATTTTGTGTTTTCTTTATATGCATTTTAATAATAGAAGGCATTTGGCGCACGCAGAAGCATAGCAATATAGATCTGTATTGAGGTTCCATTGGAGACAAGACAACATATTTCCACAGGTGCACAATTTGGAAAGATACATCTGATTTTGCAATAGATACATCAAGTTCTGGGAACGACTGCATTGCAACAACTATACGTTTGATTTTTCCCATCATTGCATTAGATCTGTTCCTGATTTCACATGAGGAGATTTGTTCATTGATTGGCGTTGGAAGCTGATTATTTCCTATTTAGAGATCGCCTAATTTCTACTCGATAATTTTGGGATTAGATATTTCACTTGATCATACTTTAATTTACACGTGGATCCCACGTTATGTTTTTCTACAAGAAAATTCACTTGCCACATTTTTCTATGTCATTAGCAATTGCCCGCATGATCGTGCGATGTTGACGCCGAAAGAGATCAGAGGGCGAATTTTCTAGATATGTGATCTATTTTTTTTGGATCTACATTTTTATATCTTCTTAGATCTGTCATTAAGAACTGCTCAACGCCTGCGTAGATACTGAGATATTTTCAAGTGTTGAGTATGAGTGTATCAGGCATCAATATGTGTTGAAATTGTATAGATTTCTACCAACCATTTGGTTCACTTGCTGGTTAATATTGTTTTTAGATTTTAAAAAAGATTTTAGGCTATGATGTGGAGAATATTTGGTTAGCTTTTTTGTTAACATTATTTTTGGACTTTAAAAAAGAATTTAGACTACAATCTGGAGAACATTCTTAGTATGTTAATATAATATTTTGACAATGAAAATAATAGTACAATATATTGCTTTCTTGCTGTGAAGAATTTTGGAGAAATAACTTTACAAAACATGCTATAAATAGTTAATTGGGAGAACTGCGAGAAGCGTGATAGCTTCAATTGGAAACAAGAATTTTTATTAAAGAACCATTTTGGTTTGAACTTAAATTAGAGGAGAAAAATAAAATATGGTCACAATGAGGGTTTGATCTGAGTCATAATATGAAAACTTCTGCAATAAGAAGAGTTCAATGGTGAAATAGAGTTTTTCTAAGCTATTTGGTTTCATTGATCATGAATCAAGGAAGTTGATTATTGAAAATATGAATATCGTTGAACTATATGAGGGAATGCTCTAGAGGATTTTAGCTAATAGCATCATTTTGAATAAAGATTGAAGGTGTTCTGAGAAAACATAAGCGGGAAGGTGCAAAATGTTTCACAAAACGCCAACAAGAAAAACACATATGAATGTCATGGTTTTAATTTCTTTCATGGAAACTATTTGACAAAATGTCAACAATAAGGACCTCTTTTTTTGTTGGGTTAGTGATTTTCTCTTTTCTTTTTTCACTCGATTAGCTTGTATAATGTTAAAAAAATTGCTATGGATTAAATGGGCTATAGATTTTTTTGTTTTCTGGTTAGATGCGCTTGGAAGATGAAAATATTGGGATAAGAATCATCAAACCATAATCTTTTAAAAGTGTTTCCCTGTGAATTGTTCGATGCATCTCCACAAATTATAAGAATTTTTTTTTTGGCAAAGCACAAATATGGCCATAGCTAAAGATATTGGAATTGATTTGGAAACAACATACAACTACGTAGGAGTTTGGCATTTTGACAAAGTTGAAATCATCACAAATGACCAAGGTGATAGAACCACTCCATCTATGGTGGCCTTCATGTGAGGAAAAAATGGAGGAGAAAGAGTAGAGATTGAATATCTCATATTATTCTATTAAACATAGAACTCACATACAATATTTATAGGAAAGGAATTGAACAAGACTCCCCTAAAATAATGGAGAGGTTACAAAATAGAAGGAGAGAATAATGGAATACACCTAGAAGGAGAAGATAAAGGGATAGAACAGAATATAGAATCCTAAAAATATATATTATTCAACGTATGCTAACATTCCCCCCCTTATTACATTATTCTTGCAAATGTGACCCCTGAGAAATTAAAATTTCACTTTGCCAAGGGATTTAGTGAGAATGTCAGCAACTTGTGCTTCAGTAGGACAATACTGGAGCTGAATTTGATGGTTCAAGACGTGCTCTCGAATGAAATGGAAATCAATTTCAATATGCTTTGTTCATTCATGAAAGACTAGATTCTGCACGAGCTTCAACACACTCTGATTGTCGCAATAGAGAATAGGTAACTATTTTTCAGGAATTCCCAGGTCATCCAAAATGTGACGTATCCATATCACTTCACACACAGCTCCTCGTGCGGCACAATATTCTGCCTCTGTGGATGAGATAGAAACAACATTCTGCTTCTTGCTTATCCATGAGATAGGTCCAGATCCAAGATGAAATATGTATCCTGTAGTTGACTTCCTGTCATCAACAGATCCAGCGTGGTCCGAGTCAACATATCCCTATAAGAAGAATTTATCATTCTTCTTATATTCCAGACCATAATTAGTTGTTCCTCGGACATATCTCAAAACATGCTTTGCTGCATTCCAGTGACATTTCTTTGGCTCCTGCATGAACCTGGAAAGATAGCTGACAGCATAGCAGAGATCTGGTCTGGTATATGTTAAGTAGATGAGCCCTCCAACAAATTGCCTATAGAGAGTAGCATCTACTTGAGGTGAGTCCTGGAATCTTGAAATTTGCAAGCCTTTTTCCATGGGAGTGGATATAGGTTTACAGTCAAACATTCTATACTTTTCCAGGAGTGTCTTGGCGTACTTTGTCTGGGAGACAAAAATGTGATGTTCCTTTTGCCATATTTCCAAGCCAAGACAATAATGTAGTAGCCCCAAATCTGTCATGTCAAAAGTTCTTTTGAGATCATTTTTTACAATATCAACCTGATCTTCTGAACTACCAATGATCACAAGATCATCTACATAAACAGCCAGAATGACAATTTCTTTGCCTACCTTCTTTATATAAAAATTTGAATTTGAGGGGCTACGAGTGAACCCATGATACAAAAGGTGATCGTTGATCTTGATATACCATGCCCTGGGAGCTTGTTTCAGTCTGTAAAGAGATTTGATGAGATGACATACCTTCTTAGGTTGTTTTTCATCAATAAATCCTTCAGGTTGGGTCATGTATACTTCTTCTTTAAGATCACCATTTAGAAAACCACTCTTGTTGTCCATCTGCTGAAGTCTCCATCCTTTCTATGCGTAAACTACTATGATGGTCTTCATCTTCGCAGTGGGTGCAAAGGTTTCTTTATAGTCGATGCCTTCTTTCTGAGCATATCCTTTGGCTACAAGTCGTGCTTTATGGTTGTCAATGGATCCATCTACCTTATATTTTGTCTTGAAAACCCATTTGCAGCCTATGGGTTTCTTTCCTGTAGGCAGATCGACAAGTTCCCATGTTTGATTTTTCATGAGCGAGTCATATTCTGTATCCATAGCTTTTTTCCACTGAGTTTGACTGAGTGCTTCACGAACATTATCTGGCTCGGAGCTATTCATCAGTGAACTCATGAGTGCAAAGTTTACCTCATTTCTTGTTTGACTCCTTATTTTGACTCTGGATGATGTATCTGGGAGTTGTTACAAATGTGAGTCCTTGATAGTGCTTTGTACCCACTTCGGACAAGAACTTGGCTGCTTTTAAAAAGAACTGTGTCGTTGCCATGAGGATTGATGTGGAGTCACATTCTCCAGTTCTCCAAGGTCAACAAATAGTTCTCCTAGTAGCATTTATTTTCTCTGAGTAGTCTCCTCTGGCTCATCATCAGATTCAGAGACTAATTGGTGAGATGTGTTTGGAAGTGGATCTTCTATTGATACTATTGAGTCAAAGGATGACTCATCACAAACCACATCCCGACCCTCGTATATTTTCTGTCTCAGGATCCATGAGATGATACACCTTCGAGGTAGTACTGTAGCCATGAAGGATACACGAGAGTGTTTTTGGCTCTACCTTCTTTCTCTTCTGAGCTGGGACATGCATGTATGTTGTGCAACTAAATACTTGCAAATGAGAAATTAATGGTTTTTTACCACTCCATACCTCTTCTAGCGTTTTGTTCAGCAGAATCTTTGTCGGTGCCCTGTTGAGAAGATATACAGCCGTTTGTACTACTTCAACCCGATAGCATTCTCCTAGCTTTATAGTTGATAGCATGTAGAGAGCCATCTCCATCACTGTGTGATTGCGAAGCTCAACAATGCCATTTTACTGGGGCGTGTAGGGAGCAGTCAGGTGCTGCTTAATGCCGTGATGGTTCAGGAAGGCCAAGAAATTATTTGATGTGAATTCCCCCCCTCGATCTAAGTGGAGTAGAAGAAGTGGTTGTCCAGACTCTTTGACAACACGATGATAGAAGTTCTGCAAGTGTTGAAGAGCCTCACTTTTCTGCTTTAGGAAATATACCCACATCTTGTGAGAGTGGTCATCCACAAACAACTGGAAGTATTTGTATCCTGAAAACAAAGCACGCAATGGGCCGTTCAGATCGGTATGAACTACCTCCAGACACTTCTTGGCATGGAAGGTGCTCGCTTGAAATGGATCTCTGTGTTGTTTTCCTGCAAGAAAGCCAAGGAAAATAGGCAAGGAACTGGACAATTTGGGTAGTCCACGGACCATTTCTTTTGAATTCATTTGGTGCAATGAACTGACCGATAAGTGTCCATCTCTAAAATGCCATAAGGCAGTTGATTCTATTGTTGAAGCAAATAAATCTACTGTAGAAGATGAAACAGTATCTAAAGCAAATAACTTATCTTTTACAAAATCTTTAGCAAGAATCGTACCTTGTCGGGAGATTAAGCACAATTTAATGCCATTTTGAAGAAGAAATTCTACCTTAAGGTGATGATTCAAGAGCTGAGTAACTAACAAGAGGTTGTTAGTCAAGCCAGGAACATATAGTACCTTTGTAAGTGTACATTTTCATGGCCCCAGAGGAAAGGTGACATTCCTTATTCCTTCCGCAATGTACTCTTTGTCATCCGCTATCTGAACTCGATCTCTAGTTGGCTCTTCATGTGTAGTGAATCAAACAACTTCTTATCACCTGATATATGCTTGCTTGCACCAGAGTCTATCAACCATACTTTCTTCGTGGGATGAGAAGTTTGAGAGACGAGTACAAGATTCTTACTACAATGGGCTCCTTCTGATGTCTCCTCATCAGAGTCATCATCTTCTTGTTGGGCTGCGAGATGTCCCTTGTGCTTTCTCCAGCAGGGACTTCGTTTGGAATTTTGAAAATCTTTGTGCCTGGATGTGCTTGTATGGCTTGAAGGCCCTTGTTTCAAGATGTTGTGCCAACAGTGATCAGTTTCATGAGTATTGGTTCTGCAAATGTGACACCATCTCTTTGACTTTTGATCTTTCTGTTTGGGTTACATTGGATTTGGCTTCTCTGGGGGACCTTTCCGATTCTTCTAGCCACGGTAAGGCTTTGAGAACAAGGCTTTGTCCTGAGATTCCTCATGCGATGAAGTGATGGCCTCTTCCTGCTACAACAAATTCACAATCTCTTCAAATGTCACTGATTTGTTTAGACACATTCAGTGTTGTAACGAACACTCGGAATTGAGAAGGGAGTGCTCTCAAGGTGATTGCGATGAGAATTTTATCATCCACTGTTTCACCGAGCGCTAATAAATCCGATCTCAGCTCAGCCACGTGACGCAAGAATTCCTCCACTTTCTCGTCAGACCCCATAGAGAGGGTATGTAACTTTGACTGAAGATGAAGTATCTTCGTCTAGTTTTTGGGTTCATAAATGGTTACCAACTTGTCCCAGGCCTCCTTGGGTTTCTCCACATTCCGAAAAATGTGGTTGCACATCATCACTGATACTGATCATTATCAACATCAAGGCTTTAGCACTAGCCATGTCATATTTTATTAGTTCATCGGGGGTTGTGGGAGCAGGCACTAGACCCTGTGACAATTCCCCATAATCCTTCAAACTGAAGGATTGTCTTCCGTAATATTCGCGTGCTGTGAGACGACGACGCTTTGCAGGGCGTTCTTCTTCGTCGTCACAATCTGCGTCGTATCCGGCTTCTAATTCTTCCCGTACCTGCTTTGCTTGGCAACTGACGTCGAAAAGAAAGTACTCAAGGAGTCCTTCTCGAACAAGTTTGTCGATTGCAAGATTGCCGCAATTTTTAAGCTCGTTCAGCAAGGCAAAGTAGAACCCGGAGCTCTCAGGAGCTTCTCCACGGTGTTCTCTGGCTGGCGAGTTGATGTTGTGGCTTTCAGCTGTAGCGACCGTGTTGTTGACGCTTTCAATCGAGTTGTCTACACTCGACATTCGATGTAGTGTAGAAGAGACTATTGTAGACTCAAGATTACCTCGTAAAACGCTCACGTGCTACCTTCGTGTGATGCAGGTGACTGAGTGACTCTCCACGTGGCAGCGAGATTCTTCTTCATCTTCAAATTTGACCATCGTAGCCAGCTTATAGATTCTCTTCGAGAACTCACTTTAGTGCTGGGATATACAACTAGTGCTGGAGAAGGCGGATAAAATACTCGAAGAGTTGCTGTGTTTTTCGAACCAGTTCAGAGTGGAACAGACAAGCGTTTTGCTCAGAAAATTGCAGTGGAAGGCAATCGTTGAGTAGTGTAAAAACTGTAGAAACGCCTCCCAGATCTCCTTTGAAGAGCTTTAAGATGGTCTTCTCTGTGGCTTGCGAGTCCACACGTTGTCTTCTCTTCACGTAGTCCTGATCAGTGTCTATAGCATGACTTGAAATTTGGCTGTGACTTTGCCAATCAATTTTCAATCAATGCTTCGTGGCTAAATCAGGAAAGTGTGGTGAACAGATTTGTTTTACTGGTAGCCAATCCAAAGTGGCTTTTCTTTACTGCATGTGCCAAGGCTAAAAAAAACACTGGGGACATGAATTTTATGCACACTCAAATGTCACTCCGCAGCTTCTTATAATTCTCTGTAGAATGCGAGTGTATTGTAGTCACGCAAACTGACTCTACAGTCCACATGAGAAGGTTTAAAAATGTGACGTGGTAGCTCTGAGTTCCTCCACGTTTTCGACGTCTGAGGCCTCCACTGAAGCGTCTAATGTTCTAGTCCGCCCTCCTATCTATCAACACAGATCCAGCTATTTGTATGTTCTCCCTACACATGTTAATGTATTTCAACAAACCTATAGCAATCAGTAGTCTCCATGTCCAGCAGCAGGTTATTTAATGCGCTTGGTCCAACTTCGATGACGTAGATCTTGTATAGATCAATTGGCTCCTGCAACCAGACCGAGCGTGCTCTTGATACCAAACTGACAGCACCAGTTCAGAAATAAGAATGTCCACAATGAGATTATCTCATGTTCTTCTGATCATTACAAAAGGTTCGTCTCGTTGCCACTTTATCTAGGATAGCAACAATCCAGGAACTGATTTCTAACAATGCTGGGAAGATCCACAAAGCTCAGCAGAGAATCAATGTGACTCAGAAACAGAAGTTAAGTATTGATAACTATTCTAATAACTAACGTATCCTGTAGTTAGGAATCAACGTAATCCTGAGGAGAAAAAAAGATAATATATATCTCTCTTATTGTATTTATTTAGAATCCCATGTACAAACATTGCTATAGAAGAGTCAAGGAGAAATATCACAACTAACTCTTAGTGATAAATTTGGAATCCTTCAAGGAGAGGTTACAAACATGTGTGAGAAGGAATGAGGATACTACCCGAAACAAGCCCTCCAAACTAAGTTTAAGGTCGATGATAAGAACTACTTGGTACGTAATCTTATCGCCAATGAATGAGGCTGTCTGATTTTTTCACTGATCATAGTAGCAGGAGGTAGAGTCCCTAGAATATTTCATGGAAATTGAGGAGATTTGTGATGGTGGAAGAAGTAGCAACCCTAGGAGAGGCCATTTTCATTCTCATGCTAACCTGGTAAAGATGGTCATATTGAACAATATTGTCTTGCAAAAAGCAAAGAATGATACCTCTCATGGATGAGTTTTAGTCTTTTCTAAGGTGAACCCAAATCTGAAATTCTTCCTTTATTCACATCAATGTAGCTAGTGAATCCTACAAAGGCCAGCTGTGGCGATGGCTCTCCTACTAGATAGGAGGATGTTCGGAAATGGATCATCACTGGAAATCAAATTTTGTTTGCAAAGTTAGATGAGAATGTGAAGGGGTCAGCTCCACCATGAAAGTTGGGGTAACGATATTTCTAGCAACCCTAATCCCATGAGGTGTTCTCTGCTTAAGGAAAATGAAGAATGGCCAGTACTATGTATGTACTTGTCACTTTGTTTGTTCTAAGATAGAAATCATAACACACAAAAGCATAGGGCAATGCTAAATACTAAAAATCCTCACAGAAGACTCTGGTATTAAAGGATAGAGTCTTGTAGGATCCTCTAACAACAATGGTTCTCAAGTTGAGGAAGCTCCTATGATATCATCCTAGCTTGGACTTATCTATATATTTAATCTGATTTAGCTTGCCTGAAGCTATCTTAGTTCCATGATCCTTGGATTTCTGTATAATATGGTTTGGAAAACTATAAAGGGTAAGATTGGATCTTTACTCGTTCATCGCTAAATAAGAACTTATTGAGATTGTTTTCCATATTTCATAAAGCCGTGAAGAAAAAGGTATTTGAAGGTTTTGAGCATTAATGGGTTTGGGGTGAACTTAGAGAAAGCTCATGTCCTAATCAGTCATTTTAGTATCACATGAGCCTTTTGACCTTAGTAAATGCAGATATCCTGTGGTCCCATGTAGCCCCTGTCTCTTGGAAAGAACAAATATTTTCAATACACTTTGCAAATGATCTTGAACTCAAAGAAAATATATCTGGGTCTATCTTCATTAAGTGAGAAGTCATCAAGATTAAAATTGCTTTCATAATATAGGAAAACAATTCCCAACTCGAGTTTCCAAGGAATCAGGTTTCTACCTGAACTTTGACTAAGATCTGACTCTAGGTGGTGGAATTTACCTATAATGCATTCAAAGCATTTTGCATTTCCCATGGCATTAAAAAGGAGCTAACTACAGCTTAGTAAGTCCTCAACATATTGGATTAGCGGACGAGGAAAAACAAAACCATTTTCACTCATCTTTCTACATTCCTAAATTGAGACAAATGTGCCAACTTTGCTAACCTATGTATTGCATTCAAGGAGAGCATTCAACTAGTTTACTAATTCCCTAAAATAGGGAAACACTGCAAAGATGGTAAAACTTTCTACTCCTTATGAGACTTGGTTTTGTAGCCATCCAAATGGTGGATTTTGAGTCTAAAAATGTTTGGGTCTACATAGAGAACATGTTCCAACTAGTATGATGGCGTTGACCCTGGTGCTTGTCGCAATGACTCCCTTTTTGTCAAGTGTCGAATGGCTATTTAAATTTCCGTAAACTCAAATAGATCTTGTCTCAGAGCACAAGTTATAGAACCCTTCCCTCTCAATCTTGCGTTCTGCAAAAAGTTAGATGCATCACCTTTGATACCTGTACCCTATTTGGGTAATCGCTTCATGGTGCGTTAACCTATTTACAACTATGGATATCACACTCAATACGCTTGTTGCCGTATAGGAAATAATCGTTAGGGTCTTTTGAAAACCTCTAATCTGACATTTATTGGATCATGACAATCTTATGCCAAAAGTTCTAGATTGATCTTTGACACCTCTTCAAGACATTGCAACAAAAATTTACTCTGTCAAATAGTGATACTTCAATACATTGGATACAATTAGGATATGATATGCATATCTTGTGGTTTCTTCCTTAAGATGATCATGTTAATTATTTCTAAGGACATGACATCTTTCCTAAGGTATGACTACGACGCACTCTAGACAGTATATCCAAGACCTCGACTAAAATGGCATAAACTGACAACCTAGGCACTCTCTATCCTAATCAAGATCTCCATGTTAGTTCAAGATTAGGTTTGAGGAGATTTGACATGAAGCTATGATATGGACAATACCGACATGCCAATGTTAAAAGGAGACCCTCAAAAGGATCTAATCATGTTGACTGTATTGTGATAGTACAAAATTTACATCCAATCTGTAATGCCCCCAACCTGACCTTGTTTCCTTGGTCAGCTTTATCTCCTTGGCGTGGAGGGCCACCTGCCAGTGCATTAAAAAAACCCCATCCTTCTTGGCGTGTTCAAACTCTTTCTTGCTGGTGGGCTGCACTTCCTCCTTGCATTTATTATTTTTGATTTGCAAATCTTCCTTGCTTTCTTGTTTGACTTCCTGCATAATCCTCCTCTCGGACCGCATGAGATCTTTCCTTGGATGGACTGCATGTGGAGTAGTTGAGAGGTGTCGTCCCCCTGGTTGCTGGCTCAAAAATGCCATTGAAATCTTTTAGGCCAAGGCGTTTTTTTTCCTGGAAGACACAAACAGGATGCCTTCCTTCAATCCATGCTGGCAGATTCATTGGTGCAGAAGAAGGATGGATTTATGTTTGGTTTATCCTTCACGACAAGTGACTTAGGCGTGTCTACATCATCACTTTCTTTGGGTGCTGCGAGGTTTGTTCAAGTCTGGAATCCTCTCGCAACAACCTGTGATACAGCGTTTGGCCAGTTGTCGTCTAAAGCATGTTGTCAGTATGGCTATATTCAGGTCATTCTTGAGCGCTTCCAGCATAGGCAGGCTTGTCCAGCTATGTTGTTATCTCTTCTATTATCAGACTGCATCCTCAAATTCGGGATTCTCCTTCAAGATATTTGTTTCAAAATTGACTATGTGACAGTGAGAGAGCTACCAGGAGATCCGACAGCTCAGAAACCTGCAGGGCGATCCCAAGGAACCAGTTGAGTGTTAGCAAAGGAATCGAAGGCAATACCTTCGTGGTTGCAGGTGACCACAGTCGTGATTAGTTGGAATTGCAAAATGCTTGGAATTAGCTGTGACGTAGAAGAACGACGATAAAGTTTTAGTTGAGCTCGTCCACTATGAAAACAATAGGGTGATTCATCCCTGTAGCTGGACGAATGCTCGATCACTCGACAGGTCCGCATAGGACTCGTTCAAGTTCCTTTTTTCTCACGTTTTCTCCTAGACGCCTCCTTCTTCCTACCCTGAACCTCGAATGCTTGCTTGTGCTCCTTCAGATGTTGCGACAGATAAATTGCTACACCGTGTTCTGGACTATGGATTCTCAAATCGTGCTGTACAGGTAGTTTCAGTGGAGTCCCTAGAACCAAAATTTTCTCATTGAAGAGAGTGCCGGCTGAGGAAGTGTTGGCTTTATGCAGCAGCTACAGAGCAGAGAAGTAAACTTATCTCAGAAAATAAGTGGCCTCCAGAGAGAGTGAAGTGCGACAGCTGCAGGGCGATCCCAAGGCACCATTGGTGTTGAGCCTGGTGTTCTGGTTGCACGCGACCAGTCGTGACTAGTTGTGCAAAATCTTGTAGCGGTAGTTGAAGAACGAGATAAAGGTTTGTTGAGCTGTCTTGCCCTTTCATTGTGGAAAGTTTCTAGCTTCTGTCTAGGTGGCGGATCCAACATGGAAGAAGCTCGATCAAATCTTGAGGCAAGTTTTGTTGGTGAGGCTGAGATCGTGTTCACCACTGTTCCTTGCTGTTCTGGCCATGGGTTTGATATGGCGGTTACAGATGAAGCTGTAAGATAGGGAGGTAGGCGTGTTACCTCCACGTCCTTTGGGTTCTGTCTGGTGTGTTCTTGTTCGGGATCCACAGCAACTGCCCGCATCATTATTCAGCTAGGCTGTAGGCATGTGCAGTAGTAGAAGTTTTGTTTGAGCACTCCAACCAACGGGTTGTCCAACTTCATTGTTGTCTGTTCAGTACAGAATGCATCCTTAAACTCGAGTTCTCCTTCAAGGTATTTGTTTTTCTGTATCGACTGGGTGGCAGTGAGTTTGTTTTGCGGCTAAGGCCACACCCTTGCTTGTTCGTTGGGCATTCCAACTCCTCCTCCGAGTTGTCTGTCTAAATGTCAGCCGAGCCGTTTCTGAGTCATGGGTTGGCCTGTGGACTAGTTTGTTCCCACCGCCCTTTGTGTCTGAATCTTCTTAATGTTATATGCAAAAATTTCAATGATATTTTGCACTGGAGGTGCTCTCCCTATGAGAATACCCCTATCAGAAAATGAGACAGTGATCTCCTTAAGCACGTGCTAGAGAGGATGCAAACTCAGGTGAAATTTTCACTGTTCACAATTGTGGGGTTTTGGGTCCTAGAGGAAACTGTTGGCCTCAAATGGCTAGTATGGTCCCTGTTCCTGATGACGAGAGGGTGAAGAATAGTGTGGGAGCCGAGCAATGGAGCAGATCGGTTATGGAGCAGGACACTAATCGTCTCACTCTCGCCTACTTCGCCATTTCAGGCCTCGACATCCTCAATGCACATCTGTTGCTATGTTATTTTCTGTTAAGTGTCGAATGAACCCTCAAATTCAAGATTCTCCTACCAGATAGTTTTTATCAAAATCGATTAAGTGACAGTGTGGATGTTACCCAGGAGACCTGATGAAATTTATTTACAAAGATTCTCTTTAGAGATCTTCTTGCTGTTTGATGTAACTCATGGAAGAGAACCTATAGAGGCGGGAACCTGTTTCATATCAGAATATTCATGAAACACAATTTACTCTACTATTATATGACCTTCTTCAGCGTGTCACCAAGCTGGCAAGCATAAAGTTTTCTGTTGGAATAATCACACCTTTCAAGATACAGCTGCAATGTTTGCACCGAGATTTTGATGCTGTCCCCAAATCTGATGAAGGAAAATGTTGTGTATCATCACGGTAGATGCCTACCCGAGCCCGGAGCATGGTGTAATCAATATGTCTCGTGTCCGAGCTTCAAATCATGGGGTTGGTTTGTAGCTGTTTTTCATTGCGTGATTGTGGCGCTAGCTCGAGCTCGCAAAGCATTTTGGGTTAAAGGCAAGCAACGGCATTGAAACAATCATATGCATGGAGATGGCGTTTTAAACCAGGCATGTTAAATCTACTCTCTGTAATAGTTATCTACCTTCTTTCAGTATCTTGAAATGAATTTTCTTTCCTCTTGAATGGCGCCTAGACTAGATGTTTTCGTGGTTGTTTATATCACTGCCTGATTGTGTGGTTGTTCCTTTAAATCTTATTCCAATTTCGCTGATTTTGCTTGGAATGTTCCTTCCACTCTTATAGCTTACTCTATTTCATATTTGTCTAAATGGGTTACTGCAATATTGAGTGATGCAATCTAGTTCGTAGGGAAGGAAACATTATTGAGTTTTGTTTGCCTATATGACTTTCTTTTAAAAAGAATTCTGTGATGGTAATTATAATTGAAGGTTACTAAATAGAAGGTTAAGCCTACATACCTCTTTTGGTTGAATAAATACGCATTTCCTATTTAGGGATCTCTTGTTTTGCTAGAAGGTACATTAATAGTGACGTTGTGTTCTAAAACTTGTTTAAGCCTATGGGCATTCCTTCCTTTATGTTTGATTAGAAAATGGCATTTGGGGTTTGTTTTAGAACTGTATATGGTTGACTGTTGTACCTAGTCTAGATGAGGGATAACCTGGCATCTTTTTTGACCTCCACGTGTTGAGAGAATTACTATACCTATTTCTTGATGTAAACTCTTGTATGATTAAAGCAAGGGGAAACATTGTAAGTTTAACTGAATGAAATCTCTACAATTTTATTAAGGATTGCAAGCAAGCTATTAGTAGCTAGACTGAAACAAAAGTTGTAGGTGAATCCATGGTACTGGACTGGTGAACTCGTTTCCTGTTAGATGACAGCTGATTTCAGTGATAATATCATAGGTGGCTGTTATATTTATCTGTTTGATACTCGCTAAGACTTTTCCTCGATAAGCCCACAGGGATCAGGTAAAATTTTCCATCTTCTATACCTTTGGCAAGGAGTTCATAGAACTTCTAGCCCTGACCGCACTGCGTAACCTTCCTGATAGCTATGTGCGTTGGTTCTTGGTTTGTGCTTGTACTCGTGGTAAGGTCTTTTGAGTCTGGGACATCGTTGGTGTTTTGCCCTCTACGTATCGAATCCCTTTGTTTTCGAACTTGAATACCTTGTACTTCAAACTTGGTTACTAAAAGGTCCCATTTTGTGGCCTTGTTAGGGAAATCAATTTTTATTTTAATGTTTATTGACATTGTCTGAATTATATAAAAATTATTAACGATTTTTGGGTTTAGTCTTCCCTTATATTATGTAGAGAAGTTGACGATTAGGATAGGGTTTGTTGGTAGAATAATGGCCCTTTCTGTGTCTCTTTCGTACGCTGTTGGAAAAGTGGATTTGTTTTGGTTAACTAGTACTACGTTTTTAGAAATCCGATAGGGAGGTGGTGGTAAAATCCTTGGTTAAAACCAAAACTATAGTTATGTTCTTTTAAGGGCATCGAACCCGTATTACTTTGAAACCCCCCCTGGAAGAATTGGATAACGTCATTTTTGCTTCGAGCCTACGATCATAATTAGTACGCTTTGTCTTCTCTTGGACCCTTTAGTTGGATGGAGTAAATTTTGGATTCCTATCACGTAACCCATAGGATTACATGAAGGAGATATCAGCACTCTGGACTTTCTTGTTCCCAACCCATAAGGTCTTGCCTTGATTTATGTAATTTTGTTCTTACTAGTATTTGGACTTTCTCCTTGTTGGATGATTTAGTTTTCTCTCTCATGAGATTAATATTGGAGTTGTGAGTTGTGTTTTAATCCATTTCTGAATTTAGAATATTCCTTTCTTGATATTGTTAATTGTTAGCTTACTATTGCATTGTGTAGTCTTAACATGCTCAGTTCTTGCGAACTGACTTTAGTTAATATTTGTGCAGATGGATTATGCCGAGTAGACTAGAAGAAAAGAGTGTAAAAGTTTCATCTAGTACCATTTTATGAAGTTCCTTGTAAAAATGTCCAATGTGTTGTAAATTGTGTAACATTGCTTGTAAAGAGAGTTGATACGACCTCTTGCCTTGTATTGTTTGGTAATGGTGGAAATAAAGTGTCTTGTTCTGGTGTAGTTAAGCTTGAAATTATCCTTGTGAGAAATGGCACTCAATCTTTACATTGATATGAGTATTGTAAAACTTGATCTTGAGAATAAATTATTAAGTTAAATCCTTCTAAGACTTAGCGCCAATATTTTATAAGTAAAGTAAAATGAGTCGGTTAACCCTTAAAGAAGCTAAACAAAAATAATAATTTTATATTCAACAAATAAATGTAAAGGTGATCTATTTGAAATCAAATACTTCCATGAGTGATCAAAATGAAAACATCCTTTGTGAAGTAAACATTTATAAATTGATACCCCTAGCTAAACTAGCGAACACTATCCCTTTGGGGTGAACTCTTAAACAAGCTTAAAGGAAAACAATGGTTAGTTTCTGGAAGATATTAAGATTTAGTAAGTAGGAGAAGACTTTAAGTGAACTACTCTTCAGTGTATAAGAAATTAACTCAGTTGGTGAGATGAATTTGTGCAAACCATATATTGATTTCCTTCTGAAAACTTAAGTCACGAGCTAAAGGGCGTTTTAACGAAAATAAATAAACCCTAACCATTTCTTACTGTGGCTTGCCCTAGCCGTGAGTGTGTCATGTGGATTGGACTTTCATGTTGTCTTGTCAAAAGAAAAATAAATTGTCTTTGATAAGTGTGAACGTTTCCATGCTGACCTTGTGGTCTTCCCGTAACAAATGATTCCAAGTGTTGATTGTAACCTTGTGACGACATGTTGTGTCGTGTTGAGTCAAAGCAAGTCAAAAAAAAAGTTATCCTGTATTTCACTGTGTTGTTCTTGTGTTGGTAATTTTGGTGTGTTACACTTTTTGGTAGGAAAACAGATGAATAGGGAAGTTAAGATAACTACCCTAAAATGGAGTCATGCATAGCCTTAAGTAAAGGTGACAGCTACCATACTGGGACTGTGCATACCATGTATGATAGTAAGGATATAAGTCCACCTAAAATTATTTAACTTCATTTTATAGAACAATAATTAATACCCATAAATTGGGGTATGCAAGTGGAGGTTGAATTATATAACAGGGTATATTATGTTATCAGGTAACCAGTAAGGATAAATATGTTATTTCAATACTTGGTTAACGAGTGGAATATTTTTTGGCATTTACGATGATTATTATGTTAGCTAAAAATTGATGCTCACATCTTATTAGGAGTTGAGATAATGTTGATACTTGTATTCATAGTGGCTTGGACCGCGCTTACATATCTTAGCTAGTCAAATGTATCTTTGGCATATTACCAACAGATGACAGTATTGTCGATCATAACTCATTCTTATGAGTTGGACTCTTTTACTAGAAGAAATATATAAGACATGGAAATAAGCAACCAAAAGGATATCAAAATAATATATGAACTTGCTGATTGGCGAAATCTTTGTTAACGTAATTATATTCTTAAAATTGTGAGGTAAATATCAAAATTATACTTACATATAATCATTGATTATCTATGAAGGTTTGATGCTTGGGTAATATCGATGAATAATATAAGATTGATACTGTATTTTATTTATTAATGTAATTTTGATGGGTGAGACATATCATTATAGGTGTGTGAGTTCAAGTATGAATTCAGGAGAGTTTGTTGAGAACAACTCCAAATAGATATGGGTATTGTATTGAGAGAGAGGTGGCTTGTAATAAAATTTGAGCAAGTTATTCTTGGTGGACGTAGCCCAAATTTGGTGAACCACGTCAAATATTGTCTCTTTGTTGTGTTTTTTTTATTTTTCTACACTTATAATTCATATCTGTGTTATTATTCTACATATTAGTTTCTATAATTATGATTCTATGTGGGATTGTTGCACATATTTTATCCCTTATTTCCTAACAGTAGTTAGTGATATTTGGGTTTAGGTCACTAATGCATTTCCTCCTCGTTGTTCTCCACGCACTCACCTATATTTTTCCTCTCTTAAAATATTGTTGCAATTACGACAAGGGAATTTCCGCAGATTCCCTAGTTTATGACCAGCCCGAGAGATAGTTTAGTGTATTGCTTTTCCATGTTTCAATAAATGGGAGCTACCCCATTTATAAGCAGAGGCACTTTGTCCCATGAGCATTGACAAAATCTCATTTTTGTCCTTGAAAAAATATTTTTCCAACATGTTGTTATAAGATAGAGTAGATATAGGTTTGCTTTACTTTATTGCATTGTCTTAATGTTACACCCCTTGGCTTTATCCACCTCTTGGTTGTACTCTTATTTATTTCATAATCCTATTATTATACCTGTCTTTATATTATTTTTAGGCCTTGGACACCTATAACTATCCTAAAGTTAGGGCTACTGTCCTCTAGATTTATGACTTTAGTGCTCCTTGAGCATCTTTATAATTGCAAGATATAACTGATTTTATATTGAATCATTATACTTGATAACCCATTTGGGGAACCTCTCTTTTACCCATAATACACTCTGGTGAACCCGGCATGAATCTTTTTTTTCCCTGTGCTAGGTCATATTCACCCACTCTCTAACTTTTTCTACATGTTTTCCCCTGTGCAGGGCCCTAGTGCACAGCTGATCTTGTTCTCACTAAGTAAACACTTACATACGCCATCGGCCCATGTGTATGTTTTCTACATGATATATCCCATCTCTCTTTTTTCTTATGAATCAGCAACTCAGATGCCATCAGCCCCTGTGTAAAATCATTGCATGACCAATCTCATCTAAAAAAAACATCTCTAGTAAGATTTCTTAAAATGAATTCACTTCGCTATGGAATACTTGTTAGGAGGTTCATATTCCTCTCTAATTGAACGATCCCTACCTAATCAAAATAATTCCCAAAATTATGGCCTTCTTAAGCTAAATCCATATAATTTCGATTGTCTTGTCATATGAGTTAACACTAAAAACAAGCCTCCACCTTCAAATGTACAAACCAAGTCCAATGTGGGAAAACATGTCTTCAAACCTAAAGAAGAGGGGGAATACGAGGATGCTCCTAAACCTGATTATACTCCATCTATGTGAAAAAATTTACAGCAATTTATTGAGTATGTAGGAAAATCTCCCAAGATTTTATGCAAATGCCTTGATGACTACTTCCTTCATAAATCAGATATTTATATTAACCATTATGACCCCTCCATAAATAGATAAAATCCCAATTGATCCAACAATATTAATACCTATCCTAATACATATTCTACCCAACTCGTCATGCATGTCTTTTCCTGCCTAAGTCAACAGCAAACCATGGTTACTAATGATTTTCTATAGCTTCAAACCAGCCTAACTTAGCTTACCAATCAACCTCAAACAGTCTCTTAGGGCATGAAAAATTAAGGTCACTCCCCTTCACTTTCGGTTGGGCCCAGTGGAGTTCCCGTTGCACAACCTCTTATTTATAAAAATACCCTTCAAACATCCAGAAATAACCATTACCTTATATCGCTACTATGGACATTAGAGGTGTTTCCCCTTCCATCACTTATGATGGTTCTACTAATGCCACTCTTCATATCAAATCCTTTAGTAATATTTATAAGGACAGGGTCCAAAATAACTATTATTTAGCTACCAAGATCCTAGCCAAAACCCTCATAGGATATGCCTTGGATTGGTATCACACCCTCCTAACTAAATCCATTGTCAAACTAGAGAACTTGGTGACCACCATAGTTAGTGAATTGCAATATGATGACCTTCCTAAAAACAATATTAATGGCTTCATCAATTGCAAGCATATGGAAAAAAAATCTTCACAAGCCTTCATCAAACATTGGAAGAATTTATCCACTACAACTAAACACAACATGCCTAATGGGAGCCTATTCCAATTATTCCTTAGAGCACTTGAGCCTCATCTTCACTACAAGGTCAGATAATTTTCCCCTACATCTTTGGAAGAAGAATTCAAACAATTCAAGTGCAAATATTATCTCATGAAATATTTTGATAATCCTTCTCCAAAGTAGCATGCCCCTAAGAACATCTAAATCCTCATACATCCTAGAAACAAGAATGTTACTGATGACAGAGTCATGGATATTCTTCCTTGAGGTACTTCTAATAGGACCATCAATAACATCGTTGATCTTCTACCCAATTACACTCTACCTCCTCTCATATTGATTATCACCAACCTCTATCAAAGAAGAGATATAATGATGACTACCTCTCCCATTTACCATGGAATTAGATCCATTTTTTCCTCTCCCTCAATGGCATGATGAGAGAAAATTATTTGGTGGCACTTAAATTGGAGCCATTCATTCAAAAATTAACATGCTCTTTGATCCTTTGCCTACATATTTCTCCTTGGTAACAACTTTGACCATGAATCTATTACTTAGGAAAGGTTAGACGATGCCATCAAGGCACGTTAAAAATCCCAACAAAATTATCAACATGAATCAGTTCATCAGGATAATGATTGTCTCAAAATATACAATGACCCTTTTCCTGATCATTCTAAACCTGAAAAATCCAGCACTAATCAAGATGGTAAGGAGCCAGCCACCAACATTTTTGACACCTCATATCCCTCTACTACATCCTCTACTAAAAATTCGTTCACATGGATGGTTCTAAACATATTATTAATTGTATTGAACCCTCGTATCCTCATTCATCTCATGATAGCCCTTATAAGATCATCTATCTATATACCTCACAACAATCACATCATAACCCAACCACTATACCTGAATCTTTAGTCTATATAAATGTCATTGTCCCTTGTGTAAAAAATCCTACAAGGTTGATCCCATTCATCTCAGCCTCTAATCAATCCTAAACCATTGGACCTATGGTAGCACTTCTACCATGGTCAATCCTATAGAAATGATAGATCACATCCCACTTCTAGAACTCCTTCATAATATTTTCAAATTTATCCCTCCCAGGTTCAGACCGTTTCACATCCCAGTCTTAAAGAATGGTATCCTCTCATAGAAATTTCTCATCTTCCTAGCCAAATCCCATTCTTAAAACTCTTGCATAAATCACACACACCTACATTGTGAGCATCTCATGATAGAACTCTTTGCTATGAATATACATTTTTTACCCACTTAGGGTAGCATCCTAGCCTACCTAGTTCGAAAGAGAGAATTATATTATAATTCGAAGAGGTCCATTTATGTCAACCTTTCTACATATCGTTCTTCATGCATCTGATTTCCCCTTGATTCCATGATACCTAATGATATCCTATTTCATGTTGACGATCCTCCCCTCTTTATTTCACTTCAAATTGGCCATAGTAGGGTTAATATATCCCTCATACATGAAGGTTTTGGTACTTATGTCACTTCTCTTAACTTCATAAAGACACTGGGCTACTACTATATATATAATTAACAATCTACTAGAAGCATGTGCCATGACTATGATCATAAATAGATTCCCCCTATGGGTTACATTTGGCCTCCTATCAGTGTGCCTCCTCTTACCATTCACTTGTTTTATAATATCCTCATATGTCAATAGTGGACTCACCACATGTGTGTAGTTGTGTCATTTTTATGTCAATGTGTGTTAAGTTTTCACACCTAGGTGTTGTCTATAAAGTACAATGCAAGACCAAACCTTGGAACTTTGACCTAATTCAATAACATGGGACATTCAAAAATTCCTACCCTATAATAACTCCCTACTATCCCATTTAAATAATATCATCACTTCAACTATCTGATATATTCTCTTTGCGATTATAATGGTCACCTTGAGGTTATGGTCCATACTCTTCCCAACATTATTGATTTTCATGATGATGAGTCCAATGAAATCAATAATCATGTTTGAACATCTAATCTTCTTGAGGCCTTAATTTCCCAATTAACTCCTTCCTTATGACCATGATCACATAAGAAGGATTTAAATAATATCCCTATTACTATTACTTTCACTCATCAATCTCTAGTCAAGCATTTTTTCCAATCCAATACTATCATCGACTCATGTGTCACTGATATTGCTACACCTAAATACAATGATACCATCCCTAAGGCCTCTTTCTTTACTCGCTCCACTCTAACATTGTGTCTCTCAGGGATCTCCTCAACCTCCACTATCTGAGGTCCCCCTACACCTCCAGGTCCCCTATCATTTTCACCTACCATTTAGATGTGGGGCATGCCTCTCTTAGTGTGGCCGCATTGGCGGTATGCCTATCACCAAACCCTCTCTCCCTCCCCCCTCTCTAAAATGTCTTGGTTGATAATCTATGAGAGGTTGGGTCGCCGCATTATCAATAAGCCAAAACTACAATGGAATTATGTCTACTAAGTGTGTCTCCACCCACTACATTTAATGCCCTATGATCTCATATATCCCCTCGACTACTACCATAGTTGGCTAGTTGGGTCACTGGTCTAATGTCCCTCTAAAGGGATCCCACACTACTTGTTCTTGTCTCACTTAAGGAAATATCTTGAAACCTACCAATAGTCACACTTTTGATCCTCTCTCTCACTGTAGAGTCCTTAGGGCATCTCCTTATACATGTAATGGTGTACCCATAGGCCTATAGATCAAGAACTGCTCATATATCTAGGCTAGAAAAATTATGATGGGCCTTACTACTCGCAACTACCTAACATAAATCATGTACATATCATGCACTAGTTACACCCATGTGGTTGTGCCCCAACTGAATTATATCAGCCCTGTATCTGAAGCATCCCTACTTTCCACTAGCACAAATATTAGTACTTCCCCATCTACCTCGTGGCACAAGACTTGTATCACAACCATAGCAATAGTGGCCTTCTGAATATCCAGAAGCTATGCAACATAAATGGTACCCAATCTAATCATCAATGAGCTTAGAAAATACTCATCGCTTCCCATATACCATCATGTTGAAAAGAAGAAGTCCTCCCTTTCTGAAAGGAATTGTGTGAATCATTACATGAAATTTTTATAAGAACGTAAGTTAAGAATTAAGAGACACTTTAGTAAACAAGAAAATTTTACAAGAAATTTCCTCATGGGATGCCCTAGCTGTGACTGTGTCATGTAGATTGGACTTCCATGTTGTCTTGTCAAAAGAAGAGTACATTGTCCTTGATAGGTGTGAACGTTTCCGTGCTGACCTTGTGGTCTCCCCCGTAATAAGTTGTTCCTAGTGACTGGTTGTAACCTTGTGACGACATGTTGTGTCATGTTGTGTCAAAGCAAGTAAAAAAAAAAGTTATCCTGTATTTCACCGTGTTGTTCGTGTGTGTGATTTGTGGGTCGTTACACTTTAATCTTTAAAACGGAAACAATATTTAAATGTGTGATAACTAATGAATTGTCAGATGTCCTTATTATATATTAACAAAACTTTAAAGTAACTTCCATCTAAATATAAAAACCATAAGACGTAAAACAAAGTCCTTCTACCATTACATAATTGAAAAATTATGAACACGGTTGTTTTTCATGTCATTGAAGATCTTGGAAAAAGAATGGCATAATTTTATTATAATATAGAACATCCTTCAATGTATTTGCGAAATTCCAATGCCTAGTGAAATAAAACAAAAATCATATTAAATACACTAGCCTAAAAGAAATGCAGATATCAAGAAACACCATACCCTATTTATGCAGTAACAATTTCCCTTTCTTCAAAAGGCGAGCAAGTAAATTAACAACATTACAAAAATATATGTATGGGAAATGGAAGAAATGGGGAGCTATTATTAGCTTAAATTTTCTAATCAAATGTAAGACTATGTAGAAAAAGGTTTGCGCCTCCCTTGACATTCAATGCAATTGTTACCAAGTGTTCAACAATGTAGACGAGATTTTGTTAACTACGCCCATGATTCAAAACAATTGGATACCTTTTCTATTTAAAAGATTAAATAAAATGAAATGTTTGAAATGAAAGTTTTCAAAGTATGCATGTGTTTGAAAAAAGAAGAGTAATATGTTTATGAAGATACTAATATTAAAACAAGTGGTTATTCATAGATTCAACATCCCTCATATAGCTATTCATCTGATGCTTTGTATCATATAATTGTTCATATAAGATTCTTGATTCACGATCAAGAGATATGCCTTCAAATGTAATTAAGGAAGAAATATATTATCTTAAATAACTATTGGGTTAAAGATATTTGAAAAACTAATATATAATGACGGGTTTGATTGGACACATGACCAAAATATTATTCACCTTACCATGCCTATCACAAAACCATCTAGTCTACAAATCTTATGATATTTTCTATTTTTATACCGGTGAAATACATCACGCGAAACACTAAAAATAATCAAGGATCACGTAATCATCGTATTGTTAGTATAGTTCAATAATATAATGTGACAATAATATAATAATACAAAGAATAGTGGCTGCGTGGTATCTCTCATTGGAAAATAAATTTCATGTTACAAGTATTGTAACTCTATAAACCAAAATATTACAAGAAGATGAGCTATAATAATAGAAAGTAATATCTGTTATATTATTCAAAAATAAGAGTTGAGATTTTTTTTTTATCAATAGTGAATTCAAGAATTAAAGTAATAGATAAAATCACTCGATTAAAAACTAGTCCATAGAAATTTAAATTTATTTTCATTAACATTATATAAGACGTGTAACTAAACAAAGTGCTAAATATGGACACTTACTTTTTATTTGTATTCCATTTTGAGTTTTTTTAGATTAGGAAATAAGGAGGTTTTGAAATTCATCCTCAAACCTTTTATACAAACAACAGAAGATATAGCAATTTGGACCAACGTACAACAAAATGAAGAACGTCATCAACCCAAGGGCTAGATCAAACAAACTTGATCCTATAGAAAGATCAAAGTGGTTTTTGAAAGGCACCCCCGAACTTATACAAAGAAAACAAAGGAGCATCAAAAAATCTTCCAATGTGTAACATAAAATAATAAAAAATGAAACTAGACTTACCCCTTATTTTAAGACGGTAGCTGCATATTTAAAGGTTCAAGAAACCTCTTAAGGAGGCCTCTCTTCTTCTTACCCACAACCTTTCATTCTAAATCTTCATTAGGGTTAATTTGGATAACAATGTCCAAATTCTTAATTGGTATGGAGTCATATTGATTAGAAATCTCCTTCAATGTGCAGCCCTTATGATGCTCTTAATCAATTGATTCCAAATCTTGTTGTGGGATTCTTGCCCCGATAAGATAACTATAATATATTTTAGGTGAGGGGTTAGAGTTAGAATTACCATGATGAATAGGCTCTTCGATTCAGTAGATATTTTACATGTCAATCAGACTCGAGAACCCTTGCTAGATATTGATCTTCCTCTTCTAAAAATAAAACCGATTAAATTTAAAAGCATCAGTATCCATCACCAACAACGTTACACAAAACAATCAACTTGATCATATAAAAAAAAAGGAGTCAACCATTCAAGATCATCATTACACATATAGACCGTTACAACATTTAAAGGGATGTAAACCATTCTATATGATACCACTCAACAAAAACTGGTTTAAATAATGGTAATTTCCTATTGACCAATTATCAAATATAAAAGAGGGAGTTTTTTATTCAAAATATCCATCAAATTTTTCCCCTATATGTATCTATATAACTAAATAGTTCAACCTTTTCATATACTTAAAGAAACATGTGAGATTTAATGTAAGATCGACAAGGTCAACAATGTACCCTATAAAATCAAGAAATAATCACCCATTACAAGGGATATAGGTCTCTAATCTCTTCATAAGATAGTTATATCAGTGGCATAGGCTTAACAACCTATAAAAATCACAAAGAAAAGTTCAATCAGTGGCATAGCATGCTAATAAAGAGTTAACTTTGAAAGCTATGATGACTAAGTTTTTGTCAATCAACAATTGTCAATTTTAACACAGTCAAACTGCAGATCAAAAACTAAATTTGCCAAGTGTCAATTGAAGTTTTCCATAGCAGAGGCTTAACTGAGTATTTGATTTCCTTTAAATATGTGTTTAGATTGGGTGTAGAAAAAAACAAAAACATCAGATATTTGTTTGTACGCAACAAGCCATTTGTGTATGTTTTAAAATAAAATAAAAAATAGAGAGTCTCTATTCTAAGTATATCTCAATATTTTTGTATAGAATGCTATTCTACCTGAACATATAATATCAATTCTATTTTTTTTTTCATTTTGGAACTGTCCTTTTTGGGTTGTGAATTCATTTTATATAAGTCCTTGTTCATTTTTTCAATTGGTATAAGAGATGCATATATAAGTTGTTTATTTGACTGCTGCAAGCTAGTATAATGGCCCAGGCTAACAATACTGTGCAGTATCAGATTCCTCTTTTTAGTGGGGAGAACTATGAGTATTGGAGTGTGAAGATGAGAACTATGCTAATCTCACAAGAACTATGGATGCTTGTTTCTTTAGGCTATTCAGAGCCAGTTGATGAAGCCGCCTATAATCTTCTATCTGCTGATCAAAAGACAACATTGAATGAGAACAGAAAAAAATATGCCAAAGCTCTGTTCATTCTTCAAACAGGAGTTGATATCTTGTAATAGACCAAAATCACGACACACGAACAACACAGTGAAATACAGGATAATTTTTTTTTGAACTTGCTTGACACGTAACATGACGCAACATGTCGTCACCAAGGATACAACTAACACTGTGAAGAATTTGTTACGGGGAATGACCACAAGGTCAGCACGGAAACGTTCACACATATCAAGGACAATTTACTTTTCTTTTTGACAAGACAACATAGAAGTCCAATCACAGAACACACTTACAGTTAGGGCCAACCACAAGGAGTTATTCTTGAGGGTTATTTATTTTAATAAGATATCTTGCAATTCTTAGCTTACGTTTTCCAAGGAGGTTCAAGATATGATTCATACAATTCCTCTTACCAAGCTAAGTTTATTCTTTTGAAACTGAGTAATCATCTTTAAATCTTCTCTATTATGACCATTATTTGTTTAATTCGTTTATCAAGATAAAGGAGTATTTAAATTCCACAAGGCCATCTGCTCACCACTAACGCTACTAATATTCGTTCTTGCTCACAAGACAGCATGGTTTTAAGTTCAACACACTTAAGAGAAGAGATACAAGGTGCCTTGAAAAAGGGTTAGAGGGAGAAGGTCGAGATGAAACATTTTTAGGACCTCATTAGTTATTGCCAGTATTAAATTGAAGCTAGGGTTCTTAACCAGAACTAACAACAGCTTTACTTAGGCTTCGCTAAAAGTATTAACAAGGAGTAAAAGAATTTACTTTCCAAATGGCTGAGAGATAGATTTTGTGGTTTCAAAATTGTTTTCTCCTGTTTATTAAATCTTATTATCTTCCAGAACTAACCATAGATTTCCTTTAAGTTCGTTTAAGAATTCCACCATAAAAGGGATAGTGTTCATTAGTGTAGCTAGGGGTATCAAGTTATATAATGTTACTTGCAATGATAGTCCTGCCCTTGTCTACTTAGAGAATTTCTTGCTCTCAAGTTGGTGACCCCTACGTTACTTTATTTGAATACAACTTTTAATTTAACTTCCTGAAGTATTAAACAATCCCATGTTAGTTTACTTATGACACTTTATTACTAAGCCATGGCAAGGTTTAACTCAGAATTTATTCTCAAGGCAAAGTTGAAGCAACACTCATTTACGAGGGCAAAACAAGATTACATCATTTCTTAAAATACTGATACTCTACAAGTCACTCAACCACAATAACCAAATTTTCTTATAATTTCAATGATGGTCAAACAATACAAGGTTTCCAAAGTTCAGATGACAAAGTCCACAATACTTTATACTAAGACATTATTCCTCTTTTAAACTTTCCATTGGACGTTAACAAAAGTTGAACAACATAAAAGGTTTCGAGCAAGGGATCTTCTCAACTGAGGTTGATGACAAAAGTCTACAAAGCTATCCCTCATCTACACGCAAAATCCATCTGCAGCAAATTTTCTACAAGAGTCAGTTCACGAGAACTGAGCAAGATAAGGCTACACAAAACCACCATAACTATTATCTAACAATATCACAAAAAGGAAGCACTTTATTACAAGAATTGGTTCAAACCTCTAAACACTATTAACACATCAAGTTATAATAAGGTTTATAACATTTCAACCAAAGAAGGAGAAGACCTTGTACTTCAGTTAGGAGCAAATGCAACGAAAGTAACAATCATATGAGAATGGCCCTTGGCCCTATAAGGAGAAAACAACAATCTAGCAAAAACAGTGTCCCCATTAAGTAAGTAATTAAACAATAATTACAAGATTGAGAATTGATCTATATACCAGTCATCTAGAAATTTATCAAAGGAACCAAACGCATAGGCTAAAATAATATTTTTCCAAGAGAACAAGAGTTGATCGGCCCAAGAAAGGAGAAACACGGGTTTCAGAAATTAACACAAAAAGCCATGTATAAATGAGTTTCAAACCGGAAATCAAATAGAGTAAACACACAACATAAGTTTCGAGGTGAAGGCATAGTATACTAGTTTTGACCATTAAATACAAATAGATTTACCAATCATCCAGGAAGGGTCAAAGTCTTACAGGCTAGTAGCAAGCATGCGAGAGAAGAAGGGGGTTCCGACACACAAGAGTATACAATAATGTTATCAACAAATTTTATAACACTAAGGATTTACAAACCTCCACTACAATACTAATGTTTGGTTAATTTAAAATAAATTACACATATCCCAAAACAACCAAATTTTACGACAACCCTTGGTAACGCAGTCAACCATCGCACAAATAGATACAAACATAATTTCTAAGTGACTTTATCAAAACAAAACCTTCCGCTATGAATTCATAAGATTATCACACGAAAGCTGAGTTTTTTTTTTTTTCGAAGGTCAATCACATTTAAGGAAATTTCCATCAAAAACTATTATGGTAATTACGTGCATAAAAACCAACCAATAATAATTAATAGCGTTAACATTACAAGGGAGCAAATAATGCAAGTTAGGAAAAATAGAAGAGCGCCATCAACAATAATTCTGAGAGGGGGATTAGACCAAACTATTCCAGTGTCAACGAGGTACTAGATTCGCACAAAGAACCTCGAGCTTAGTTGATCTGTAAGGCTAGTTATGGTTCTAGTTGCCAGGGATGGTCAAGGTACTTCCTGAGGATGGCCTTAAAAGTCTAGAAACAAGGTGAAAGATAGTATAAGAGTCTACACCCGTGAGGTAGAAAACACACTGCACACAACCTTCTCATTCAAAAGTTTAATACCGAAACTCAAGCTGGTTAGCCCCAAGCCTTGATCACACAATCCTACAACCTTTCTTTCTCGATGCCAAAAGGTTATCAAAGGGACTTGCGAAGGAGCTAACAAAATGTCAAAAGGCAACTTGGGTGCTAGGGAGGAGCTTCACAGTTATCGTAACTTACTTCCATGATATCGAAAATACTAGTTAATCAACATAACAACTTGCAACTCAATCGCAGAGAATAATTAATACATAAATAAACAGACGAAGGTCTATCATTCGAGTAAGAGAAACATAACATTCAAAGGAGAGGGCACACGCATCCTTTCGACCCACATTCTGTCAAGGATAAAAGCTAAAACAAGAAGACACAAGTAGAAAGGGAAATCTCCCATCATGACATCCAACTGACAAATCAATGCAAGGAAAAGTGGTTCAATTTCACAATATTTTTAAATAAAAAAAAATAGTGGAAAGGTGTAGAAATATCTTTCCTTTTTCTCCAGATTCAGCTTCGCCCTCCTGCCTCTTCCATTTTTCAGTAATACCAGAGACTTCCTAACAACTTCTCTCACCAAATCCCTGTGTTCCTTGCTACCAACTAGGTCTTCCAGGCTCAAATCCACCATGGGATGTTCGAAAAGCCCCATGCTGAATTTCACCCTCAATATTCTCCGCATTGCATCATTTATTCTATTCTTAGAGATGATGCCTCCTTTAACTTGGTAAGTTAAATCATTAATGAAGTCTGTGTAATTGAAGGGAACCATTACCATGTCAATCCCTGCACCTACACCATCCATGACTGATAAATAATAATTAGAATCAGGTGGGCTAGTTATTCTGTCAATTCCTTGCCAATCTGAAATAACAAAGCCCTTGAAACGAAGCTGCTTCTTTAGAACATGAGAAACAAGGAAACTATTAGCATGCATTTTCTCTCCATTCCAGCTGGTATATGAAACCATGACGGTGGAGACCCCTTTGACAATAGCATCAAAATAGGGAGTCATGTGGATACCGACTAAACCTTTGTAGTTGATAACAGTGTTGTTCTCATTAATACCCTTGGTTGTGCCCCCATCACCCACAAAGTGCTTGGCACAAGCTGCAACATTTCTCTGTCCAGCTACATAAGGAATCCCCTTGGTAGCATTAACAGGAGGTGCCCCCTACAGACCAAAGATGATTTCTGTCATGGCTTTCACAATGGTTGGCTCGTCACTGTAGCTCTCGTAGCACCGGCCCCATTTGGGATCTCTACAGACAACAATACAAGGAGAAAATGTATAGGGAATGTCTGTTGCTCTGATTTCCAGAGCGGTAGCTGCACCGATTCTTTTCACCAAATCAGGATCCCTGGTTGCACCTAAGCCAACATTGTGAGAGAATATAGTAGCCCCATAGACATTGTTGTGACCATGCACACCATCAATGCCATATATCATTGGGATCTGAAGCCTGGTGGACATGGCACCCTTCTGAAACTCGTTTACCATGTTAACCCAATCTGCAGGGCTTGCCTTGGGTGTAGGAACACTTCCTCCACCGCTAAGCACGCCCCCACTATAGTATTGTTTCATGACATCCACAGAGGCGACCGTTCTTTCAATCTGGGTCATCTGTCCAATCTTCTCTTCTAGTGTCATACGTCTCAGCAAGTCTTCGGCCCGAGCGATTACAGGCTGTGATGGGTCTTTGTATTGAACATACTCTGCTTCTACCCATACAAATGCAAAGCACAACAACAGGATTACCTGCACCTGACTCCATTTACACTTCATTTCTTATTGCAGGATTTAAAAATCTTTCGAAAAACCGACTGTACTGATCTCTGTGTTTTCACCATTTTCAAAACTTGCAAGATTGCATTATGGAAGGCGCATTCTGCACGGAAGCATTTGACTCAAAACCATTACGTATTGCATAGCCATGTATCTCCTGGTAACACTCTTACTGTCACTTAATCGATTTTGATAAAAATACCTTGAAGGAGAATCCCGAATTTGAGGATGCAGTCGAACTGAACAGATAACAACATAGTGGACAAACTGCTCGTTGGAAGCGCTCAAAACGGCTTCTGCTATAGCTGCAAGATTTTGCAACAACTGATCACGACTGTGGTCGCGTGCAACCAGAACACTCCTCACAGCGCCCAAGAAAAGGGAGGTAACACGCCTACTACACTATCTTGTAGCTTCATCCACACCCATGTCAAACCAGGCTCACGCAGCAACCAAGGGCAGAGAAAAACGTGCTAAGAGGGAGAAAAAATGCCCACGCAACCAGGTAACAAAGACATTTTGTGAACAGGTGCCCAGCAAAGGAAAACAAGATTTTCCATGGCCTCGCAACCACTCGCATTGAATACAGGATCCAAAAGAGATCTAGATGAAGAAAAAGAATGGGACTCCACCGACTCCCATCTCCTCACGCAAGGACAGAAGCAAGACAGTCATGCAGACGGCAGGTAGGGTGGTTGGCAGGAGGCCATGGTGGCAGAGGAGGCAGGTGGAAAAAAAAAAGGATCCGATGCCCAGCTGGGCATTACATATCTCAATATTTCCAAATATTGCAGAATGTTTGATGTCACGTGATGCTTGGGAATCCTTGGAAAAGGCCTATAAAGGTTCCGTTAAGGTAAAAATTGTCAAACTACAAATGTTAAGAAGAGATTTTGAGTCTCTTTCTATGAAAGAAAGTGAAAGTGTTGAAGATTTTATTACCAGAGTTCAAAATATTGTGAATTCTATTCATGCCCATGGTGAATCTCTTGAAGATAGGAGGGTTGTTGAAAAAGTGTTAAGAAGTCTTCCTAATTATTTTGATCCCATTACCATTGCTATAGAAGAGTCAAGGGATTTATCACAACTAACTCTTAGTGATTTATTTGGAATCCTTCAAGTACATTAAAACATGTTGAAAAGGAATGAGGAACCCCCGAAACAAGCCCTCCAAACCAAGTTGAAGGTTGATGACAAGAAAAAACAATCTTCCATGAATGAGGCTTCTATTTTTTCCTCATCATATAGAGGAGGTAGAGGCCATGGAATATTTCATGGAAAAGGAGGTCGTGGTAGAGGAAGAAGCAACAACCCTGGGAGAGGCCACCTTCATTGTAGCTATTGTGGTAAAGATGGTCATATTGAACAATATTGAACATTCTGCTTCTTGCTTATCCACGAGATAGGTCCAGATCCGAGATGAAATATGTATCCTGTAGTTGACTTCCTATCATCAACAGATCCAGACATGGTCCGAGTCGACATATCCCTGTAGGAATAAATGATCATTATTATTATATTCTAGACCATAATCAACTGTACCTCGGACATGCCTCAAAACATTCTTTGTTGCAGTCTAGTGATATTTCTTTTCTCCCATGAACCTAGAAAGATAACTAACAACATAACATAAATCTGGTCTGGTATATGTCAAGTAGATGAGTCCTCCAATCAATTGCTTGTAGAGAGTAGCATCTACTTGAGGTGATTCCTGGAATCTTGAAATTTGCAAGCCTTTTTTCATGGTAGTGGATATAGGTTTACAGTCAGACAGTCTGTACTTTTCCAAGAGTTTCTTTGCATATTTTATCTGGGAGACAAAGATATGATGCTCCTTTTGCCATATCTCCAAGCCAAGACAGTAATGTAGTAGCCCCAAATCTGTCATGTCGAAGGTTCTTTTGAGATCATTCTTTACAATATCAACCTGGTCTTCTGAACTACCAGTGATCACAAGATCATCTACATAAACAACCAGAATGATAATTTCTTTGCCTACCTTCTTTATATACAAATTTGAATCTGAGGGACTACGAGTGAACCCATGCTGCAGAAGGTGATCGTTGATCTTGATATACCATGCCCTGGGAGCTTGTTTCAGTCCGTAAAGAGATTTGATGAGACGACATACCTTTTTAGGCTGATTTTCATCAACAAATCCTTCAGGTTGGGTCATGTATACTTCTTCTTTCAGATCACCATTTAGGAAAGCACTCTTGACGTCCATCTGCTGAAGTCTCCATCCTTTCTGTGCTGCAAGTGCGCAAACTACCCTGATGGTCTTCATCTTCGCAGTGGGTGCAAAGGTTTCTTCATAGTCGATGCCTTCTTTCTCTTCTGAGCTGGAACATGCATGTATGCTGTGCAACCAAATACTCGCAAATGAGAAATTGATGGCTTTTTACCACTCCATACCTCTTCTGGCGTCTTGTTCAGTAGAATCTTTGTTGGTGCCCTGTTGAGAAGATATACAGCCGTTTGTACTGCTTCAGCCCAATAGCGTTCTCCTAGCTTTGCAGTTGATAGCATGCAGCGAGCCATCTCCATCACTGTGCGATTGCGACGCTCAACAATGCCATTTTGCTGGGGCGTGTAGGGAGCTGTCAGGTGCTGCTTAATGCCGTGATGGTTTAGGAAGGCCAAGAACTTCTTTGATATGAATTCCCCCCCTCGATCTGAGCGGAGTAGAAGAAGTGGTTGTCCAGATTCTTTGACAACACGATGATAGAAGTTCTGAAAGTGTTGAAGAGCCTCACTTTTCTGCTTTAGGAAGTATACCCACATCTTGCGAGAGTGGTCATCCACGAACAACTGGAAGTATTTGTATCCTGAAAACGAAGCAGGCAATGGGCCGTTCAGATCGGTATGAACTATCTCCAGACACTTCTTGGCATGGAAGGTGCTCGCTTGAAACGGATCTCTATGTTGTTTTCCTGCAAGACAACCAGGGCAAATAGGCAAGGAACTGGACAATTTGGGTAGTCCACGGACCATTGCTTTTGAACTCATCTGGTACAGTGAACCGACCGACAAGTGTCCATATCTATAATGCCATAAGGCAGTTGATTCTATGTTTGAAGCAGATAAAGCTACTGCAGAAGATGAAACAGTATCTAAAGCAAATAACTTATCTTTTACAAATGCTTTAGCAAGAATCGTACCTTGTCGGGAGATTAAGCATGATTTAATGCCATTTTGAACAAGAAATTCAACCTTAAGGTGATGATTCAAGAGCTGAGTAACTGACAAAAGATTGCTAGTCAAGCCAGGAACATATAGTACCTTTGTAAGTGTACATTTTCGTGGCCCCAGAGGAATGGTCACATTCCCTATTCCTTCTGCAATGTACTCTTTGTCATCCGCTATCCGAACTCGATCTCCAGTTGGTTCTTCACGTAGTGAATCAAACAGCTTCTTGTCACCTGACATATGCTTGCTTGCACCAGAGTCTATCAACCAGACTTTCTTCGTGGGCTGAGAAGTTTGGGAGACGAGTACAAGATTCTTACTATAATGGGCTCCTTCTGATGTCTCGTCATCAGATTCATCATCCTCTTGTTGGGCTGCAAGATGTCCTTTTTGCTTTCTCCAGCGGGGACGTCGTTTAGACTTTTGAAAATCTTCGCGCCCGGATGTGCTTGTATGGCTTGAAGACCCTTGTTTCAGGCTGTTGTGCCAACAGTGATCAGTGTCGTGAGTATTGGTTCTGCAAATGTGACACCATCTCTTTGACTTTTGATCTTTCTGTTTGGATTGCGCTGGATTTGGCTTTTCTGGGGGACCTTTCCGATTCTTCTGGCCACGATTAGGCTTTGAGAACAAGGCTTTGTCCTGAGTCTCCCCTTTTGATGAAGTGATAGCTTCTTCCTACTGCAGCAAATTCACAAGCTCTTCGAATGTCACTGTTTGTTTAGACACATTCAGTGTTGTAACAAACACTCGAAATTGAGAAGGGAGTGCTCTCAAGGTGATTGGGACGAGTAGTTTATCGTCTACCGTTTCACCGAGCGCCAATAACTCCGATCTCAACTCAGCCACGCGACGCAGGAATTCCTCCACTTTCTCGTCAGACCCCATAGAGAGGGTGTGCAGCTTCGATTGAAGATGAAGAATCTTTGTCTGATTTTTGGCTTCATAAATGGTTGCCAACTTGTCCCAGGCCTCCTTGGGTTTCTCCGCATTCCGAACATGCGGTTGCACGTCATCACTGATACTGAGCATTATCAGCATCAAGGCTTTAGCACTAGCCATGTCATATTTTACTAGTTCATCAGGGGCTGTGGGAGCAGGCACAGACCCTGTGACAATTCCCCATAATCCTTCAAACTGAAGGATTGTCTTCATTTTTGTCTTCCAGGCCGCAAAATTAGGCCCTTTGAGCAACTGAGCATCAGACAGGAGTAACTTCGGAGCAGACATTGTAATAAAAAAAAATATTTATTTATTTGAAAGAGGTATTACAATTTGGACTCACTGTCGAGAATGACTTGCTCGTAGATGCTCGTAATATTCGCGTGCTGTGAGACGACGACGCTTTGCAGGGCGTTCTTCTTCGTCGTCACAATCTGCGTCGTATCCGGCTTCTAATTCTTCCCGTACCCGCTTTGCTTGGCAGCTGACGTCGAAAAGAAAGTACTCAAGGAGTCCTTCTCGAACAAGTTTGTCGAATGCAAGATTGCCGCAATTTTTAAGCTCGTTCAGCAAGGCAAAGTAGAACCCGGAGCTCTCAGGAGCTTCTCCACGGTGTTCTCTGGCTGGCGAGTTGATGTTGTGGCTTTCAGCTGTAGCGACCGTGTTGTTGACGCTTTCAATCGAGTTGTCTACACTCGACATTCGATGTAGTGTAGAAGAGACTATTGTAGACTCAAGATTACCTCGAAAAATGCGCACGTGCTGCCTTCCTTCAGCAGGTGACTGAGTAACTCTCCACGTGGCAGCGAGATTGTTTTCGCAGCACACTATTCCATGTAGCAGCAAGATTCTCCACGAGAATTTTAGCGCTGGGATATACCGTTTTGCTGGAGGAGGCGGATAAGAAGAAAGTTGCTGTGTTTTTCGGCACACAGAGTGGAACAGCCGAGCGCTTTGCTCAGAAAATTGCAGTGGAAGGCAATGTACTAGACCAAAAACTGTTCAACGCCTCCCAGATCTCCTTTGAACAACACACGCTGTCTTCTCTTCATGCACTCCACACGCTGTCTTCTCTTCACGCACTCCACAGGCCTATAGCAGACTGAAACAACGCTTTTCTACGCCAATCAACTATCAATCAATCCTCACGCAGCAGCAAAGTGTGGTGAACAGATGGGACTGGTAGCCAATCCAAAGTGGCCCACCTTTCTGCAAGTGCCGAGGCTTCTCCACGCACTCCACACGCACTCCACGCACACTCCACGCACTCCACACCTTCTGGTTCTCTTTAGAACGCGAGTGTATGAGGAGGCCGCTGGTTTCAGTATGAGGAGGCGGAGATGTGAGTGGTACTCTGAGTTCCTCCACGTTTTCGAAGTCTGAGGACTCCACTGAAGCGTCTAATGTTCTGTCCGCCCTCCTTCTAGCGCCAGATCCAGCTCCTTCAGCTCTCCCTACGTTTTCTATTTAGCAGGCCGCAGCAACAGATCTCCACGTCCAGCAGCAGGTTTTCCAGGCGCTTAGAACAACATCGATGACAAAGATCTTGAAGATCTTGGCTTGCAACCAGACCGAACGTGCTCTGATACCAAACTGAGAGCACCAGTGAGAAATAAGAAGAGAT
Source organism: Taxus chinensis (assembly GCA_019776745.2). Classification (NCBI taxonomy): domain Eukaryota; kingdom Viridiplantae; phylum Streptophyta; class Pinopsida; order Cupressales; family Taxaceae; genus Taxus; species Taxus chinensis. Next base: position 252,514,803 of record CM034151.1, on the reverse strand, counting down.
TGAATTATCTCATATTATTCTGATCATTACAAAGCACACGTCCAGTTTATATAGGACAGAAGAAACTAAACTGACTCCTAACAATGCTGGGAAGATCCACAAAGCCAGCAGAGAATAATGTGATAAGAAACAGAAGATAAGTATTGACAACTATTCTAAAAACAACGTATCCTATAGTTAGAAATCAACGTATCCTAACAGAAAAAGTGTTAAGAAGTCTTCCTAATTATTTTGATCCCATTACCATTGCTATAGAAGAGTCAAGGGATTTATCACAACTAACTCTTAGTGATTTATTTGGAATCCTTCAAGTACATTAAAACATGTTGAAAAGGAATGAGGAACCCCCGAAACAAGCCCTCCAAACCAAGTTGAAGGTTGATGACAAGAAAAAACAATCTTCCATGAATGAGGCTTCTATTTTTTCCTCATCATATAGAGGAGGTAGAGGCCATGGAATATTTCATGGAAAAGGAGGTCGTGGTAGAGGAAGAAGCAACAACCCTGGGAGAGGCCACCTTCATTGTAGCTATTGTGGTAAAGATGGTCATATTGAACAATATTGTTTCAAAAAGAAAAGAAACACCTCTCAAGAAAATTTTAGTAAAGACAAAGGTGAGAAATCTGAAATTTTGTTTTTCACATCAAATAGCTTTGAAGCCGAAGATGATTTTGTTTGGTATTTAGATAGTGGATGTTCAAATCACATGACTGGAAATAAAATTTTGTTTGCAAAGTTAGATGAGAATGTGAAGGGGAAAGTCAATTTTGGTAACGATAATCAAGCAAAAGTAATGGGAAAAGGTGTTCTTGCTTTAAAAATGAAGAATGGGAGTACTATGTATGTACATGTCACTTTGTTTGTTCTAAGATTAAAGCATAACTTGATTAGCATAGGGCAGCTAAATACTAAAAATTACAAGGCTGTTTTTGAAGGAAAGTCTTGTAATATTTTTAACAACAATGGACTAGTTGCTGAAGCTCCTATGACACATAATAGGATGTTTTTGTCTAAAAATGGAATCTGATGTAGCTTGTTTGAAGGTTTCTGTTGATGATCCTTGGATTTTGTATAAGAGGTTTGGGCAACTTAATTTGGATCTCTCTCGTTCATGCAAAATAAGAACTTGGTGAGAGGTTTTCCATATTTCATAAAGCCAGAAAAAAAAAGGTATGTGAAGGTTTTCTAATAGGGAAGAAACATAGAGAAAGTTTTCCTAATCATCATTTTAGAGCACATGAGCCTTTGGCTTTAGTACATGCAGATATTTGTGGTCCCATGCAAACTTGTCTCTTGGAAAGAACAAATATTTTCTTCTCTTTGTAGATGATTTTTCAAGGATGTCTTGGGTCTATTTCTTAAGTGAGAAGTCTCAAGATTTTAGTTGCTTTCAAATATTTAAAGCACTTGTTGAGAAGGAATCAGGTTTCTATTTGAAAGTTATAAGAACTGACCGAGGTAGAGAATTCACCTCTAATGCATTCAAAGAATTTTGCATTTCCCATGGCATTAAAAAGGAGCTAACTACAGCTTATAATCCTCAACAAAATGGAGTAGCGGAGAGGAAAAACAAAACCATTGTAGATATGACTAGATGTATGTTGAAAGAAATGTGTTTGCCAAACATGTATTGGGTAGAAGGAGAGCATTCAACTATTTATATTCTCAATAGAAGTACTGCAAAGATGGTAAAAATTTCTACTCCTTATGAGACTTGGTTTTGTAGAAAGCCAAATGTTTCTCATCTAACCAACAACCAGTTGCAAGTAGGTTTGAAGTTGAGCAAAGAGGATGAAGGATCATTTGTGGATCCAACATTGTTTAAAAAGTTGGTTGGAAGTCTTATGTATTTGACGGCCACAAGGCCTGATATCATGTATGGTGTGAGCCTCATATCAAGGTTCATGGAATCTCCAAAAGATTCACATTGGCAAGCTGGAAAAAGAATTTTGAGGTATGTACGTGGAACAAGAAATTATGGAATTCTTTATTCAAGTTCGGATGAGTTCAAACTCATTGGTTATATAGATAGTGACAATGCTGGAAGTATAGATGATCGGAAAAGCACATCCGGCTATACTTTTTACTTTGGAACAGGAGTGGTTTCATGGGCATCAAAGAAGCAGCCCATTGTCACGTTATCTTCAGCAGAAGCAGAGTATGTAGCAGTAACAGGAGCAGCATGTCAAGCTGTTGGATGAGAAGAGTGTTGACAGATTTACAACAGAAACAAGTGGAAGCTACACAGATTTTTTGTGACAACAACTCAGCCATAACGTTGTCCAAAAATCATGTTTTTCATAAGAGGAGTAAGCATATTGATACGAGGTATCATTTCATCACGGAGCTGGTAAACAACAAGGAAATTCATCTTGAATTTTGTAGATCCGAAGATCAGTTTGCAGACATTTTTACAAAGGATTTGGCAAAAGAAGTTTTTGAATATTTGAGAGATTGCTTGGGAGTATGTGATCCTGCACATGGCAGATCTGAAAAAGCAAACGCAACTCTAGAAGAGTGAAAGCTACAGTTTGAAATTAAGGGGGAGTGTTGGAAATATGCATGTGATGCATATTTAATTCCAACTATAGATTTTTAGGAAAGCTAATTTTAGCTTTAGTCTTGTTTTAAGTTTGCTTTAGTTAAGTTAGCTTTATCTTATTTTATCATTAGATTTAATTCAAATAAATCTGTTTTAAATCATGCATAGCATGCAGCTGTTTTAAAGCATGAGTTTAGATTTAGAATGCTCAGTTGAAGAGTTGTTAGTGGGTGAGTTATTCTATTTAAATAACAGCAATTGTAATTGCTTTGAATGCACACACAAAGGTGTGAAATCTGCATAAGCAAGGAAGGATGTGCATTGAAAGCACACAGCTGCTTGCACAGCTTGATTGTAAAGAGCTGAAGCTCTGAGTATGATGAAGCTTTTATTAATGGAGATTATGCACAGCAGTGCTGGTTCGAATATTCATATGTTTATGCAAGTTATTTAAGTATTCTGTTTATTTCTTTCATGTTGTTTGTTGTATAAGACTGCAGATTTTCTACATTACTTCGGTACACTGCAGACTGCAATCGCTCAGAAAAATTCAACACTGCCTCTCGCTCTGATCTGCGCGTCATATTCACCCTTATCACCCCCACATTTTCATTATCACCTCTCCGCCAAGCATAAGCACCAAATAGTCTATCGGAAGAAGATGATATGACTGGACTTATGCATATCAAGGCAACAAAGGCCAACAGCTTTGAACAGCTTAACCATTCCATTTTCCTGTTTGCTCAACCCAACGATAAAAACAGAGTCTCTTCTACACCGCTGCAAACTGTCTTGTATATTAATCTACTGGATTGAATAGGATATATATACACTATGTGAGAATTAGGAGAGCCTTTTGCTCCTCCCTCACTGTAAATGTGGCGCACACGGAAACAAATTTACTCTGCTTTCAATTGATTCTCCCTCTTGTCATACTGAATATGCTTATCATTATCATGATCGTTATCAAACGGTGACATGACAAGCAATGGAGATCCTCCCTCATTTCTTATTTGTAAATTATCACCATCTTCGAATATCATTGCTTTCACGCGTCCACCAATACTTCCAGGAGATAGAACCAGGATATATCAATGCGCTGCTGTCTCTCTCAGAAATAAAATAAATGAGCTGTAACCAAAAATACATACTCTCTCCCACAATATCATTATTGACGCCATCGTTGTTTAAGTTTAGTCCTTAATTTTGTTGTCACAATATAATAGGTAATTTTCTTTTTCTATTGTTTTTAATTCTAATTCTCTAAATTTCCCATTGCAATTAAAATGTATGGCAACAAATTAACATATTAATTAAATAGTTGGATAGCTACGAGTATTTCATTCAAATATTCTTTAAAATAATAAAATATTTAAAAGACTTCATTAATTTAATAAATGAAAGAAGTGATTGATTATATTAAAAATATCTCCAAATTGGTGGATTTGAATTAAATTGGAAATGTAGAAATTTTTGTCCTTGGCTCACAAATCCAAAAACAAAATAAAAATCAATGAAGTGCTTGATGTGATTTAAAAGATGTTATTTTCTATTAATACATTTGTATGTTATTTTTCAATAATTTGATGGTTACGATTTTCTTTTTTCTTTTTACTCCGACACTTATATTTATAGGCATATTTGAATGGCCATCCACATTTGTAAAGAAACATACAACTTTTTCCTCATGATCTTGATCTCCTTAATATTTCTTTTCTTTTATCTCCAAGTATGATGTGATTTTTGCAACCTATAAACACATTTCTTCTCTATTTAATCTTTAAAACGGAAACAATATTTAAATGTGTGATAACTAATGAATTGTCAGATGTCCTTATTATATATTAACAAACTTTAAAGTAACTTCCATCTAAATATAAAAACCATAAGACGTAAAACAAAGTCCTTCTACCATTACATAATTGAAAAATTATGAACACGGTTGTTTTCATGTCATTGAAGATCTTGGAAAAGAATGGCATAATTTTATTATAATATAGAACATCCTTCAATGTATTTGCGAAATTCCAATGCCTAGTGAAATAAAACAAAAATCATATTAAATACACTAGCCTAAAAGAAATGCAGATATCAAGAAACACCATACCCTATTTATGCCAGTAACAATTTCCCTTTCTTCAAAAGGCGAGCAAGTAAATTAAACAACATTACAAAAATATATGTATGGGAAATGGAAGAAATGGGGAGCTATTATTAGCTTAAATTTTCTAATCAAATGTAAGACTATGTAGAAAAAGGTTTGTGCCTCCCTTGACATTCAATGCAATTGTTACCAAGTGTTCAACAATGTAGACGAGATTTTGTTAACTACGCCCATGATTCAAAACAATTGGATACCTTTTCTATTTAAAAGATAAATAAATGAAATGTTTGAAATGAAAGTTTTCAAAGTATGCATGTGTTTGAAAAAAGAAAATTAATATGTTTATGAAGATACTAATATTAAAAACAAGTGGTATTCATAGATTCAACATCCCTCATATAGCTATTCATCTGATGATTTGTATCATATAATTGTTCATATAAGATTCTTGATTCACGATCAAGAGATATGCCTTCAAATGTAATTAAGTAAGAAATATATTATCTTAAATAACTATTGGGTTAAAGATATTTGAAAAACTAATATATAATGATGGGTTTTATTGGACACATGACCAAAATATTATTCACCTTACCATGCCTATCACAAAACCATCTAGTCTACAAATCTTATGATATTATGTGTACGATCGAAACTGCATAACCTCTTGGTGGCAAATTTATATTATTTTAGTATCCCGGAAATTTCTTATTGTCCTCTTGATGAGTTTGGACTATTTTCTCTCAATAATTTTCTATTTTTATACGGTGAAATACATCAAGCGAAACACTAAAATAATCAAGGATCACGTAATCATCGTATTGTTAGTATAGTTCAATAATATAATGTGACAATAATATAATAATACAAAGAATAGTGGCTGCGTGGTATCTCTCATTGGAAAATAAATTTCATGTTACAAGTATTGTAACTCTATAAACCAAAATATTTCAAGAAGATGAGCTATAATAATAGAAAGTAATATCTGTTATATTTTTCAAAAATAAGAGTTGAGATTTTTTTTTATCAATAGTGAATTCAAGAATTAAAGTAATAGATAAAATCACTCAATTAAAAACTAGTCCATAGAAATTAAATTTATTTTCATTAACATTATATAAGACGTGTAACTAAACAAAGTGCTAAATATGGACACTTACTTTTTATTTGTATTCCATTTTGAGTTTTTTTAGATTAGGAAATAAGGAGGTTTTGAAATTCATCCTCAAACCTTTTATACAAACAACAGAAGATATAGCAATTTGGACCAACGTACAACAAATGAAGAACGTCATCAACCCAAGGGCTAGATCAAACAAACTTGATCCTATAGAAAGATCAAAGTGGTTTTTTAAAGGCACCCCCGAACTTATACAAAGAAAACAAAGGAGCATTAAAAATCTTCCAATGTGTAACATAAAATAATAAAAAACGAAACTAGACTTACCCCTTATTTTAAGACGGTAGCTGCATATTTAAAGGTTCCAGAAACATCTTAAGGAGGCCTCTCTTCTTCTTACCCACAACCTTTCATTCTAAATCTTCATTAGGGTTAATTTGGATAACAATGTCCAAATTCTTAATTGGTATGGAGTCATATTGAAAATCTCCTTCAATCTACAACCCTTATGATGCTCTTAATCAATTGATTCCTAATCTTGTTGTGGGATTCTTGCCCCGATAAGATAACTATAATATATTTTAGGTGAGGGGTTAGAGTTAGAATTACCATGATGAATAGGCTCTTCGATTCAGTAGATATTGTACATGTCAATCAGACGCGAGAACCCTTGCTAGATATTGATCTTCCTCTTCTAAAAATAAAACCGATTAAAGTTAAAAGCATCAGTATCCATCACCAACAATGTTACACAAAACAATCAACTTGATCATATAAAAAAAAAGGAGTCAACCATTCAAGATCATCATTACACATATAGACCATTACAACATTTAAAGGGATGTAAACCATTCTATATGATACCACTCAACAAAAACTGGTTTAAATAATGGTAATTTCCTATTGACCAATTATCAAATATAAAAGAGGGAGTTTTTTAATTCAAAATATCAATCAAATTTATCCCCTATATGTATCTATATAACCAAATAGTTCAACATTTTCATATACTTAAAGAAACATGTGAGATTTAATGTAAGATCGACAAGGTCAACAATGTACCCTATAAAATCAAGAAATAATCACCCATTACAAGGGATATAGGTCTCTAATCTCTTCATAAGATAGTTATATCAGTGGCATAGGCTTAACAACCTATAAAAATCACAAAGAAAAGTTCAGTCAGTGGCATAGCATGCTAATAAAGAGTTAACTTTGAAAGCTATGATGACTAAGTTTTTGTCAATCAACAATTGTCAATTTTAACACAGTCAAACTACAGATCAAAAACTAAATTTGCCAAGTGTCAATTGAAGTTTGCCACAAGCAGAGGCTTAACTCGAGTCTTTGATTTCCTTAAATATGTGTTTAGATTGGGTGTAGAAAAACAACAAAAACATCAGATATTGTTTGTACGCAACAAGCCATTTGTGTATGTTTTAAAATAAATAAAAAATAGAGAGTCTCTATTCTAAGTATATCTCAATATTTTTGTATAGAATGCTATTTTTCTTGTAGCTATTCTACCTGAACATATAATATCAATTATATTTTTTTTCATTTTGGAACTGTCCTTTTTGGGTTGTGAATTCATTTCATATAAGTCCCTGTTCAGTTTTTCAATTGGTATCAGAGATGCATATATAAGTTGTTTATTTGACTACTGCAAGCTAGTATAATGGCCCAGAATAACAATATTGTGCAGTATCATATTCCTCTTTTTAGTGGGGAGAACTATGAGTATTGGAGTGTGAAGATGAGAACTATGCTAATCTCACAAGAACTGTGGATGCTTGTTTCTTCAGGCTATTAAGAGCCAGCTGATGAAGTCGCCTATAATATTCTATCTACTGATCAAAAGACAACGTTGAATAGAGAAAACAGAAAAAATATGCCAGAGCTCTGTTCATTCTTCAAACAGGAGGTTGATATCATCAATATTTCCCAAATATTGCAGAATGTTCGATGTCACATGATGCTTGGGAATCCTTGGAAAGGCCTATAAAGGTTCCGTTAAGGTAAAAATTGTCAAACTACAAATGTTAAGAAGAGATTTTGAGTCTCTTCTATGAAAGAAAGTGAAGTGTGAAGATTTTATTACAGAGTTCAAAAATATTGTGAATTCTTTTCATGCCCATGGTGAATCTCTTGAAGATAGGAAGGGTTGTTGAAAAAGTGTTAAGAAGTATTCCTAATTTTTTGATCCCATTACCATTGCTATAGAAGAGTCAGGGGATTTATCACAACTAACTCTTAGTGATTTATTTGGAAGCCTTCAAGTACATGAAAACATGTTGAAAAGGAATGAGGAACCCCCGAAACAAGCCCTCCAAACCAAGTTGAAGGTTGATGACAAGAAAAAACAATCTTCCATGAATGAGGCTTCTATTTTTCCTCATCATATAGGAGGTAGAGGCATGGGAATATTTCATGGAAAAGGAGGTCGTGGTAGAGGAAGAAGCAAACAACCTTGGGAGAGGCCACCTTCATTGTAGCTATTGGTGGTAAGATGGTCATATTGACCAATATTGTTTCAAAAAGAAAAGAAAACACCTCTCAAGAAAATTGTAGTAAGACAAAGGTGAGAAATCTGAAATTTTGTTTTTCACATCAAATAGCTTTGAAGCCGAAGATGATTTTGTTTGGTATTTAGATAGTGGATGTTCAAATCACATGACTGGAAATAAATTTTGTTGCAAAGTTAGATGAGAATGTGAAGGGGAAAGTCAATTTTGGTAATGATAATCAAGCAAAAGTAATGGGAAAAAGGTGTTATTGCTTTAAAAAATGAAGAATGGGAGTACTATGTATGTACATGACACTTGTTTGTTCTAAGATTAAAGCATTAACTTGATTAGCATAGGGCAGCTAAATACTAAAAATTACAAGGCTGTTTTTGAAGGAAAGTCTTGTAATATTTTTAAATAACAATGGACTAGTTGCTGAAGCTCCTATGACACATAATAGGATGTTTTTGTCTAAAAATGGAATCTAATGTAGCTTGTTTGAAGGTTTCTGTTGATGATCCTTGGATTTGGTATAAGAGGTTTGGGCATCTTAATTTTGGATCTCTCTCGTTCCTGCAAAATAAGAACTTGGTGAGAGGTTTTCCATATTTCATAAAGCCAGAAAAAAAGGTATGTGAAGGTTTTCTAATAGGGAAGAAACATAGAGAAATTTTTCCTAATCACATTTTAGAGCACACGAGCCTTTGGCTTAGTAACATGCAGATATTTGTGGTCCCATGCAAAACTTTGTCTCTTGGAAAGAACAAATATTTTTCTTCTCTTTGTAGATGATTTTTCAAGGATGTCTTGGGTCTATTTCTTAAGTGAGAAGTCTCAAGCTTTTAGTTGCTTTCAAAGATTTAAAGCACTTGTTGAGAAGGAATCAAGTTTCTATTTGAAAGTTATAAGAACTGACCGAGGTAGAGAATTCACCTCTAATGCATTCAAAGAATTTTGCATTTCCCATGGCATTAAAAAGGAGCTAACTACAGATTATACTCCTGAACAAAATGGAGTAGCGGAGAGGAAAAACAAAACCGTTGTAGATATGACTAGATGTATGTTGAAAGAAATGTGTTTGCCAAACATGTATTGGGCAGAAGGAGTGCATTCAGCTATTTATATTCTCAATAGAAGTACTACAAAGATGGTAAAAATTTCTACTCCTTATGAGACTTGGTTTTGTAGAAAGCCAAATGTTTCTCATCTAAACAATTTGGGTCTACATGTTTTTTCATATTCCTCAACAACAAAGAAAGAAGTTAGATGAAAAATTGTGAAATGCATTTTATTGGATATTCAGAAGAAAGTAAAGCTTATAGATGTCATGAACCCTCGTACTAATAAGTTTCATATTAGTAGAGATGTGATCTTTGATGAAGGGGGGAGTTTATTTTAAAAATGAAGGAGAAGATAAGATAATTACTCATCATATTGAAAATTTAATTATTGATAATAGTATTCAATCAGTGCAGCCCTCTACGGAAAAAAATATGGGATCACCTTCAAGGACTTCTCCATCAAAGGAATTGTAATGCCCCGTTCGGCGTGTACCCTAGTTCTTGTCGCAATGACCCCTTTTTGTTGAGTGTCGAATGGCTGTGTGAATTTCCGTTGTCTTAGATCTTGTCTCAGTGATGTTTTAGAACCTTCCCTCTCCTTATTGCGTTCTCAATTCATTAATGACACCTTTGTGTGTGGACTGTGTAATGTCCTGTGCGTTAACCTATTTAAAGAAGGATATCACATCAATACGCCATTGCCGTAGTCAATTTCGTTATTGCCTTGTGACCTTAGTTGACATTTATTGGTTTGACAATCTTACCTTGAGTTCATTTGATCTTTGACATAGTGGCTTGGTTTCAAGTCTTTATTCTGTCTTCGTGATTTCAATAAAGTGGTTGCAGTTAAGATATGCTATCATATCTTGTGGTATCTTGTTGATATCATGTTAACTATATCTAAGGAATTCAATTTTTCCTAAGGTAAGACTTGACGTTTCTAAATAGTATAACCTAGACCTCGACTTTGACATAAACCACAACCTAGGCATTATATTAATCAAGACCCATGGAGTCAAGATCATCGGGAGATTTGACATGAAGCTATGTTTTGGAAAATAGTGACTTTAAAGTTAAAAGGAGATTTTAAAAAGGATCACAGATCTGACTGGAAACATAATTTAAATTGGAATGTTAATGTCTTTTGACTTTGTTTCCTTGGTTGGGCTGGAGGTGGGTGGCTTTAATAGCCACCTGCCATTGCATTAAAAAACCCCCATCCTTCTTGGCGTGTTCAACTCTTTCTTGCTGGTGGCCGCACTTCCTCCATTTATTATTTCTGATTTGCAAATCTTCTTGGTTTCTTGTTTGACTGCCTGCATATCCTTCTCTGACCGTGTGAGATTTTCCTTAGATGGACTACATGTGGAGTGGTTGAGAGGTATTTTCTTCTTGGTTGCGTGGGCAGAGAGGCCATTGAAATCCTTCCTGCCAAGGGATTTTTCTTCCTGGCTCCTCCTGGACGCCTTCCTTCCTCCCTGCTGGCCGCGTGGGTTCGATATGGTGGTTTTTCATGAGGCTTCAAGCTAGTGAGGTAGGCGTGTTACCTCCAATTTCTTTGGGTGCTGCGAGGTGTGTTCTCGTCAAGAATCCTCTACAACAACCTACAACAATGATTAGCCAGGCGACAGGCATGTTGCAGTATGGCATAAGCCTTTTTGAGCGCTTCCAGCAAGCAGGTTGTCCAACTATGTTGTTATCTGTTCAGTATCGGATGCATCCTCAAATTCGGGATTCTCCTTCAAGATATTTTATCAAAATCGACTATGTAACAGTGAGAGTGTTACCAGGAGAGCCGAAAGCTCATAAACCTGAGGCTCAAAAGATGCAGTTGAGCGAGAGCGAAGGAATTGAAGGAAATACCTTCGCGGTTATAGGAGGCGCAGGGTTTGTTGGAACCGCGCTATGCCTGGAATTAATGCGATGTTGAGCCGACGAGGTTTGATCACTTGACCTCCGCAAGGACTTTCCATGGATCACCACACTCCGCCGTAATGGTGTCGTTTGCATCGCAGGTGATATAAGCCAAAATGAGGACGTCGAGAAAGCTCTGCGAGAAGTAGACAGTGTTTTCCACCTTGCTTCGTATGGCATGTCGGGTAAAGAAATGCTTCAAGTGGGATAGATTGATGAAGTAAATATAAATGGGACTTGCCTTGTATTGGATGCCTGCGTTAAGTATGGTGTGAGGAGACTTATATATACAAAGCACATATAATGTTGTATATGGAGGAAAGGAGATTGTTAATGGCAATGAAGCATTGTGATATTTTTCACTGGAGGATCATGTTGACCCCTATGGGCGTAGTAAAGCTTTGGCTGAATAGTTAGTCCTCAAAAGTAATGGTAGATCATTGAAGTATGTTTACCAGCAGCATCAATGCAATTGTTTGGTGATTCAATTATCTTTCTTTGCAGTTGACAATAATATGAAAATAATTATTAGTAAAGTCAATAACGAAATATTTCGAGACATATATGCATCCCAAGTGACATTATGTACAACATATCTCCTCTATTACAAGCTGAAGTATGTTCATCTATTCTACCAACCTAAGATTCGGTGTCGGGGGTGCCAGAAAAAGAGATGGAAAGAAACTTTATACATGTGCTATTAGATTGGCAGCAATTTACGGGCCCGGTGAGGAGCGGCATCTTCCAAGAATATTCTGCTTAGCACAAATGGGCCTCCTAAGATTCACAATAGGGGAGCCTAGGGTGAAAAATGATTGGGTTTATGCTGATAACCCGATACATGCTCTGTTGCTCGCAAGTATGGGACTTTTAGATGATATTCCAGGAAGGAAAGGAACTCCAGTTGCTACACAGATGCGGATTGGGCAGGTAGCTTGGATGATCGAAAGAGTACCTATGGGTATGCTTTCTTCTATGGAGTAAATATCATTTCTTAGAGTAGTAGAAAGCAACTCACTATAGCTTTATCTACAGCTGAAGCAGAATATATAGTGGCATCATCCACAAGCACACAAGCCATTTGGATGGCAAGACTATTTGAATATTTTGGAATGGAAGTATGTAAGCCCATTAAAATTTATTGTGACTATCAAAGCACAATATCCATGACAAAGAATCCTATTTTCCATAGCAGGAGCAAACACATTGATATCCGATATCAATCTGTTGTTGTCTCTCTCATAATGAAAATTCATGAGCTGCAACCAAAAATATTGAAGCCATCGCTATTTAAGTTTAGTCCTTAATTTTATTGTGACTATAACTTGTTTAACTTCAATGATTAATTTTTTCTTCTTAATAATATTTTTTTCTTTTTCTTCTTATGAATTACTTCAACAATCGTACTTCAAATATTAGTTTAAAAATATTTAAAGCTTCCTTTCTAATTTAAATTAACTAAATTTTGGATTTCAATTAAAATGTATGGGAAGAAATTAAAAAAAGAATTTTATACGACTGGTTGAATATTTTAAATATTTCACTCAAATTTTCATGAATAATTAAATATTTAAAAACTATTTTAAAGACTTCATTAATAGTTATGATTTATTGGGGCACTTATATTTATAGGCATATTAGATATCGAGATATCACGATATTAGATATTGGAATATGATTTAATATGTATCTTTTATATGTTGTTTGGTATCAGGATTGAAAATGGGTACCTCCTTTTATTCTATCGAAACATTCTTTTCTTGTAGTCTTGTATCAGTATAACAGTATCTAAAGATGGGGTTGCTATGAATTGATTCAAACAACAAATGCATTCTCATTTCTTTTACAAGTTCCCGAATATAATAAAATCCATTTGCTAATGATGGGTATAAATATTACATATGGGAGTTGTGTCTGAAAGAATAATGACACATCCTTTCCATACTAATTGAGTAGTACTTATTGAGTAGAATTCAAAATAACATTACCTTTCCATTTGATTTTGTAGATACCATCAAGTTAAACCTTATTGGTTTTGGTAAGAGTGGTTTGAGATTTGATTAGTCTGTTGTCTTTATAAGGTGTCAGAGAAATGGGATTAATTATGATTTGGTTCTCACAATTAGTTCTAATAGTTCTTGGCATTGCTTTGTGTTTGTTAGGAAACTATAGAATTTGCAACAATGAATAAGTAGAAAGTTGAACAATAAAACAACAGTTTACAGAGATAGTGATAAACAAAATATATAAAATGCCAAACATTCAAGAGATGAACACCAGATTTACGTGGTAAAACCCTAGCTATGTGCCTAGGGAAACATCCATGGTGCAAGATATAAAGATTTTATCAACTCAAGATGAACAGATTACTTGCGAACTAATTATAAGTAACTTTGGATCAACACAAAATTAATTACACCTATTTGGAAAAGTACAGTTTCGATTCCTCCTCCTATGAATAGAGTGGAAAAATGTCATTAGGATTTTCCTTCCTAAAAATAGAATTTGGTTGAATTCGTCTTTCTAGAAGTGAGCTACAAACGACACTATAAAGGGATACACAAATTTACTTTGTTGTCACATATCTAATAGTGTTCTCTTTCCTAAACCTATTCATCTTGTTGGTTGGCCTATTATTGACTTATATTTTCCTTTATTTTTATTATTAGGGTTGAGGATGGACATAATTGGATCCCTAATAGAATACATGCCGCTCACTTTTGTTTTTGTTCATTTCATTCGTAGTTGCAACATTCATATGTATATTAGCTTGACTTGTGACCATATATACATCTTGGTTATCTTCAATGGCTATCTTGTTCCACAATAGAGAGCTCGTTTAGCTATTAGTCTTTGGTTTTAAAATAAATCATTCAAATTTATACATATCAAATTAGTGGGGTGCTATTTTGATTGAATTTCATCTTGTTATGTTCAATAAACTATTGTAGTGGCTTGGGAGATTGAAGACATTTTTTGCAAGTATTGGAAAAAATAACATTTATCTTTGTTTGGAATTTATGTATGGATAAATGAAGAGATATTATTGGCATGATATATAGATAAAAGAAAATAGTATTTAGAAAAATACAAATAAAACTTAATTTAGACTAGAATAAACAACAAACATGTAAGCATAATATTGGCCATGTATAGTTAATAAAGAAACATACAACTTTTTTTATATTAAGGGTAATTTTTTTTTGACTGGGGCTCTACCTAGGAACAAAAAGGCCTGAAGCCAAGATACAACGATGAAGACTGAAAGAAACACAAAATAAACAAGTTGTTAGGACACAATAATAGAACATCACCTATGCAACACAAAAATCGAAGGACTGTAGTCAAACCAACACCGAATGTGATACGATAGTCATATGAGATGGGATTGAGTGAAACTTAGAAGAGAACCATTTATTGTTATGTACTATTGTCCGCTCCTCCTTCTTAAGCTCGAAAACAATGTCAGGATCACACACAAGTAGATTGACTATAGAGGAGATAGTTCAAAAAAGAGACCTAGCAGGAGAAGAGGTGTTTCCCTCTCTTTGACTGCCCAGAAGAGGCTTAGGTAATACAAGTCAACGATTCATTAAGTGGCACCTATGGGGGAATCAAAAAAGGGGAAGAGACCACCTGAGAGAGGCTCGTTTCAGAAGTGGAGGTAGGAATGAGATCAAATAAGGTATTAATGGTAAAGTGAGAAGGGAGAAAATCCTTCCACCTGGTTGGATTAGCCCCTTTCTTATTAGAACGCCCACAATCCTCCATCACATGTCCAGTTTCCTATAATGCCCCTTCATTTCAATCTTTGAGCCACCTTTTTCAGGGCACCTGTCAGTTGACAGAGCATGGAAGAAACACATCCTAAACACTTTTTGAAACGTACCAATTTCCTGGCATAATAATACAAGTACTTTATTTTGATATATCGAGGTGTTTAACCATTGCAAAACCTGGGTTAAAGTTATAGATTTTGCAGTAATTGGATAGTTGCAGTGAGTGAAAAAGTGAAGCATTGTTTTACTAACAATGATAAAATTAGGGTTTTTTTCTCCGATAATTAAATAAAAATAACTTTACAAGATACACGGAGCTCCTGCTAATATCCATCCTAAAATTGTTCCATTGTGGGTTGAACCAGCCTTACACTCAGAGATAAATTTGTAACCTGATTATCTCCTCATTTTCCTATATAAAAATTGATTGAGTGAGATCTCTACCTATATCTTGTAGTGCCCACTTCCCTTCGACACCATTTTTGTTTTGTTGTTTTCGAGACTGGTTACTTCACTTATGGATTTATTATGGCTTCTTGATTTAGCATGGTAGTAGATATCATAGACACTGGACTGTTATTGATTTGATCTCTTAGGATGCATATGGTCTACTGGTGGACATTTGATGATGATATTTGTATACTTTTGACATGGTTATTTATCTTTAATTATGACATGTGATACATTTAATCATATTGAGTAGAACTTGATAATTGGACTAATGTGATGATCGTTTTGACATAAATGAAATGTGGAATAGAAATGTGCTAGAAAGTGTAAGTGATATCGTACTTGCATCGATGATAGTAAATCATGTGTTGTTTATTTTAGATTATATTGTATATTTGGCATGAATATTTTAATGCGGCCAACAGGCCGAAGGAGGTATTATTTGTTCTGCAGGTATATTATATTCACAACAATATTGGGGAGTGGAGACCAACCACATCAGAATTCGAGAATCATCCAACTAAGGTCACCATGGAAACAAGTAATTGTGTGTGTGTTAGAATTATTTGGTTAGGGAAAATTGTGACCTAGGGGTCATGTGTTGTTTTGTTTTAATTTTCCCTTTCTATTATGTTAGTATGTGTTTCTCTTAGTAAGTGAAATTTTACTTGGTTAATTATTTAGATTTTTGGATTGGTGGTTACCCCTTGTTAGCCATGGGTTGTAGTGTCTTATTTAAGCTAATTTGAATTTGATCTAAACTAATTAAGGGATATGACCAAAAGAGAGTTCATTTATTAGGCTTGATTTACTTTGAATTTTGTGTGGATTGATGTGTGTTTAAGTTTTGAGTGTAGCACACTCTACCCCACATGGGAAACTCGAATTTGGCCTTAGAGGCCAAATTTGAAAGCTTGTGGGACAAGTAAAACTTGTCCCACACCTCTTAAAACCTCATGCCAACCCTACCTATGGGTTGGAAGGCCAAATTTAGGGTCTTTTAGGTGTTTTGGGGGGATAAAATGGGTAAAATATTAATTGCACTTTCTTTCAAAAATTTAATTTTGTCCTTTGGGGGAGTGGGCTTAGGTGGAGTGTGTAAGGTGCTTGCCTTTCTTTCAACCACTTATTAATGGTGCATTGGAATAGGAGGTTGAGCAAGTGATGTGGAGTGGAGGGAAAAGGAGGTGGCATCCTACTTGGAGCTACATCATCCCTCCCTCTCTCTTCTCTATTTATTAGATCCTTTTGCTTGTTTTGGGGGTTGGAGGTTTTCATGTTTTAGTCTCTTGTATTTTGGAAAGGAGAGGATTTTGAAGGAGTTGTGGATTTTTGGAGCTTGTTGATACTTGTGGGAATTTTGTTGGAGCTTGTGGATGCTTGCTTGATCTTTGGAGGGAATTGAGACTTCATACTTGGAACAAGCTCTACCATGGAGAGGTAGGAGCTTCACCTTTGTTTGTATTATGCTTCTTTTTTGTTATATGAATGTATTTATATGTTGTGTTGAATGTTGTTGTTTGAAATGCTTGTTGGGAATGGGTAGAATGCCTAAGTTGGGAGTGGGAGGAGACTATGGGGAGTTTATTTGAGGGAGGCATAAGAGATCATTTTCTTGAGGAGGGAGTTTGGGTTGGGTGCCCACCTAGTATGAGAAATGCTTGCATTTTCTTCTTGTTCTTACTTTGGGGGAGCCATAAGAGTTGAGGGAGGCATAAGAGTGGATGGAGGGATAAGGGGTACTTGAGGGAGGCATAAGAGTTGTTAGGGGTAATGTGTTTTGCATTGGAGGCTTTTAGGTGGCACCCATTCCCATTGGGAGGCATAAGTGGCCTCCCCATAGGTCTTACTCTTATGGATTTCTTGATAAGCCTTGTGACTTTGTTGTTTTGATGGTTTCCCTCTTGTTGAGTTGTTGATTTTGTTTTGAAGGTTTATGGAATGATTGTGAAATTTTTATGTTAAGTTATGTGGAAGCTAGTAGTTGCCATGAGTTGGATTTTCTCCCATTGTAATGTGGTTGGGGCTCGGGGGCCAATGGAGAGGATGGCTTCTCTTCTCCATTGGGTATCTTGGTTGGGAGGAGAGCGCTGCCTCTCCCCTTATTTTTTTTGTGAATCAAGCAAACTATTGGAGGAGCTACCTTGTTGATGTTTGTAGCATTGGAGCCTTGTAGATGACAATGTGAAACTACCTTGTATTTTTACCCACCTAGAGTGGAAGAAAGTATAATATTGCTTTGTATTTTAGATTCC
Source organism: Taxus chinensis (assembly GCA_019776745.2). NCBI lineage: Eukaryota > Viridiplantae > Streptophyta > Pinopsida > Cupressales > Taxaceae > Taxus > Taxus chinensis. The sequence goes on along the minus strand of CM034151.1, from coordinate 252,497,070 downwards.
ATTATTGTAAAATGTTCCCACATTAAGTGGAAAATGTTGTAACAAGATGTTGAAGGAAAGTTGTATTCATCTTCATTAGTAAGGTTGTAATGTGGATGGAATTGAAAGTTGAAGGAAAGACAATTTATTTATTCTCCTTTAACTTGGCTTGGAACCTCATATAAGTGTGTTGATCTTGTTGAAATTTTAGTAGTGCTTACTCTAAAACTTAATGGAATTATTGTTGAAACCCTCTTGAGGAATGTTGGGAAATTTACTTATATATATATATATATATATATATATATATATATATATATATATATATATATATATATATATATATACATATTAAATTTCATGTGGTTACTTAAAAGAGATGTATTGAAAAGTGGGAATATTAGTGCATTATCTCTTCTTGTATTGTTGATGGAAAGACTTAAGTTTTAAATAGTTTTCAATATGCCAATGAAGTAATTTAAGTCCTAGCTCTATTATGTTTTTCCTCATTTAAGAATTTATTGTAAATCTATTTGCAAATTGTAAAGGGAAATGAAATCAAATCTACTTGAAATCCCATTCAATGCCTATTAATTTGTGTAGAAAAAGATTTTAATGCAAAAGTTCTAAGTTCATTAAGTTCATTACCCATATTTCATTAATACTTAATAAGGAAACTAATATTTTAAATATTATTCATATTTAAGTAATATTAAAACTAATGGATTTACTATTATTAAATTCTATTAATACCAATATACTATTAATATTCCCTTTATATTAACAAAATATATTATTATAAACTACAGCCAAGAAATAATATTAATTTTTTTTATACATAGAACCTACGCATGAAGTGTTCATAAATTGCAAAGCAAACTGTGCTTCATGAGTACGCTGATATGAAACAGATCCACCTCTATGAGACTCTCTTCCATGAGCTATACCATAAATTAGGTAAGATCTCAATAGAAGATCTGTGTAATAAATTTCACCAGGTCTTCTGGTAATACTCTCACTGTCCCTTGATCGATTTTGATAAAAATCTCTTGAAGGCGAACCCTGATTTTGAGGATGCATTCGTTTCTGAACAACTAACCATGGTTGGGCAACCTGCTTGTTGGAAGCGCCCAAAATAATTCTCCTTTGCTACGACTGCTGCTGCCTGGCTGTCTTCCTGTGCAGGCCGCGGCTATGGATCCCGACACGATCACACCTCGCAGCACCTAATGAAAGTGGAGGTAACACGCCTACCCAACTTGCCTGTAGCTTCTTCTTTAACCACTACATCTTAATCCACGCGGCCAGGGCAGGATAAGTAGCAGGCTGACCCAAAAAAAAAAGGGGTACACGATTTGCATATCCAAAAGTCATTATTGAAGATATGCGGCCAGTTTAGAGTAGCCTGAACGTCAAGGGAATGGAGTTATAATCTTATGGCAGGTGACTATTAAAGCCACCCACCCCAATCATGAATTCAAACCTAAGTTTGAATATATTTCCACTGTTAAAAATCTTGTCTCTTTTTGTTCATTTTTCAAATATGTATAACCTACATTAAAGAAAGTAATTTTGAACGAATACAATATTATAAACATTTTCACATTCTTAGTACATTAAACCTAGTATGAAAGATGGATTTTGAACTTCATAATTAACAATAAAATATGTATTTAGCTAAACTTACATTATATACATCTATATGATTAAATATAAATTAAGATTTTTCTATTCCTTATTACTAACGCTTAGTAAACTTAGTTTTGTATAAAAGGATTGATTTCTAATCATACACCTAAATAAATAAATAAATAAAAAAATTTAGTCGCATTTTTGGGTTATTTGTTCGTGGAAGCAAGTTCCTAGAGCGTCGTCTTTTTCGCGGCATCACATATCTTAGGTGGGCTCGAAGTCTCTGTGAATATCTACTACTTGTCGTTGGATTTTTTGACATATACAAAAGAAGAAAAAGATGATTAAGTAATAGGAGGTGTTGTATTCGGGATATTTTTCTAGTTGTATTGATTCTGCTTCTTCTTTTATTGATGGTCTATCCTAGGTGTAGTGTAACCTAACAGCACCATCCTCCAATGAAAAATCCCTTTCCTACTATTCCATGTAGGTCTCTGTAGTTTTTTCTCTTCCACTCTTCCTCCACGTGAGACCCTCACGGTTTCCTTCCTCTTCCCTACATAACCCACCATCATCTTTCTTCTCCACGCAAGCCAAAACAAGAGCTATGAACAGGGTGTGCATATCTTTCACAACATAATGGAAAGGGGTTTTTGCTAGATGTTGTAATTGTAAGTTCCCTAGTTGACATGTATGCAAAATGTGGGAGCATGCACATGACACGTGATCTATTTGATAGAATGCCCCAAATAATTTGGTTTCATGGAGTACGTCAGCTTCATGTATGCACAAAAGGGGCTCGTTAAACAAAATCCCTTGAACTGTAACTCCACAACCTCTTTTAGCATCTCCTCAGTAGCTTTTAGAATGGGGAATATTGGGTGTTAAGTAGACATCATAAAATTTTTATATCCTCCCAAATATGGTAAAATAATATTTTTGAACAATCTACAATTACTCTTCAAACCATAGTTATAAGGTTGGATCTGTAGATGACTTGGTGTTGGTAGAGAAATGTGTAAAAGTGTGGATTTATGCTCAGCACATGAACTATTTGACAAAACATATTGATGGAAAATTTTATTAAATGTCATAGTTGTTGGAAGTGTTCACAATGGTGGTCATGATGAGACTTAAAGGATGCTCAAGAAATTTCCCAGCCAGATGTTATCCCTTGGAGTGCCATGATTGTGCATATGTGAAAATTGGTTCATTAGAAAATCTTTAGAAACTTTCAAGCAAATGCAAAATGGTGGAATTGTGGATGCACGCAAACCGGTTGGCCAAATTCCTATATGAGATGTTGAACCAAATCCCACAATTTCAACTGGCTTCTTTACTCCAGGCATGATAGGCTCTATCAATTCCTTGATATGTTTCTCCATTTATTATTTTCATGTACAAAATTCTGTATTGAGCTTGTTTATTCTAGGTGTTTTTGGGTGTTAGTTATTTTGTATAAATCTAGAAATCATATCATTTTATCTTTGTATATGAACGATTTGGTTAAATGAAATACTATTTCATTGATTCAGTATGGTATTTATTTAGAGTTTTTTCTTGTAATGTGCTTCTATGGCATTATACTTGAAGCTATTGAGCTAAACATAAATGTTTTGTGTTGGTATGAACTTAAACTCGATGTTTGTTTTGTTGGGGCTTATATCTATGTGGGTATATCGAATCCCTTCTTCTTTGAGGGATCTCTGTATGTATAGTCGATATGGGTTTTAATATCCTGAGTTGTATTAAAACTCTGCGAGCTTCACTTTGGTATTCGATACAACGGTTAAATCTTATTACTCCTCAATGTTATCATGGTTTGATATATAATGTATTTGGGTATATCTTCAATTTCCTTAGCTTTGAAAGTTGGTTAGAGGGTTATATAGCCATACCTAGATCTGCTTGTAAATTTGACAGCTATATATTGGTTCGAAAATTGAACTCTTGAAGATTTAAATACCCAGACCATGGTATCCGACCTAGACCTTCTCATAAACATTGTGACCTATTGGATTATTGGGGAACTCTTTAACAGTTGTTTTTTATGGACCTTCGTCATCTCAGTCTTTTACTTCCTTGGGGGAATCATATGCTTCTGTCTTAGACAAAATGTTAGAAGTTCACATGATCAAACTTCCTCCTATTAGAAATTTTGATGAGAACCAAGAACGACCATTCTGGTATCGTGAAAATGACTTCTGTCGTTATCATAGAAACAAAGGCCATGACATTGAACGATGTTATACCTTCTGACTTCTGGACTCAGACATAAACACTCGAATTTTAAGTTTAAGGTCACATCATCGGTATCATCTCCTTTACTTCCTCCGAAACGGTTACAATCACCTTATGCGGTCGAAGTTGTCACTATCCCTGAAAAGGGAAAACCAATATTTCAGACCATCAAAAATCTTGGTGCTCTCCATCAAAAATCCCTCTCTATGCCTCATAAAAAAGTAGATTTATTCACTGAAAAGGCATCTTCTTCTATAACACCATCTTCTTCACCGGTGCCTCGTAAAATGGATTTACCTACTGGAAAGGTGTCACCTCTTTTATCAAAACCATCATCTTCGTCACCAAAAACCAAGGCACCCTTTGTGCCTCCGATAAAATCTATTTTGGGAGCTCCTTCCCCATCTAAATCAGTCTTATCTAAATCATAGTCTATTTTGGTCAAGCAGCCTTCTTCATCTCTGAAGACTAAGACATTTGTCATGTCTTTTTCATCTTCAAAATCTATCTTAGGAGCTCTTCCTCTGCTAAAATCAATCTTGCATCACTTACTTCCATCTCAAACACCTAAGGCTGATTCTCCTAGTGTTCAGAAGAGCAAAACAGTCCCTAAAAAATATCAAAACAGATATGTAGGCTCTTTTACCTCAGCAGTCTGCTAAGATTAAAGACGTGCCTCCTTCACCTCTGTCCACATCTTTGTCTACCTGATTTTATACTGAAATCCTTTGCCAACTTATCCAATCTTCATTTATATCACTTCCTCCAATCAAACCCTATAATCCCAAAGGAGTAAAACCTGCATGGTTCAACTCTGATGTGATTTGTTTTTACCATAGGTCATGACACCGAGGGATGTAAAGCCCTTCAATCTTTCGTTAACAACCTCTTGGAAGAAAATGATCTCCTGTTGGAGGAGGAAGAAGAATAAGTGTCTCCTGTCATCCTAACTATGTCTGAGCCTGAATGGTCTATTCATGCCCCCAATTCCATTGATATCACTCTGGATGATCTTCCACCCTCTCAAATTGACGCAATTTTTATCGCCACTAGAACACAACAGTATGATAATCCATCGTCTTCTACAGCTCCTAGACCACGAGTCGTTATTTATACTACCCCCGAAGGAGATCCTCCTTCCTCATCAGCCCTGAGACCTCAGGTCTCTATTCATGCTTCACCTCAGGCTCAGATTCCCATATTAGTTGAGGAGAGTGTTATGAAACAACTCACCCATGCTCCGGTCAAAATGTCTCTTTTTGACCTCATTCAGTCATCTCCCCAACATCGTCAGGCTCTGATTGATAATTTGCATAGCATCGCGGTGAATTAAAATGAGCCCCAACCTTTCAAGATGGTTTTTGGGTTGAATAGATTGTCAACCACCATCTCCTTTGAGGATTCTGAAATTCCTCCGCTTTCTTCTGAGGATTTAGAGGCTCCTCTCTTTATCACAGTTCAAATCAATAACACTACG